>JAUCMX010000017.1:1741500-1865783 GCA_033459395.1 Hemibagrus guttatus | reverse complement strand
TAAATAAATAAATAAACAGCATTCATTACAGGACAATGCTGAATAAGTCTAATGCTAGAATAGATGATCAACTAAGCTGAGGCTGTAGCTACAAATTTGGTTAAATATTAAAGTACAAAAATTCCCAAGATGTCCAGAACTGCTCGGTCAGATAAATGTAAAAGTTTAATGTAGCGTATAAGCTCGTTTATTAACCTTACCATTTCCTCTGTTGGTTCTATTTCCTCACAGCCTCATATACGGTCAGACATTACTCTAGATTACTTACCCACTGAGTCATTTCACATCATTCTCTACTATGTCTATAAATGGTGCTGTTTTACTTAATGCGTGTTTCGTCCTGCAGGAGCTTCAACAGGCCTATGAGGCTGAAAGCAGTGCCACAGGACGTCCTCAGCTCATGCTCACAGCTGCAGTCGCTGCTGGAAAATTAACTATAGATGCTGGATATGAAATTGCTGAGATTGCCAGGTATTGACCTTTACTAAAATTCCAAGCTGATCTATTATCAAGAACTTTTACATACTACTTCTAAACTGAAACTTTTTTTTTTTTTTTTTCATTTAAAATGTCACCACTGAACTTCTTATTAATTATACAGGTACCTGGACTTCATTAGCGTGATGACCTATGACTTTCATGGGACTTGGGAGAGTGTCACTGGCCACAACAGTCCCCTGTATCAGTGGTCTCAGGAAACAGGAGCCCAAACATACCTTAATACTGTAAAGACAAACTTCCTACACCTTCATATATACCTGAGTTTGGGAATCAGAGATGCTCTACATCATGTTGTTTCTGATTGTGCAGAATTATTCGATGACATACTGGAAGAATCAAGGAGCTCCAGTGGAGAAGCTGAGGATGGGGTTTGCTACATACGGCAGAACTTTCCAGCTGTCGTCTACAGAGAGTGGCCTGGGAGCTCCAACAAGTGGCCCTGCTTCTGCTGGCATCTACACCAGGGAGGCCGGCTTCTGGTCTTATTATGAGGTTTGTACACAGCTTACTGCATGTGAGCTATACGAACTTCATTGTGATGTTCTACAAAAGACTTAATGAACTATCAGTAAATGGTTATTTCCCATCAGGTCTGCAGCTTCCTTCAAGGAACCAGCACACAGTGGATCCAGGATCAAAAAGTACCCTATGCCACGAAAGGGGGTCAGTGGGTTGGATTTGACAACAAGGAAAGCTTTAACACTAAGGTAAAGATCCAAAAGTGAGGGAAGAATTAGAGAAGATTAAGGTCAAGTACATTTTTGTGAATTTTACAAAGCACATACACAATATTTCCAAATGTTTTGGGACACCCTTCCAATTGAATTCAGGCGTTCCAATTAGAAAGTGCAGAGCTGGGGGAAAACTGTAGGATGTGGTAGCTTAGTGGTTAAGGCATTGGACTACTGACCGGAAGGTTGTGTGTCCGAATCCCAGGTCCACCAAGCTGCAACTACTGGGCCCTTGAGCAAGGCCCTTAACCCCAAAAATGCTCAGTTGTAAAAAAAAAAAAAAAAAAAAAAAAAAAAAAAAAATGAAAATGTAGGTCGCTCTGGATAAGGGCGTCTGCTAAATGCCAGAAATGTAAATGTAAAACACCTTAATGGCGAAAAGGTAATAAGAGCATTTAACGAATAAACCAGCAGCTACCTAATTTCTATACCTGTTTCTGTCATTTCTGTTTTAGGTCACCTACCTCAAAGATAATATGTTTGGAGGGGCCTTTGTGTGGTCTCTTGATTTAGATGATTTTACTGGACAGTTCTGTGGACTGGGAAAATACCCTCTCATCAGTGAGCTCAAGAAACTGCTAAACAGCTCATCCGCTCCTCCTGCTGAAGGTTCTACTGCTGAAACTCCTCTTGCTACTGGTCCTACTGCTGGAGGTTCTACTGCTGAAAGTCCTCCTGCTACAGGTCCTACTGCTGGAGGTTGTACAGCTCCTTCTGCTAAAAATCCTCCAGCTGAAACTTCTCCTGCTGTTCCACGTCAGTATTGTGAAGACAGGATAGATGGTATTTACCCAAATCCTTTAGATAATAAATCTTTTTTCCTGTGTTCTGCTGGGAGACAGTTTGTACAACCCTGCCCTGCTGGCACCATCTACAAAATGAGCTGCAAATGCTGCGACTGGCCCTAAAACTAGCACAGGTTATTACTGAAGACATGATTTAAATGACATTTGGCTTGATACTTTTGCAATCATTGTATTTTTCATTTCTCTGTAAGAAATATCTTAAATCTATCTATCTATATATATATATATATATATATATATATATATATATATATATATATATATATATATATATATATATATATATATATATATATGTATGTAATGTGATTTAATTATGATGAGTATTTTATTTTTCTATAGCACTGGCTTGAAAAAAAAAAAAGTGATATAGACAGTCATACAAATTATGATGCTCTTTGTTGTCAATTGTTTTATTCCAGAATATGCACTGCTGAAAGTAGTAAATTAAATAAAATCACTTTTCCCCCCCTATAATCAAGCCCAGAAGCTTAGACAATTCAATAATATAATCCTTTACAATCATAAAGTTCTCAAATGTTCACTTAAACCCTTAAAAGCTTAAGCGTTCCTAGTGTCGCTCATTAGACATCAGAGTTCTCACTTATCAAAGCGAGTCTAGGACAAGGACCACATTTGCGTGTAAGAGTCACCCATTTGCACAATGAACATTTGGATAAAACCTGTACATTGGAAACTGAGGTACTCATGCACGGTCACACTCGTTTGCATAAAGAAACACCTTCAAGTCCTCAAATCATCATATATGGTAAACAACTTCCTTTTAAAATGCACTGTAGCGTGCTTGCTTTATTCGCGACATGGAACCTGCCAAAAAGGTCTAAGAAGAACGACACTGACGATTCTATTTCCCCATTTACATTCAGAAATTCTGCAATGGCATTTTTGCACTTTTCCACCGCTGGTTTTGGAAATGTGAATGATGTTCCATTATTCAGCTCCTAGTTGTTAGGGAAAAGTCAGCATCTGCTGAAATGTACCTGTAGCAGGTCCTAGAATACAAATACAAATCAACTAAAAAACTGGACTGGGTTAGGGTTAGCCACTCTACGCTATCTGCAGAAAGCGGCGCTAAAACCACATCCTCACACAAAGACAACTCTTGCAACAAGCCATACTCCCAATCATCTTTAAACACAGTGGAACCTCATACGAATGCCCTCCCTTATGAATTTTCAGCATAAGAATTGAATTTTTGCTAAAACATTTCCATCGGCATATAAAGCATTTAGGGCATACGAGCGAACCGAACCAAATTGCGCGTACGTCCGGGAGCCGTTCCAAACTCGTTAGCATCGGTGGAAAGCCAAGCGAAGCTAACCGAAGCGAGTTTACGAATTTTACGAATGATTTCTCAGTCAGTGAAAGCTGTTTGCAAAGAGTCAAGCCACGATACCGACATTGCCTTCGGCATGCGTTCAAAAGCTAGGTGGAGTCATTGTTTGGCCTTCATCATTCACATTCATTTTGAAACACGGATCATGAAGAAATACGAGAGATCGTATTAGTATGTAAGCCTCAGACCAGTTCTTTCTAAAGCATCTAAAACTAAATCCCATTCCCTGGTCAAAACAATTGCTCCTAATGACTGTAGGCTAAATGAAGGCCAATTAACACGCATTTTCATTACCAATATATGATTATAGCATGGATATCATTCAATTCGGTTCCCATCACAGTTCCTTTATTTGTGCACACTGTACACACTCTGCATTTAAAATGAGCCCTGAAATTAGCTGCTCCTGATTAAAGTGCTCTAAAATCAAATGAATTCATACAGAAATCCAGACAGATTATTTCAAGCTGGAATAATTTGATCAGTCAATCAATCAATCAATCAATCAATCAATTCCCTTGTGCATCAAATTATAATGATTACACTAAAGAGGTCTGAAGCACACTTGACCAGAAGAGGTCAGAGATCATGTTGGCTGGTGTGAGATGGTGGAAGGTTTTTGATGTCACAGTTCTGGATGAGTCGAAAGTAAAAGAGCACAATCTCCTCGTAGTTTTTGGAAGAGATCCTTTCGTTGATGCCATGGAATCTGAAACAGAGACAGATGATCTCATGTGAAAGCTGGAATTTCTTCCTGAACTTTAACCTGCCTAGGAGACGTAAGGGCTAAAGTGGCCTTTAAAGAGATATGTATAACTTAGTGACCTTTGCAGTGTTGATGTATGGCATGCTACGTGCTTGATATCAGCTAAATCAGCTGTTTACTAAAGCTCCTCACAGTGAGACTGTGTAGCCAGGAATTTTCTAGACTGGACAGGTCTCAAGGCCACATTCAAATGAATAACCCATACCTATCCTGTCTTTATTACAGTTTTCACTTTTTATCAACAATTTATTCCAAAATTAAGCATAAGACTACAAGTAAATAAAGATTGCTCTCTCAAATCTCAGGACTTTTCTACTTTTGGGTTGTTGCTGTGTGTCGCTCATTAGACATCAGAGTTCTCACTTATCAAAGCGAGTCTAGGACAAGTACTACATTTGTGTGCAAGAAACACATTTGCACAATGAACATTTGGATAAAACCTGTACATTGGAAACTGAGGTGCTCATGCACAGTCACACTCGTTTGCATAAAGAAACACCTTCAAGTCCTAAAATCATCATATATGGTAAACAACTTCCTTTTAAAATGCACTGTAGCGTGCTTGCTTTATTCACAACATGGAACCTGCCAAAAAGGTCTAAGAAGAACGACACTGACAAGATGGCACTATAATTTATATAAAAAGCATGCGTTTAAAAGCATGCACTTCTCATGTTTACATTCAGAAATTCACTGAATTCACTGAAATTTACTGGACTGGTAAATGAAATGGACTGATGAGCCACTCTAAAAAATCACATTCATCTATAGTACAAAATATATACTACTTGATTTGTTAAAGTGCCTCCTCAAATACTTTCTCTTAATACATGATTATATTATGCTTCATTCATTCATTCATTCATTCATTCATTCATTCATTGTCTACCGCTTAGCCGATCTATTCTCATGTACTTGTGTATAATATTAAACCAAGACATGCATTTACCAGTGGTTAAGCAAATAGGCTACTGAATCCTTGCTTAATGTCACACAGCATTTATCTTTGGACCATGAGCCATGGGTCAAACAACAGCTTCGTTGAAGACTACATATTCTACAAACATGTATACATTGGTAAATTTAGTAAGAAGGCAGTGTTTGCGTATACTGCTAAATCATACAACAAATCTGTAAATAACAGATCCTCGATTCTTTGTTGTTTATTCCTCTACGCTAATATATCTATATATAATATATGGTCCAGTCCAGTTAGTAAACATCATGTGTTATCTATATTGAATAAATCCTGCACCATGTGTACACATTGCCGCATACACTATGGTACCAATCAGTACTGTATATTGATTTGACTTGATGTTGCATGTAGCTCATTTTTATCAATTATTTCATGATTTATGTTCAGCTACAGTTAAATACAGCCCTTGATCACAACTGCCTTGCCCTTTACTTACAGGAAATATTAGTGATTACAAGTTTATAAAAAGGTTACGTCAGGTCATGTCAGATTTTGTGTTACTGCAATGCATTATATGCTAACGTACAAGTGATGTATAAGGCAACTATATTGTTTGAATGAATCTGGGCTACAGGATTATTCCATGAGAGGTTTTGAGCCCTAAAGAGCTACCCTTTTAACCCTTTTACATATGAACTCACCTCTGGGGGTCTCCTGGTTTGAACCAACTTGGGTTAAAGCGATAAATGTCTTTGGTCAGCGAGGTATAATGACGGCTGTCAGTGTTGCCCACACAGAGGCCTGCAGAGCAATATAGAGAAATATCAGGAGAAAAGAAAAGATTAAAACAGATGGTAGTAGCTTTTTAAGTCTTTAGCTCTGTGTTGTTTTATGTAGCACCAACGTTTCCTGGAGAAACGTTGATTGATTTCACTGAAATACTGTGTACTGCGTCAGATATGAATGGTTGAAATAAGACTAAAAGCTTCTTGACTTTAACCTTTGACTCTTCAGTAGGCGTCATCACTAGATCTAAGGGCCCAAAACCTGTTCCAGCATGACAATGCCTCTTCGTTCATGAGGACACAGTTTGGCAAGGCTGGCGTGGAAGAATTTCAGTGGCCTGCACAGAGCCCTGACATCAACCCAACTGAAAAGCTTTGGAACAAACTGGAATGCTGACTGCGCTCCACGCCTCTTTGTTCGACATCAACTCCTGACCTCGCTAATGCTGAATTGTTAGATCTCCACAGCCAAGCTCGAAAATCTACTAGAAAGCCCTCAAACTTTTGGCCATTCAGTATAGTATAGTATTTTTGTAAATATCCTAAGTACAGTTATGCTTGTTAGGTTTATTTGTTTGTCGCTACCTTCTACGATGTAGGCTTCCGCAGCTTAAGAGTCACTTAGATTGGATGAGCAAAATAAATACTTCACCTGGAGCAACAGTCACCTCAGGAAACATGTCCAACACTGTCTTCTTAATAACCTGAAACCCAAACGAGCGCTCGTCATAGGAGCTGATGGGAAGAGGGTCAAAACCGTTCATCAGCTCTACTTTTACACGATCGTCTGATACAGTGGATTCAAACAACTCCAGTACCTACAGAAGAGCAGGTGAAGAGGAAGTAAAGAAATATCATTTTCACATTGTAATATAACATATATACCAATACGTCCACTTCACATGTCTTAAATACATGCCCAGCAACCTGTACCATGCTAGATATCCTAGGAACATGAGAAAGGAGATTTTAACTAGTACTGCCTCATAAAATAAGCCATCTATACCATACTAAGGGACATTTACTATACACCGATCAGCTAGAACACTGTGAGCAGTGAGAGATGAAGTGAATGAGACTGATGATGTCCTCATCATGGAACCTGTTAGTGGGTGGGATATATTAGGCAGCGAGTGAACATCTTTTGAGTTTGGATGGATTTGAGCTTTGAGTTTGACGAAGGGCCAAATTGTGATGGCTAGACCACTGGATCAGAGCATCTCCAAAAACGCAGCTCTTGTGGGGTGTTCCCGGTCTGCAGTGGTCAGTACCTATCAAATGTAAGTTATGAGGTGGGGCAACTTACAGGACTTTAAGGATCTAGTGGGGTCCATGCCATCAGGGCTGTTTTGGCAGCAAAAGGTAGACCAACACAATATTAGGAAGGTGGTCATAATGTTATGCTTGATCAGTGTAAGTGCAGCATTCAAAGCACAAACTTCACAAAGTCAACATCTCCACTGCAGCAGTATGATCTCTGACCTCTTGCAGTGTTTGGGCAGAGTGGATCCGCAGGTTCACATAAGCCTCGGCATGTGACGGGAGGACATTGACCTGTTGAATGAGACGGAATGAGGAGCATACGAGGATCATTGAAATGATTAATGGGTGTTTGTATTACAGAAGAAATATCAATATTGTACCTTCACTCCAGAGTTGAACATGGTGACTGCTGTGGTAGTGCGCACAAAAGCATTCATGTCAGGCTTCCTCTCCATTACCCTGCAAAACACACGTCTGTTTAGGTCGAGTGCATGAATCCCATGAAGTTAATCAATCCTGCCAGGATTTCACAATTTTGCGATCACAGAAATGAAGCAAATTGTTCCACATTTAAAAGAGATCTGCAGATTTGGTCATGTGTGGTCATCACAAACCTCTTGCATGGACAGCTATCATAGAGAGTAATTATAAATGTCTTATCTTTAGCAGTAGTATTTAAGAAGAATCCTGTGCTTCAATTTGACCAATTCCTTAAGTTTTCTACGAAAAACGCACTCCGCATCCCAATTTATAAAAAAAAAAAAAAAAAAAAAAAAAAGCTGCAGTAAAATCAAAGATTTTTGGCAGCAGCCATTACAAAAAGTCATTACAATCCTGGGACTAATAAACCTTGGGAAGATTATGGAAAAGTTCTGCATGTAAAAATACTATAGAACATATCAATGACCTGCTGATCAAAGGGTTGAAAAGCCACAGATTGGACATGATGAATCTGAGAGGCAGGCCAAACTGCAACAAAAATCACAGAGGATTAATCGAATGCATGTACATCACCTCATGGTTTCACAATGTCTGAATGGGGTTTTCTAATCTAATCTAATTTTACCTTATGTGCGAGGTGTTCAAATGTGCTTCGCTCAGGGCCGGAGCCAAACAGTCTAGGCATTGGGTTTTCCTCCAACCTGCATACAGAACAGTGCGAAAATAATGTATGCTAAACAAAATGAGCTAATGTAATGTTCAGAAGTAAAATGAAAGAATATACCCTTGTAGAATACTATCATGTATTTCTTACAGGAGAAGTTCACTTCCAGAACAAAAATCTACAGACTCACCCCCTCGTCATCCAAAATGTTCATGTCTTTCTTTCTTCAGTCGTAAAGAAATGATGTTTTTTGAGGAAAACATTTCAGGATTTTTCTCCATATAGTGGGCTTCAAATGGTGCCCGTGAGTGTGAACTTCCAAAATGCGGTTTAAATGCGGCTTCAAAGAGCTCTAAACGATCCCAGCCGAGGAAGAAGGCTCTTACCTAGAGAAACGATCGGCCATTTTCTTAGAAAAATACAAAACTGTATACTTTTTAACCACAAAAGCTTGTCTAGCGCTAGCTCTGGGATGCGCGTCCGCGCCGCTACGTACTACATAATCACATCGGAAGGTCGCGCGTTACGTAGGTGTGAAGTACAGTGAAGTCCACTATATGGAGAAAAATCCTGAAATGTTTTCCTCAAAAAACATCATTTCTTTACAACTGAAGAAAGAAAGACATGAACATCTTGGATGACGAGGGGGCGAGTCAATTATTTGTAGATTTTTATTCTGGAAGTGAACTTCTCCTTTAACACACTTAAGATATTAGTAGATCAGCAACTAAATCTGTATAATTCATTCTATCAGCTGGGATATCTTTTTTTTTTAGAAGTAAGAATGTGTGGTTATGAATTAATAATGTAGACACATAAGCTCAGTTTGAACCAGTTTAGAGTTCGCAAAATATACCACAAACTGTGTAGTTTTTTTAGTGTTTAAGACTGAATTTTTAATTAGGAGAGACGTTTTCACAAGAAGACAAATTAAAGAGAAAAGTAAAAGATGAAACAGGGAAATTATTATATACACTATTTTGCTAAAAGTTTTGGGACGTCTGCCTTTACATGCACATGAATGTAATATGGAGTTGTCCCGCCCTTTGCAGCTATAACAGCTCCAACTCTTCTGGGAAGGCTTTCCACAAGGTTTAGGAGTGTGTTTATGGGAATTTTTGACCGTTCCTCTAGAAGCGCATTTGTGAGGTCAGGTACTGATGTTGGACGAGAAGGACTGGCTCGCAGTCTCCGCTCTAATTCATCCCAAAGGTGTTCTATGGGGTTGAGGTCAGGACTCTGTGCAGGCCAGTCAAGTTCCTCCACACCAAACTCGCTCATCCATGTCTTTATGGAGCTTGCTTTGTGCACTGATGCGCAGTCATGTTGGAACAGGAAGGGGTCATCCCCAAACTGTTCCCACAAAGTTGGGAGCATGAAATTGTCCAAAATGTCTTGGTATGCTGAAGCATTAAGAGTTCCTTTCACTGGAACTAAGAGGCCGAGCCCAAACCCTGAATTCAGGGGTGTCCCAAAACTTTTGGCAATATAGTGTATGATACTGCAAGCTTGTGTGGTTTCAGTTCACCTTGTGATTGCAGCTGCCAGGATGCCAATGCTGCTCTGCTTGGGAGGCATGGAGGAATGACCAGGCTTCATACTGACACTCAGCTTTACTGTGGCGTGCCCTTTCTCACTGACACCTATCCTACAACACATGAGAAAAGGACAAGGTATTAATAGTTTTTTTTAATTGTCTTTGTGTTTAATTGGCTCAGTCTCACAAGAAAACATAAAAGAAATTGCGATTTTTTCGGCAACATACACTGGTCAGGCATGACATGACCACCTGCCTAAGACTGTTTTGGTCCCCCTTTTGCTGCCAAAACAGCCTTGATCCATCAAGGCATGGACTCCACTAGATCCCTGAAGGTGTGTTGTGGTATCTGGCACCAAGATGCTAGTAGCAGATCCTTTAAGTCCTGTAAGTTCCATGGGCCTCAACTTACAGGACTAAAAGGATACTTTTGATAGATACTGACCACTGCAGACCGGGAACACCCCACAAGAGCTGCAGTTTTGGAGATGCTGTGATCCAGTGTTCTAGCCATCACAATTTGTCCCTTCGTCAAACTCGTTCAAATCCTTACGCTTGTCCATTTTTCCTGCTTCTAACACATCAACTTTGAGGACAAAATGTTCACTTGCTGCCTAATATATCCCACCCACTAACAGGTGCCATGATGAGATCATCAGTCTTATTCACTTCACTGGTCAGTGTGCATAATGTTATGCCTGATCTGTGTACATGCAGTATTGGCTTGTCATCAACAGAAGGATATGGTACAGTATCTGTGATGCTGTGGAGCTCTTTCCACTCTAACAGCCCTGGGTAGGATAGGTTTACTGAGAAGTGTTATCAGATGTATTCTCATATCTCATTAAGCATAAAATGAGAAGACATGTTGGCAAATGAAGGATCTACAAAGTACTATTTCACTATTAGAACAGGTACCAATAAATATTTTTTTCTCCAACCTTTTCACCCAACTTTAACCAAAGTGCCAGTAATTCTGGTGATGAGTGTATGTGGGACCATAAAGTGAAAAGGCTCTCACAGTGCAGCTGGTCCATCTAGTCCAGTTATAATTCCATCCAGAACCGCAAGGCCTTCATCTACAAGAAACTGTAGCTTCACTCCTCGATTCTTCAGCAGTTTGACCGTGTTTACCGCTCCAGCATAGCCATTGATCTGTACAAACAAAACAGAATGTCAAATATCATCAGATCCAAAACAGAAAATACACCGATCAGCCATAACATTATGAGCAGTGAGAGGTGAAGTGAATAAGACTGATGATCTCCTCATCATGGCACCTGTTAGTGGGTGGGATATATTAGGCAGCAAGTGAACATTTTGTCCTCAAAGTTGATGTGTTAGAAGCAGGAAAAATGGACAAGCGTAAGGATTTGAGAGAGTTTGACCAAGGGCCAAATTGTGATGGCTAGACCACTGGATCAGAACATCTCCAAAACTGCAGCTCTTGTGGGGTGTTCCCGGTCTGCAGTGTCTGCACTGTCAGTATCTATCAAAAGTGGTCCAAGGAAGGAACAGTGGTGAACCGAGGCCGAGGCTCATTGATGCACGTGTGGGGCAAAGGCTGGCCCGTGTGGTCCGATCCAACAGACGAGCTACCGTTGCTCAAATTGCTGAAGAAGTTAATGCTGGTTCTGATAGAAAGGTGTCAGAATACACAGTGCATGACGGGTCATGCCATCAGGGCTGTTTTGGCAGTAAAAGGGGGACCTGGCACAATATTAGACAGGTGGTCATAATGTTATGCCTGGTCAGTGTATGTGAGGAATGCATGTAGTTACGGTCATACAATTGTCCATTTTATTCTATTCTCCTTAAAACACCACATTTTAATTATTTGTAGCAATATTAAAAAATTCTTTCTGGAATATAATCACATGGCTCATATTCTTTAAACTTGACATTAGCAGACAGTTATCTAACCCAAGGCTCCCCAGTCATATGAACAGGCCTTGTGTATCTATTTCCATTAGAATCATTCAATAATGATATGTGGGTCTTTATAATAGATTTGACAAATTCAGTGCTATGGGATGATGTGGGTGAAAGGGAAATTCACTGCTAAGGAGGTATTGGAACATGATTGTTGACGTATATAAGTGTCTCACCTCCTCGTCATGACCCAGACCAATGTAGAACCCTCGCCGTGGAACATATCCTCGCTCCAATAAGTACTCCAGAGCCTGAAGGATCCCCTTTACGGCCAAATATAATCATATTCATGAGCACTTTGCGCAGACAAACGTAATATTGTCTTAACCAACAAAAAGAGATTGCTGACCACCGGGCCCACCATACCATGACAGACTGTTTATTGTCCAAGGTTCCTCGTCCGTAAATGAATCCATTCAGCTCTTCGGCTGAGAAGGGTGGCACCTCCCACCCGTCAGTCTCATTGGCTGGCACCACGTCAATATGCGCCAGCAGCATGTAAGGCACCAGCTCGGGATCGGAGCCTGACACGGTGAACAGGTGGCTGTAGTTCTCCACCACCTCATGCTTAACCAGACTGGATGAGAAGATCGTTGGGAAGACTGAAAGAGACCAGTAGATAAAAGACAACTTACAGTTGCAGGGATATCCTGAGTGATTAAAAACAAAATGATATCAAGTGTTTGTTAACTTTTTTGTGATTAATTGTCCAGACCAGAAGAATTATCTAACCTCTTTTTAGAAGACGGTCAAACTCTTGCAGCGCACTTGTATTCTGGTGAGACTCTGAGAATGACACAGTGGGAATACGAATGGCCTCTAGAGAAAACAGACACATTTTTTTAACAGATGCCATGATGAGGAGATCATCAGTCTTATTCACTTCACCTCTCACTGCTCAGTGTGTTATGTAGACGTGTGTTATGATATTCCTGTTGTTCCGTTTTATAGGTTTGAAATGTGCTTCATTTTGAATACACGGCTAAAATTACTGCCAACATACATACATATACAATAACTGTATACAGGGATGGATGTAGTAATAATAATAATAATATGTTTTATTTATTTAGCGCCTTTCAGGAACCCAAGGACGCTTTACACCAAGTTGCTATATAGAATGAATACATATAAGTATATAGTCAGTATACAACATGTGATTAACCAGATGGAACAGACAAAGAAGGTTAATCTACATTAAACTTACAAAAACAAACATAGTACTGGAAAATTGAGACAGACAATCAATTAACAAAACATAAAGTGAATAAATGAGTTTTGAGGGCTGAAGAGAAGTGACATCACAAAGGTCTTGTGGTAGTTTGTTCCAGAGCTTAGAAGCTGATATGCTGAAAGCCCTACCACCCACACTAGATAGACGGAACTTGGGTACTGCGAGCAAGTTTTCAGAGCTCGATCTCAGAGTACGGGCAGGGACATAGGGGGTAATCATTTCGCAGAGATAGGAAGGTGCTAAACCATGACGAGCCTTGAACACTAGAGTAAGAATCTTAAACTGGATGCGGTAACTAACAGGGAGCCAGTGTAGTTGCTGTAAGACAGGGTGATGTGAGCTGATTTTTTGGTAAAAGTGAGGACCCGAGCAGCTGAATTCTGAATGAACTGCAAGCGATTTATGACTTTTTTGGGTAGACCATAAAGCAAAGAGTTACAATAATCAAGACGTGAAGTTATGAAAGCGTGAACAACAGTTTCTGCATCTTTGAGATTTAGTGAGGGTCTTAGACGGACAATGTTGCGAAGATGGAAAAAACAGGACTTGACAAGCTGATTGATGTGGGGTTCAAAACATAGCCTAGAGTCGAACAACACACCAAGGTTTCGCATAGTGGAAGAGGGTTGAACCAGAACACCGTCAATGTTAATAGAAAAGTCATGTTGGGTGAGATCAAGGGATTTAGGGGCTACTAGCAGGATTTCAGTTTTTTCCATATTCAACATTAAGTAGTTTTGAGCCATCCATATTTTGAGATCATGTAAGCAGGATGTTAAGGAAAGGGGAGGAAAAACAGAGTTAGGTTGTACAGTAAAATAAATTTGTGTGTCGTCAGCATAACTATGAAAATTGAAGCCATGGCGCCGGATGATCTGACCTAGGGGAAGTGTGTAGATTAAGAATAAAAGTGGACCAAGGACAGATCCTTGAGGCACTCCAAGGGAGAAGGTGACAGAATGAGAATTGAATTTGTCAATGCTAATGAACTGTTGCCTGTCTGTGAGATATGAGTTTAGCCATTGTAAAGCCGTTTCTGAAATGCCGATTGCAGACAAACGTCCCAAAAGTACAGAGTGGCAGACGGTATCAAATGCTGAACTCAGGTCCAAAAAGACCAGAAGACTGAGGGCCCCAGAATCAGAGGCGAGGAGGAGGTCATTCACCACTTTGAGAGGAGCAGTCTCTGTACTGTGGAGGGGGCGAAAACCAGACTGAAATGGTTCCTGCAGATTATTTTTTTATTTTTGTCCAAGTGAGTCTGCAGTTGTGTGAGCAACTAAAGTTACTCAGTACTGTGTCATCAAGGCCAGGTTTTTTAAGTATAGGGGTGATCATGGCTATTTTCAGTCCAGGTGGTACATAACCAGTCATAAGGGAACTATTTATTATGTGAGTGATAGGTATAATGAGGGAAGGGAAGAGGTTTTTGAGCCAATGCCTCAACCCCAGCCACTGGATGCAGTGCCGGTCCCAAGCCCGGAAAAATGGGAGGGTTGCGTCAAGAAGGGCATCCGGTGTAAAACATTTGCCAAGTTGATGTGCGGACCAGTTGGTCCGCTGTGGCGACCCCGAACAGGGAGCAGCTGAAAGCAACTTTTTGTTGGTAACGGATCTAACTGGCAGGTGGAGGAGTTAGAGCTCATAATCAGCTGTTCGACCACAGATGTATTGGTGAGAGTAAAGTTAGAAATTTGGTAGGGTATCTGGAAGGTAGAACTTTCTGAAGGAGTAGAAAAAGAAAAGGATTGATAGATATTTGTCAGTTTTGTGTGTAAAAAATATCAGAAAATTTTCACAAAGGTCAGAAGAACCATTACGAATTGGAGATGGTGGTTTAACAAGTTTGTTGATCTCAGAAAAAAGGGTCCTGGGTTTACACTTTGCTCTGTTTATGATATTAGATTAGGTAGTAACTGATTTAAAAGTAAAGCCAATGTCTCTAGAGCCCTCTAGTGGCTGGCGGCAGTAAAACTTCTCATTGCCCATTCCCCATGTTAGTGATTGGGACTGATTAATCTTTAAATGCTCCACAAATTATTTTCTTGTGATAAATTTGCTTTATGGAAGTTAACTCACTATATAAAGTAAAGTAGTGAGTGTACAGCTTGTATAACAGTGTAAATTTGCTGTCCCCTCAAAATAACTCAACACACAGCCATTAATGTTTAAGCCGCTGGCAACAAAAATGAGTACACCGCTAAGTGAAAATGTCCAAATTGGGCCCAATTAGCCCAATTAGGCCCATCTTCTTCTACTTCTCCCTTCAGGGGGAATATATATATATATATATATATATATATATATATATATATATATATATATATATATATATATATATATATATATATATATATATATATTCCCCCTGGAGGGAAAAGTATACATATATATACATATATATGACCTATATATATATATATATATATATATATATATATATATATATATATATATATATACATGCTTATTATTCTTTAGAACAGAACTCCACACATGTACAAGAAATAAAGTTAGATACACAATTTCCTACTTCCTGTATAATTTGAGTGACATGTCTCGTCCAATCAGAGGGAAGAATTGCGTTCACAATCTACACCTACCTGTTTGTCTGAATTTTCTTTATATTTTCGGATTTGTTATTGTTGTTTTTTTGCACTTCTCGACCAACGTTGAGGAGTTTTTACAGATAACTGTCCCTCATTTAATAAGACTCATCCGCATGTGAACCGAGAAGCAGTGTATATGACAGATTTACACTCACATAAAGAGTCAGTCACTGCGTTACCTTTGAAATTGGCGAGCAGGACCTCCCTCTGTTCGGGGCTAATATCAGCCGATATGTATGTTGTTTTTTCCCATTGTGCAAGCTGAAGTCCTGCATTTACGTCTAACGTAAAAGTCCGTGTTGTGGCCACGAGAAACAAAATAAGCAGCGTGAGTAACAGGCTTAACGCCACCACTTTCAGAAAAGTGGTTATTCTCAGCTGAGTGCTGTGACCAGTCATTTTACTGTAAGGTATTGAAACGCTGAAAACGAGGTTGCCAGGTATTCGCGGCAATAATCAGATAAACACTCTATTGGTGGCTCAGTGGTAGGTTGCTCGCCTATCATGCGGAAGGTCCGGGTTCGGTTCCCAGCCACTGGATGCAGTGCCGGTCCCAAGCCCGGAAAAATGGGAGGGTTGCGGCAGGAAGGGCATCCGGCGTAAAACCTGTGCCAAGTTGTGACCCTGTGGTGACCCCGAACAGGGAGCAGCCGAAAGCAACTTCTACTCAGATAAACACTCTATGAAATATTCGTCCATGATAAAGCGAGCACACAAGTTTACTCGCGTTAAAGTTCAACTTTTTTTATTTCTTGTGCTTTTATCCTGGTTTTTTTGTCCTTCATGAAGTACCCTATTAATCCACTATATTGCTAACGTACTCTAATTAAAAACCGATCGTGGCAACCGACCCAACCTGGCAACACCGCTGTTGCGTTAACCTCAGCGCTACTCGCGGGCGCCACCTGCTCTTATGGAATAAAAAGTGACCTTGTTTGTCAGCATTTAGATAAAAAAATAAATAAATAAAATCTGATACAAGTTTATAAAAAGACAACTTCTGACACATTCGACCGTTTATTTATTCAAAAACATAACAATAGAATAAAAACAAAACATACAGTACTCCTGTGGATATGACACGGGTCCCTGCGGCTCTCCGACCGGTTCGTTTTATCGATCCTACTTAAGTGAGTGGGCAGTAGATAACTTCTAACCAGGTAAAAGCATACACAAGTAAACAAACAGACGAACAGATCACACCGTATGCGACCTGAAGGCTGAGAATTCTACAACCCTGCTATTACTACGAGATTCTATGCAAGTAAGTCCAATACATGAAGAAACCCAGCATCAGGTGTGTGTGTCCTGAGAGACGAGTGAAAGATCGTCGCTGCTCGGCTCCTGACTCTGTAGCAACGCGCCGAAAGGGTTCTCCGGCGGCTCTTCCGTCAACATGTAAATGAAGTATAGGAAGGCAACCACCAAAAGGAAGACTGCAACCTGCACCCACAGAGGAACCAGACGCTGCTGGATCTCCAGTTTCTCCAGCGTGCCAGGACTCAGTGGGGTTTCTGGATATTTGAACTGTACAGGACGACCTGCTGCCCCTTTAATAGACCGTCTCTTGGTGGCACTACAGAGCAAGAAAATAGAAAAAAAATAAATAAAAAAAAAATGGATGAAATCTTTAACTGGTAATGAATAATATGGTACTGAGAAAAGCTGCAGGATGTAATTTGGCCTTCTCTGATAGAAAAAATGTTTGCAAGAACATTTTATAATGCTCTGCTCTTTCTCCATTAACGGTGTACACAATTAGACAGAATTCAAGACTTCAGTAGTATTAGATAGCAAAGACACTGTTGTAGTGATAAAGGTGGAGAGATATTTAGTAGGCTATTATGCATCTTAGCACACAGTCCAAGAATTTCTCATGACTGTATTGCAGTATTACACAAAAGTGTTAAAGTGGAAGAGTTCAGCATTAAGTGTTTTACGGCACTTTTAACACGTGGTCCTTTTTTAATGAAAAATCTAATTAAAATGTCTTCGTTATTTGATGCTCTGGATTTCTTGAAGCTGTCTTTAGGTCCTGATTGTTCTTGCTGTGTTTATTTTCATCCTTCAGCGAGCCACTGCACAACATTCAATGCCTTTGCCTTAAAAATCGTTGCTGCTTTTGAACTACGCTTCAGGTCATTGTCCATGTGCTGCAGTGTGAAGATGATCCATAGGATGTTGTATGTATAGGCATACTGTATTTAGATGATCTGGTCTTGTGGTAAATCATCTGTGTTATATGTAGTCAAGTACGGTGGCCGAGAAGTACAAAACACGAAAACAAATCCGAAAACACAAGGACAATTCAGACAAAAGGTAGGTATAGTTTGCGAATGGAATTCTTCCCTCTGATTGGACAAGACATCGGTCACTCGGGATATACAGGAAGTAGGAAATTGTGTATCTAACTTTATTTCTTGTACATTTGTAGAGTTCTGCCTTCACTTTAAACCACTTATTTTGAACTTTAAATCTTTTAAAGAAAATGGAGTTCATTCAGCGCTATTTTGAGGAAGGACGCTCATACGGTGTGATTTTGGATATACTGATAGCGTATCATGGCGTAAAGATTAGTTTGCGATCTCTAAAAACACACCTGAAGAACGCAGGAATGTTCAGAAGACCAAACTATTCCAGATTAAAGGATGTAAGGAGCGCTATAAGAGCAGAGCTGCGTTCATACACACACCAATCCACTTTCTACTGCTGCAGCCTGCTGGACTTCCTGTATATCCTGAGTGACAGATTTTTGTACCTTTGTACCTCTCGGTCATCGTATAAATGCCATACCTGAAATCAGCTCTAGACCTTTATCTGCTTACTTGTAAGTGAAATAATGAGGGGTTAACACTCACCTGGCCATGGAACCACTGGACATAACTGCTGTAATTTCGATTAGGATGTACACACCCTCGAATTAAAACTCTGGAGGTCATTATTCAACTCCAATTTACTGCGTTAGGATAAAGAACAGTAACCTTGTCTAAAAATAGTTCGACTTCACAGTATGTGTGCGTACCAGTTTAAATGGAATTATGTAGTTCAGAGAAAACTACATAATGATCACAGTCCATTTTATCGACTATACTGAGGTACAGTTGATTCTCTTCTGAAGTGAATTGATTCTTCACCTCTACATTACTTTTATAGCAAATTGTGCAGCAAAGCCAAAGCAAGTGGATTTCTATCGGCTGGACTCACGTGATTCCAGTTGGAGTTGTTGCAGTGTCCGGGAACATCTCCATCAGAACATCAGTCACAGTTACCTACAACAGAAGAAACAGAAAAGATTTACACGAAGCAAGTTAGGTGGACAAAATGCTGAAGTAAGGTGAGGAGTGGAGACAGGGATGTGGTTTACAGTGCATGGCTAAATGCCCAACTAAGAAAGTGACGAAATCTGTGTGGTTGGAAAAGTGAAAAGCCATAACGGATAGTTAGAGATGAACCAGAGTGAATGTGAGACAAAAAGAATCACACGAAGGTTGGAAATTTTTGTGAAGCTCCTGCAAGTGTCAAAGCAAAATGCACACCAGAGTGAGGACAGAGCCACAGCAAGCAAAGTATTAAGTTACAAAAGCTGGTTTTATTGTAGTAGTTTGTTTCTGAAGAGGTGAATACTCCGGGGTCAGTCGGGGAGACGGGTTTGTTCTGCTTTTGTTGCGCTGCTGGAAATAATAAAAAAAAATAAAGAAATACAACATACTTTTTACAAACCTTATGGACACACGCGCAGACAGGAGCACGCACAGACACACCCACACGGACACCTACAGACAGACAGACAAATGCGGGGAGACAGACATCTGCACAGACAGACAGACAGACAGACAGACAGACACACACACACACACACACAGACGGACACATATGACAGACAGACACACACACATGCAGACAGACAGACACCTACGCAGACAGACACACATGCGGACAGACGGACACTAGCAGACAGACACACATGCAGACAGACACAGACCTTAAACTGCCACATACACACTGACTGAAACGGTTGTAAATATTTATAAGCTGCAACGTATAATTTTAGCTGATCCCAGTATGTGTGTGTGTGTTTCCCCACACATTTAATAGGATTACTGACCCATTGTGCTCTGCTTGCCACTGGTGTCTGGCTACAGCTTCTCTCATTCGCTGCGGTCTTTGACTCAGGACTCAGTCTGTTCTCAATCTGTACGCCACACAGCCACTCCGATTATAATTCTCATTTCAAAACAACAAACCGAAGCAATAATCGTGTAACCTTTCAGTGATTAACAGGGATCACCAAAAAAACAAAACAAAAAAAAACTGTGTGCAATCGTGTAACCCAGTGGTTCTCAAACGTTTTCTGTCACGCCCCCCTTTGGAGAAAGAACAATTTCCCAAATCCATACAAATTACAACAATAGGTCAAATCTAACTTTCATTGAAAGAAGCATCAATATTATAACCATTCCTTTCACTTTTCTGTGAATAATTTGTTGTGTACAAGTACAGGTAATGCAAATATGACAATGAAGGCTCAAGTCACTGTCTCTGGGTGTTAGTGGCTGCAGTGAGCCAGTTGTTCATTACAGATCTTTGCATAAGAGTAAATCCTCACTGAGCGACTCTGATGTGACGTCGAATGTAAGCAATAAGCAGATGGTCTATGTTGCTATCAGTAGCTTCATCCACTTGCAAAGCAAAACGGGTGTCTCCCATTTTCTATGAGCTGATCTTCCTATGAACGATCGCATAGACACCTTGAGAAGGTGTCGTTGGACAGGGGGCAGATTTCGGTTTAACAGCGCTTTTATCATCGATCATAATTGACACCATATCCAGAGTGGCGTGTAGTATGAGCTCCTTTGCAGCCGTGTGTGGTTTCTTGCACTGTGCAATTCTCTATACGACCTTATAGGTTGTGCTTAACCGCTTTCCTGCTTACGGTATTCACAAAGTTTGCCTGAAACTCAAGTGGCTTACCGACATGACCGGCGTGCAAGGTCTTGAAGTGCCTTTTTCTATTTTTTTTTCCTACCACATTCACTGTGAAATCTAAGATAAGCGTCATCATATTTTCTTGTTATGGATTTTGGTGGCGAATCTTTGTCTTGTTAAAAGTTCGAAAACATCGCATGTTTGGTCAAGATACTTGATACACTGTCCAAACCCACACATGTCTTGTCAGTGAGAAAGAGACCAGTGAGAAACACAGTTTGAGAAACACTGGTGTAACTTTTCAGTGATTAACAGGGATCACCAAAAAACTGTGCAAAGTACACTATAACAGAAGTCATTTTCACACCCCAAACTTTACAGTAAAGTGTGCAGTTGCCCAAATACTTTACTTTAAAAAACAATGAATCATACAGGGACGGGGACACACAGACGTTCACGCAGACACACATGCACGCAGAGACAAACACACAGACAGACACACACACACACACACACACACACACACACACAAGGACAGACAAAATGACGGGACACAGAGACAAACACACAAACACACACAACCAGACATGCAGACAGACAAACAGACGCAGACACACGCGCAGACAGATACACACACACTCCCCTTTTCCACAAGCTGTGTGATGCTGAACGACAGCAAGCTGCTTTGCATGCTCTCCAGTGACATCTCTTGATTCTTGCCCTGTAATCCATATATCTACTTCAGACACATTTACAAATGCTGTGCTCTGCATCCAGACAACATAAGCACCATCATCAACACAACACAAAACAAATTTAGCATGCTGAAACACAAATGCTTAGAGCAAACATGAAACCCAACATCTTGTGACTTTAGCATTATAAGGTTCTAGCTGTTATTGTGGTTCAAAACGATCTCAGCACCTAAACATTCATTGTAATCTAGTTCGTTTGTTTTAGCTAACAACAAGTTAGCTAAAAGTTAGCTAAGTTTCATGTCTGGAATGTTCTGGAGAAACTGCATAGTGATACCAGGGCAGCAACAGCACCTGACTTCCTGGAGCAGCACACCTCTAAAATAAGACCAAATGAGAAGACGACATGTAGAAGAGCACGTCACAGTTAAGGCTGAGTGACCAGCTGCTCGATATTCCTAGATGATGACAACCACCGCTCAGTGGGTCAGCCTCTGATTAGACGAGGGAGACGTCCACATTTTCCCTCCACCGCAAATGAACCATTGTTCTGAGGATCAGATTGCTGCTGTCCAATCAAAATAGCACTGACTGGGCAGTGATTAAAATTTGTAAAGGTCCAGTTAGATCGATGCCTTTGCTTACAAAGGTCCAGATAAGCAAACAAACATTAATGGTGGTGGTAGTAGTAACCTTTTGTTATTTAACCATTAGTGATCAGTTTATGGCTAAAACAATTCGACACAAGCCACAGATTCATGAGATACATCTGTTTGTTTCAGGAATTTGATGTGGAGAGAAGAAACATCCATTCAAACAACTAAATCCAAAAAAGAGGATCTGCTACAGAAGCCACACTGGTTCATACTCAGAAGAGCTAAGAAAACCTAGCAGTCCCTGAAGGAAAACTCAAGAAGCTCCATTAGGAACGATGAGCTTCCTGGTCATCTTGGTGGTCTAAAGGTGGTAAATGAGGAAGGGCATACAACTGTGAGCAAGTCATGGGAGAGGGCATACAGAGAGTGCTACCTGGTATCGGGTTGAGGAAATTCTGTGCATCTTGTGCCATCTTGATAGATCTAGCTTACAGTCACAATGTTGTCTGAATGGACCAGCATGTGGCGGCATCTGAGGAACAGCGAGAAGAGCTCAATTTCGGCTAGGTGAATGTTCAGATCATAGATTGTTAAGGAAGTGTCCATAGTAATTCTCTCTCTCTCCCCAATGGGGCACCACTCCCAACTGGACTACTTAGGAATGTCCTCTATCACCGGGAACCAATGCTTGGGCTACAGTCAGGGACAAATTTTACAGCTTGGGCAGTGGGCTTGTGGAAGGCCCGTTCCAGCTCCAGCATGCTGCGCAGAGTAACACGTGGCTGCAGTGACCGATCCTCAGTATATGTCGATGCCAGCCATAGAGGCCTGTCTGAAGCATAATAAAATTCATCACATGTAAGGGTGACAGAGTGGCTAGCGCTCTCAATGAATCTGACCACTGTGTTCCCTGCTGCAGTGTTAGGGAGCTTTGGTCTTGTTAGAGTCCATCACGACGCAGACTGCTGTAATGTGGATGAGCAGGGTTTATGACCTGCTCCTTGGTGGAAGCACACAGAGGTTAGTCACCCAAATACTGCATTTTGCTATTGCTAGTGACCATCATGAGACACCTGAACATGTCCGATTTTGTTGGAAATGTGTACGCACATGCACAAGAAACGTCACACACCGTCCATTTCCCAGCAGAACCTTTTAATACTAATAACACATGTAATTAAAAACAAGGAGGAGCGATTGAAATCAAATCAAAACCAGAAATCAAAACAAATATGACCAAGTAAGCAGTGGAAATCTTCCCTTTACTAAACATATCTAGATGCTGATACTGTACCTGTCTCACAGGGGGTACAAAGCACTGAGGATAAAATGTTTCTTTGCTCTGATCGTTCATCCACACCTACACATGTACAAAATTAGCAGAAAGCACAATAAAACTATGCAGGATTTCAAGCCACAATGTGGTCAAAGTACGTACTGTAATAATAAAATTCTTACCCTTAAAAAAAGTTTACAATTAATATATAGACCGATCAGCCATAACATTCTGAGCAGTGAGAGGTGAAGTGAATAAGACTGAGTATCTCCTCATCATGGCACCTGTTAGTGGGTGGGATATATTAGGCAGCAAGTGAACATTTTGACCTCAAAGTTGATGTGTTAGAAGCAGGAAAAATGGACAAGCGTAAGGATTTGAGCAAGTTTCAATGAGCCAAGGCTCAATGATGCACGTGGGGAGCGAAGACTGGCCCGTGTGGTCCGATCCAACAGACGAGCTACTGTTGCTCAAATTTCTGAAGAAGTTAATGCTGGTTCTAATAGAAAGGTGTCAGAATACACAGTGCAGGACGGGTCAGGGCTGTTTTGGCAGCAAAAGGGGGACCAACACAATATTAGGCAATGTGGTCATAATGTTATGGCTGATCGGAGTCATTCTTAAATAAAATTCTTGCTAAATTCTTCAGTCAGATTTTAGTGTTCTAAGTAAACCTGGTTGTGCAAGCATTTTTTCATTTACAAAAGCTATGGGGTTTATATCCATTTTTGTTATAGCTTTAACTACCTTCTACCCCCTTTCAGCTAATCCGGCTACATTTATCTAATGAATAAATGAAACAAGCCGGTCAGCGTATCGGTGCTGTCCATGATTAAAGATGTCAAAAGATAACAGAAGTGTTGTATTGTACAGAAGAACATTACACACCGTATTATGTGTCACACTACGGTCAGTATGGGACACACTCTCTGATCCAAGCTGTTCTGATTCTGTACAAACAAAAACATATTAACAAATTAAAGATTTGAAGAACTCATTACAGTCCCAAAACCCTGATTTTCAAAAGTTACACAACATTTAGAGCACTTCATCATATACAATCTCTATCCACTTTATTAGGAACATATGTAAACCTGCACATGTATGCATCCAATCAGCCAAACACACTACAGACAGCACAATGATTTAAAAAAATGCGTATAGTGTGCATAGTATGTTACTTGTATAAGAGCAGATATCGTGTTGTATGTGTCCAATACAAACTGCCTTTGGGACAATAAAGTCTCTTATCTTATCTTATACCTTTTGTTCAGTGATGGTCCTTCACCTCCTTCTGCCGCTCCCATACTAATCATTGATTGGATTAAGTGCTGTAAATGTTCTTTAAGGCTGATTTAATCCAATGTAAAAATACTATACAGATAAACTGAATTGGATTAAACATGTTTCTCTGATATGTAAGCCTTTTTCGGACCGAGCTCTTTCTGATGTGTACCGTAGAGTGGAATCTGGGTTGAGGCGGTCTGTAGTTTCTTACAGTTCTCAGATGTTTTTCTTCTCTCTATACGGTTGTAAAGAGTGATGATGCGACTCACTATAGCCTTTCTGGCAGCTCAAGCCAATCTAGCCATTTTCTTCTGATGTCTTTTATCAGCAAGGCATCTCCACCCACTGTGTTTCACAACATTCATACATGTCAACTCTAGAGACTCTAGTCAACTCTGTTGTGCGCTCGGTCATTGATCCGTGCGTGCATGTGTTTTCACTGTGCTGTTAGATAACTGCATGAATGACCTAATAAAGTGGACAGAGAGTGTACATGCCAGGTCCCAATTAACCAATACACGTGTGGGTTAAAAAAAAATCAAATAAAAATAAATAAATAAATAAAAAAAAAATAAAAAAAAGTAGTAAAAAAAATTGACTTTAAGGATTAAATTTAATAATAATAATAATAATAATAATAATAATAATTACCAGAGTACTGCTCTTCTCCCTCCTCCTCCTCACTATCGGAGTATTTCCCAGCATCCTCTTTATTGTTGACACTGTGCTGCGAGTGCTGGGTCATCATCCTGTGTAGCTTTCTCTCATACAGTGCTCGAGTGGTAGCTACCTCAACACACACAATTTACATCAGGATCTATACATGCAATATCATTCACCAAAACAGAGTAATTCCTAAACCATGAAATAAACCTTTACTTGTCCTTGTCTACAATCATCACCTAAATCAAAAGTTCATTATTTTGATCTTAAATATCATCCGCAACATCACTTTTCAGTGTAAATGTCCATCATGGCATTTAAAGAACAAAGTGCTAGGAGTCATTCTTTGCTCAACTGCCTTCACTTCACTCGATAGTGCAACTTTAAATCTTTTAAAGAAAATAAACGTATATATTTATAAGAAAATGGAGTTCATTCAGCGCTACTTTGATGAAGGATGTTCATACGGCGTGATTTTGGAAATACTGATAGTGTATCATGGCGTAAAGATTAGTTTGCGATCTCTAAAAACACACCAGCTATGTTTGGAAGACCAAACTATTCCAGATTAAAGGATGTAAGGAGCGCTATAAGAGCAGAGCTGCATTCATACACACACCAATCCACTTTCTACTGCTGCAGCCTGCTGGACGTCCTGTATATCCTGAGCCAAACTAGAAAACTAAATCAGAGAGAGATTGTGAGTACGACAAAAAAACGTAAACGGTCCTTTCAATTGAATTGGTTAAAAGAATTTCTCCGGGTAAATGCAGATGATAAGGAAGTCGATTTTTGTTGCAAATATCCATTAACTACAGACAAAGCTTCAACATTATTTATTGGCAAGAGCATGGATAGGAAAGATATGCTTCCCTCACATCAGCAGTCTGCAAAACACATACACTATACTGCCAAAAGTTTTGGAACATCTGCCTTTACATGCACATGAATGTAATATGGAGTTGTCCCGCCCTTTTACAGCTAGAACAGCTCCAACTCTTCTGGGAAGGCTTTCCACAAGGTTTAGGAGTGTGTTTATGGGAATTTTATGATCATTCCTCTAGAAACCCATTTGTGAGGTCAGGCACTGATGTTGGACGAGAAGGCCTGGATCGCAGTCTCCGCTCTAATTCAATGGGGTTGAGGTCAGGACTCTGTGCAGGCCAGTCAAGTTCCTCCACACCAAACTCACTCATCCATGTCTTTATGGACCTTGCTTTGGTCACTGGTGTGCAGTCATGTTGGAACAGGAAGGGGTCATCCCCAAACTGTTCCCACAAAGTTTGGAGCATGAAATTGTCCAAAATGTCTTGGTGTGCTGAAGCATTAAGAGTTCCTTTCACTGGAACTAAGGGGCCGAGCCCAACCCCTAAATTTAATGATTTAGAGGGGTGTCCCAAAACTTTTGACAATAGTGTTGCATGCATGTGTTAAAGCATAATCTTGCCAGTGTTCCCATTATGCACTATAAGACACTTGTAGCACTGTTGTGTTAAAATAAAAGACTTGTGTATTATGTGTTGTTAAACCCTATTTTTAAGTTCTTATTACATTCCTGTTTCTTTTGAAATAAACAAAAACACTACACAACCCTGTTTATAGTATATAGGAACAATTTTAAGTAATAAAATCTGGGCATTTAAGTTTGTCTGGTGTAGATTTCTGCAGTTTACTGGTCCGTGGATAAGTAAAAAATTGAGACGTCCACACCCCTGAAGAATACTGAAGCAGACATTGATTACAATTCTGTTTAACCTGTCCAAAAAATTATATTTAAGGAATATAGGCTAAGAAATGAGAAAAATACTGACCTACAATCGGTCCAGCTTTGACTCCATACTGAAGCAGTTTGCGTTTTAACTGGTCATCAGTCAGTGAGCTCAGGTCTACCATGTCTGAATCCTCGTCCGAATCCTCTCCTCTCTCTTCCTCTTCCTGTATAGTGAAGTGTATAAATCTTATACAGAAACTTTTCTGTAACTTGTGAGAAGACTTGAAATGTTCTTCAGAGCAGCAATATATAGTGTTGCTGGTCATAAACTGTAAACTCGACACCCAACAGGTTTCTGAAGCATGGCCCAGATTCCCAGCCTTGTTCAAGGGTCTCCCTGCTACACATGTGCTCACATACACACACACACAAATGTTCTGACATTACACTCAGTGACCTGTACTGCGGATGTATAAGAGACAGCTGCAGAACCCTTGTACGTGTAAACTAGTCTAATGTATTGTACTTTATGCTGTGTGTACAGTCTATTCGACATTAAGTGTGTTAAACAGGGGTAGATTTATTCGTCTATGTTAGCACCTGTTAGTGGGTGGGATATATTAGGCAGCAAGTGAACATTTTGTCCTCAAAGTTGATGTGTTAGAAGCAGGAAAAATGGACAAGCGTAAGGATTTGAGCGAGTTTGATGAAGGGCCAAATTGTGATGGCTAGACCACTGGATCAGAACATCTCCAAAACTGCAGCTCTTGTGGGGTGTTCCCGGTCTGCAGTGGTCAGTATCTATCAAAAGTGGTCCAAGGAAGGAACAGCAGTGACCGGCGACAGGGTCATGGGCGGCCAAGGCTCATTGATACATGTGGGGAGAGAAGGCTGACCCGTGTGGTCCGATCCAACAGACAAGCTACTGTTGAAGAAGTTAATGTTGGTTCTGATACAAAGGTGTCAGAATACACAGTGCAGTGATTGGTGTATATGAATATATATATACACATATAGACTCATATAAAGTCAACTTTAAATCATTGGAACAAAAAGCTTCATGTGTGAATAGTCAGAATGAATCTGGACTTTTTGTCAAGACAACTATAACACAATACAAACAAACCCAACAGGCATAGTGTCTATTAATGCCAACTTACATTTCCATTTCGGACCTCTTCCTCTTCATCACTAGAGAAATCAGCACTGTTTTTAGTCGCCACATGCTTCATATAAACCTCCAAATAAACATGTTTGTCACTCCCTGCAGGCGGTAGCGCCACATTATGGGAAATTAACTCCGACTTGAGGCGCTGCTTAGAAAACTCAGCGGGATTTTCCACAAACACAGGCATATCAGAGCTCAGAAAACAATTTAACCTTAACACACGTATACACGCTAACGCTTGCTAACGGTGCAGGAGGACTGAAGTGTGGGCTTGCTGCTCTTTTAAGCCGCTGGTAACCAAACACCTACAAGCAGATCCACACAGAAATGAAGCTCTCAGATTGCTAGCACACATGCTGTGGTGTGTGGAGAACAGGTGGAGGGAGACAGGACGCTGTGGTACAGGCAACGAGCTAGGCTAGCTTATCTTACTTTATTCTCCTTAGCTAATTAGTTATGTCTCATCAGTTAGTTAATAAATGGAATATTATACAATATTTTTCGGATAAAGTAGTTGTACACACATCCCTCAGTAAACTCACCTCAGGGTTTGATATTTTGTCGTGCTAAAGGGCGGAGACTTTATTTTTGGCGCCTATGTGTAAAACCGTCGTGCAGCTACCTATAGTTTGTTTAGTTTTTAGTATAGTCTAACGATTTTTCTTGTTAAATCTGTTTATTTTAGAAGTTTTTTTTTTTTTTTAAATCCATTTTTGGCACGTCTTTGTGACTCACAATAGTGATGTGTCGTTCATTTTGAAGGAAGGCTTAATATGACTCGGGAGTCGACTCAGAGAGCGATTCGTTCATTTTCGATTCATTTTTGTATTGAACGCGCATGCGCAACATCCTATCCATTCTGTACGGGAAACATGATTAAGTTCATCTCTCGAGTCTTCGTACCCGAGTCTTTGGTTCATCATGTGACCACTATCTGGCTCGGTATCTTACAGTCAGTAATACTAATGTGATGTTGAGTAATATTTAGGAATGATCATAAAATGATCAAAAGACACTTGCAATGAACATTCATTCATTCATTGTCTACCTCTTATCCGATCTATTCTCAGGTGTCATTGGGCATCAAGGCAGGATACACCCTGGACAGAGTGCCAACCCATCGCAGGTCACACACACACTCATTCACTCACACACTACGGACAATTTAGAGATCCCAATCAACCTACAATGCATGTCTTTGGACCGGGGGAGGAAACCGGAGTACCCGGAGGAAACCCCAGGGAGAGAACATGCAAACTCCACACACACATGGCGGAGGCGGGAATCGAACCCCCAACCCTGGAGGCAAACGTGCTAACCACCAAGCCACCGTGCCCACCATGCCCACCATGCAATGAACATTTTCTGAGAAATAAAAAAAAGTTCTGTTCTTGTTCCTGTCAGTCTCGTTTTGTTTGATTTATAGTTTTGTCTTATTCTACATGTGATCAAGGTTTGTGTAAGTAGATGTGTCGAGGTCATTGGCTATTAACACGTAACATTGTCATTATATTCTGCTGGAACGAACGAAATGACTCGAAAAATTCGTTCATTTTGACTCACAATCCTGCTATAAAAATAAATAAATAAATAAAAATCCAGATTAGTCCAAACAACTGCCAAAGCTCACTTATCCTTTAGGCATTATGAACCAAACTGTGTACATAAACATGCTGACCGCATGAAAGAGTCCAAATTTGCATTATAAGAATAAAAAGGATTTAGGACTAGTCTGTCAGTCATTTTGTATTGGCACTTTATTCTGGAAAATACTGCTCCACTGTGCTATTCCAGTTTGAAAAGAAGGTTTTATACCATAACATTCCTTTCGGTGTCCTAATTTTGTATATGAGATTAAATCTTTTTGTATTTTGTGTTGCTATATGTGACAATAGCTTAGAAGGTCAGGGAAGTCAGACAGGACATGGCATGTCAAAATTCAGAACTTCACACAAATTTAAGTATAGTTTTAAACAGCCCAGTTCCATGCCGGGTCAACAAAGCAGAATGAAAACACCTAGAATTCTGAGATGGACTGGACTGACTAACAATATCCAATCATTTTAAACTGCAAGTGTCAAATACTGTATGTAGTATATCAATAGGCGTACATCAGGGACTTGCAGGTTGGCAAAGCTTTGGGAAGGAAGCTTTAAAAGGCAACAGCCCACAAAGACCTTTAATGTTCCCTCAAATATTTATTGATACATATAAATCAGAAGTTTGCGCTGGCCCAGTGGTCAAGTGTATAGGTCCATTACATCCTAACAACTCAAAGGTCTGTGAAACAAACTTGTTTGAGACATTTCCTGAGAGAATTTTATCACCCCAAAAATCTAAATAGACAGGGTCCCAGTATGATTTATTGGTATTCAAGCTCCGATGTTCTGGAAGCACCAGATGAATTATATTGTCTTAACAAGGACACAGTTGACTTATAATTGGCCTTCACCTGTGAAATGTTAAAGCAGGTCCTATTTTACACAGTGTAAAATTATATCTGGTTTGGACATGCCAGTAAACGGTGTTGGATGAATAGTAAGTAAGTGATAGTGCCTGCTGTGGATAGAACCACTCTGCTTTGAGACAATGTCCATTGTTAAAAGCGCTATACAAATAAATTGAATTGAATTGATAGCTGCATCACATCACCCAAGATGACCTAGACAAGGCCTTCCCTTCAGACTGCAAAAACATGGCAAAGACTGGTGAGGGAAGCCATGATGAGACCAATAGTCACTAGAAAGGAGTTACAGAGTACACTTTCTGAGAGTGGAGTGAACATAAAATCATGTCATGCTCTGCATATTTGAGGACTGTATAGGAAGATGGCTAGAAATAAACCATTGCTGTATACGTAAGTGCCATATTGACCCAATGAAACTATGATGGGATACTGTATTTGGGCAAGTTTTAAGACACTATGTATGTTGCATCCTTAATGCAGGCCATGCCTACGGTGGCCGAGAGGTGCAAAACAAAATAATAAATCCAAAACGTCAATTCAGACAAAGCAGAAAAGGTAGCTCAGCTCTTATAGCGCTCCTTACATCCTTTAATCTGGAATAGTTTGGTTTTCCAAACATTCCTGCGTTCTTCAGGTGTGTTTTTAGAGATCGCGAACTAATCTTTACGCCATGATACGCTATCAGTATAGCGCTGAATGAACTCCATTTTCTTATAAAGATAAATATATATATTTGGGGGGTTTTTTTGGGTTTTTTAAAAAAAAAGATTTAAAGTTGCACTATGGAAAAAAAATGGTTTAAAGTGAGGGCAGAACTCCACACATGTACAAGAAATAAAGTTAGATACACAACTGCCTCTATATCCTGAGTGACAGATGTCTCGTCCAATCAGAGGGAAGATTTCCATTTGTATGCACATGTGTCTAAACAGTGTGGAAAGCTTGTTGCAACAAAAGATGGCTCTAACAAGTAGTAAAAAAATTTAGTTCATGTTAATTAATTATTTTAAGAAAAAAGATATGAACATTAAGAGCATATAGGTTTGCAATAAAAATACTAGTTGTGATATTTGAAAAACAATTCTGTTTTAATACAAACATATCTGATTGGTTTTCAGGGGGTGAATACTTTTGCAAGACCATGTATATGTATAACATTGGGTTTGCATTTATATTTAACTATATTAGATAGAAAACTGGTTTGTTCATTCAGTACTTCGTATCCAGAATTCATCTAAAACATAAAGCTAACAATGGCAGTGTCACATAAAGAAGAGAAAGGATTGCGTTTCTTATTCATTCTTCATACATTCCAGGCTTTAAATTCCATGTGGACTAAGCTGCGTTTTTGGTTATTCATTAGGCTTATATCTTCCTGATGCATTGCCGTGCCCGGCTCCAAGCAAAAGGATTATCCTGTACTACAAGACATTTTAATGGGCTCCAACAGTCCAGAGAGATCTGCCAGCGTGGAACGTGCCGAGCATTACAACTGCACTCGTTCTCCCTCATGTCGCCAGGGAGTGGAGGCGCAGATGCCCCATGCTACTCTGCTGTGGTGCTTCCCGAATATATCATACTTATCCTCATTCTGGAAATGCAATGTTTCTCCTGTTGACCAGATTAGAGAGCCACTCTGGCGCTCATCAGCATGCATTGCCTGTGCATGTTTTCTCCCACTTCACTGTTTATTTATTCTCTTACTGAATGGATGCATTCGTTCTCCTAGGAAACCATGATGCAAAGGCTATATTTGTGTAGCTAAACGCAAACATGAAGGTAAACAGGGGTTAAAATTGCGGATGAAAAATATTTCAAATGCAAAGCACTTTCGAAAAAAGAAATAAATAATTTCCCAGGACTAGCCGAGAATTAAGCAAAGTGCCAAAAGTGTGAGAACACTTTTAAGACATCAGAGGTCAGTGTGCAAACCTTCAACAGAATGAGAAGCACAGCATGATACAGGGCAGTGCGCAAAGAACAGCAGCAGCACGAGCAAAATAAACTACTCGACATTGCAATGCACGGTGTTATCGCAGTCTAATGATGTTATACGGTGCAAAAGACTTAAAGTGCTTATATTAAAATTGTCTTAGATGTCACCTGGATCAGCGTGTCAGTCGAAACAAGAAACGTTTCGATTTCATCCAGACATTTTTCTTCCAGAGACAAATTAAATGTTACAGAACAAATCGTTTGGGGTTATTAGATATTTTTTTTTAAAGAAAAAATCATGTCAGATCGTTGAAAAACTAATTTTCGGAAAGGTAAAGGGTGAGAAAGTGCAATAAAGTGGTTGAATTTCACATATTTGTTACTCAGATTTTAGATCTGGGCTCCAACTCAGCCGTTCCAAAGCTTTGATTTTCTTCTTCTTTTTGAAAAGCCTTTATTTTCTTTATTGACTTTTGGTATTTGGCCATTATTATGCTGGAAGGTAACATTTTTCTTCATCTTCAGTTGAACATATAGAAAGAAATATATTGGTATAGTTGAACATATAGAAAGAAATATATTGGTATTTGGAGCTATTCCCTTGGAATAATGGTAGCAGCTCCATGATGCTACCACCATCGTGTTTCTCAGGCAATATGGTGTTCTCTTGTTAATAAACTGTCATTGTTTCTTTCTTTCTTTCTTTCTTTCTTTCTTTATTTTTAGCCAAACATATCTTTTAGAATTATGATCCAAAATGTTCTACCTTGGTCTCACCAGGCCACAACATATTTTGCCACATCGTTTAGGGCTAGCTTGGATGTTATGTTTCATGAGATAACCTGGAATATGTGAAGAATATAAGAGATTGTTGTCGCTGAGTGACCAGGACTTTCCAGATATTTCTGCAGCTCCTGCTGTAGCTGCTGTGGGGCATTTTGCAGCCTCCCTGATACAGTTTCTTCTTTTCTTTTGTCTGTTTTGGAAGAGGGTCCTGTTCATGGTAATGTTTCTGTCCCCATTTTTCTCCACTTGTTTAAGCGAAGACGTTCCATGGTATCAGGCATAACATTATGACCACCTGCCTAATATTGTGTTGGTTCCACTTTTGCTGCCAAAACAGCCCTGACCCGACATGCTCTGTGTATTCTGACACCTTTCTGTCAGAACCAGCTATGACTGACAGCACTGAGAGATGAAGTGAATAAGACTGATGATCTCCTCATCATGGCACCTGTTAGTGGGTGGGATATATTAGGCAGCAAGTGAGCATTTTGTCCTCAAAGTTGATGTGTTAGAAGCAGGACAAGTGTAAGGATTGGACAAGTGTAAGGATTGGACAAGTGTAAGGATTTGAGCGAGTTTGACGAAGGGCCAAATTGTGATGGCTAGACCACTGGATCAGGCCCGGTCTACAGTGGTCAGTATCTATCAAACGTATCCTTCAAGTCCTGTAAGTTGTTCTGCTGCGAACATCTTGGTGCCAGATACCACAGCACACCTTCAGGGACCGAATACTGCATCTCCAAAACTGCAGCTCTTGTGGGGTGTTCCCGGTCTACAGTGGTCAGTATCTATCAAAAGTGGTCCAAGAAAGGAACAGTGGTGAACCGGCGACAGGGGCATTGGCGGCCAAGACTGGGGAGCGAAGGCTGGCCCGTGTGGTCCGATCCAACAGACAAGCTACTGTTGCTCAAATTGCTGAAGAAGTTAATGCTGGTTCTGAAAGAAAGGTGTCAGAATACACAGTGCATGACGGGTCAGGGCTGTTTGGGCAGCACCAACTCAATATTAGGCAGGTGGTCATAATATTATGCCTTATCGGTGTACACTGGAATCATATTTGCTTTACATTATTTCTATTACATGTGCTAAAACAAACTTGCACTGTATAAACTATAAATATAACGATCCCCACCAGAAATTAAACAAACTCTGAACAATGCCGTGATACTTGTATGACTTTATTGAGACACTGAAGGCTATGAATAATTGATCTGAACTCAGTTTTCCTCTCGCCGATTTCCGACTCTGTATCTAATGGCTTTGAACCCTACATGACATTATTAACAGAATCACATAGGAATAGAAAGCCATAAAACACAGGAGTGATTTATTGCACATTTCATTGAAGAACAAACAATAAATCCAAAATGGCAATAAGTTGTTCTGCTTTGAGCGTCTTACACTGCACTGCTTTATCAGCTGAAATATACAGTCTAAACCACTTGAGCCAAGTTTGCAGGCAACTCAGAAGATTAAAAAACCCATATCAATATGAATAATTAAACAGAAGAATGAGAATTATTCAACTTTCTTTCTGAACAGTTTGAAGTGTTTGTGTCTGATTATTCTTTTTAAAATAACTCCTCAGAGAGGGTTCACTTCTTCTTCACTCCAAGCCACCGCCAGGCTCCTCTTACAGCTTCAGTAGTGAAATCTGACTGAAAGTCACTAGGTCCCACAGGCCATTCAAAACACTCTTTGATCCAACATGGTGCCCATGCCAAAGAATAAAAGGTACAGTGCTAATCAAAAGCGTTTTTTTCTTTTTTTCTTTGCGCAGTTGCTATGGTCTGGTGAATGCTATGGGGATTACACAAACATTCATTTTCAATTCAACACTAGAGCTCTTCTTGGCTTTTTTTTTTTTTTTTTTTTTTGCTTCAGACAAAAGACTTTGACTTTGAGCCAGGGCAGCTCGACAGATCCACATAATCCACCCATCCTTTTGCTAACAGTTAAAAGCAAACTTGTGGGTTGTGGTAGCTGATAATGACATCAATCTCTTGACTTGGTTCCTTTTAAATGGCGTTACACGGTATGAGGGTTCTATCGCTATCATCCAGTCATTTTATTCTTAGCTAGTTCAAACTAAGCTTAGCATCCGAACGATATGACTAGCTCTGTGCTAACATTTATGTTTTATTATTAAATTAATATTCCTTACATTCCTCTATTCTTTGGCATTACCAATAAAAAAAGAGCTTTTGTTTTTATTTCTTGTACTGTCTTGTCATAATTTCTCTAGCGGCAGACTTCCATTGCTTAAACAAAAATATACTGTTATACATTGAGTTAATGGAGCTTTAAAACCGACACCATGAGGCTCCTGAAACGTATTTAGAGAACATTAGTGAGCTTGCTTGGTTTATTTACCATTCAAACCCAAGCATATACAAAGCACTCTCAAATATAATAAAAAAATTTTGATTAAAAAAAAAAAAAAAGGAAGGTGCCATGCCAAGGCATATTGACAAGGTCAAGATATGAGGAAAAGCAAAGAAAGAGATAATGCTGATGCTCGGAAATCCAAAAAGCACTAGTCACAAAGCTACACACTGGCCATTTTATCAGTAGAGCAATAGTTCAATGCTGCACAACATGTCAATGATTCAGAATACACAATATGCCAAACCTTGAGGCAGATGGACTACAACAGCTAGATGGCAAGACCACATCATGTTCTACTCCTGTCGGCCAAGAACAGGAATCTGAGGCTACAGTGGGCAGATGATCACAGAACTTAGACAGTTGAAGATTCGCCGTGCCTGTCCAGTTTCTGGCATGAACAGTTATGCCATGGACAAAGTAACTAGGGTTACATATTTTGTCTTGTTTCTGAGGTTTAATGTGAACATTAACTAAAGCTCTTGACCTGTATCTGCCTTGTACTGCTGCCACATTATTGGCCAATTGGATAAAGGGGCAGGGGTACAGGTGTTCTTATTAAACTGGCCGGTGAGTGGATGTCCTGTTAGAAATATAGGTCGTTGATCATTTCAACAGGTTGGGGAAGAACAGAACACACAGATCATTTACGTGCACACACACACACACACACGCACACACACACACTTAAAGGAGTTGGAACATGAGTCTTATTGCTATTTTCTTCTGATATTGTAAAGTAATCTTCATTTCTAGTGTAATGTTCGTGATCTATCTGTTTAAATGCACATCATCATCTGGTAAGCCCGCTAATGTTATGAACAGCAGCTACACTAATCCCTTTCCATTTGTTTCCCTTCTTCTACCCATCCCCGAGACATATAGAGATTGTGCCAGCTCCGGTGGCATCCAGAGATGGACCAGCTCCAGCTGGGTTCTGCTTTTTGAGGACTGGAGTATTCAAAGCAGCACTGCCAACCCTATGTGGACATTTTACACACAACATTCTACACATGCTGTATCTGCATCACACAACTAATGCAGAAAGGACATTGTTCATATCACACTCTCCGGTGTCCCCCAGATGAGGATGGGTTCCCTTTTGAGTCTGGTTCCTCTCAAGGTTTCTTCCTAATTCCATCTAAGGGAGTTTTTCCTTGCCACAGTCGCCTGAGTCACCTCAGGCTCGCTCACTAGGGAAAATTTTGTCTAACATCTAGGACTGTTTGTTTGTATGTTTATTGTTTATTATGTTCTGTAAAGCTGCTTTGAGACAATGTTCTTTGTTAAAAGTGCTATACAAATAAAATTGAATTGAACTGAATCTAGGAATATCATCTATGCTACAAGTGCAATCTATAATCACACTCATTATAGTTTGGATGCACAGATACATCTATATCATCTTCATATAGAGTATGTAAGAGCATATTAGACGGTCAATACTGACAGTCCTGTTCACTGAATATGTGCAATGTTTGTTTCATTAAAACATCACATATTTCACCTATTCATGTATCATAGCATTAATATTTTTCTATTTCCTTTGTAACAGCATGCAATCACAGCTATGGCATCATGATCAATATTTAATTTTTAAGTGGTTTAAGTGAAGTAGTTGCTGAAGACCTTGATTATGGTAACAATTTTGCACTTAGTGCTAATGTTCATGTACTTTATATATATATATTTTTTTCTTAACTGGTGATCATATTAAATAGCCACTTAGAATATTTTTATGCTCAGATTAGCAGATTATTTTTGGAACAAACCTAAGGAATATTTGCCAAAAATTAAATATTTAAAGAAACCTAATTAATTGGCAATCAATAACTTGAGTGACATTGGTCTTAAAAGGATAATTGTTTATTTTATTAGGTAAGGTACACTATATTTCCAAAAGTTTTGGGACAAAACTTCAAATAATTCAAATAATTGAATTCATTCAAATAATTGAATTCAGGGGTTGTTTTTCAGGGGTTGGACTCGGCCCCTTAGTTCCAGTGAAAGGAACTCTTAATTTTGCAAGACATTTTGCACAATTTCATTGGTCAGACATTGGTCAGTTTGGGGATGACCCCTTCCTGTTCCAACATGACTACACACCAGTGCAGAAAGCAAGGTCCATAAAGACATGAATGAGTGAGTCTGGTGTGGAGGAACTTGACTGGCCTGCACAGAGTCCTGACCTCAACCCCATAGAACACCTTTGGGACAAATTAGAGCGGAGACTGCGAGCCAGGCCAAAACTGGGACCTTTACATGCACATGAATGTAATATGGAGTTGTCCCACCCTTTGCAGCTATAACATCTCCAACTCTTCTGGGAAGACTTTCCACAAGGTTTAGGAGTGTGTTTATGGGAATTTTTGACCGTTCTTCTAGAAGTGCATTTGTGAGGTCAGGCACTGATGTTGGATGAGAAGGCCTGGCTCGCAGTCTCCACTCTAATTCATCCCAAAGGTGTTCTATGGGGTTGAGGTCAGGACTCTGTGCAGGCCAGTCAAGTTCCTCCACACCAAACTCACTCATCCATGTCTTTATAGACCTTGCTTTGGTCACTGGTGTGCAGTCATGTTGGAACAGGAAGGGGTCATCCCCAAACTGTTCCCACAAAGTTGGGAGCATGAAATTGTCCAAAATGTCTTGGTATGCTGAAGCATTAAGAGTTCCTTTCACTGGAACTAAGGGGCTGAGCCCAACCCCTGAAAAACAACACCTCAATGATTTGGAGGGGTGTCCCAAAACTTTTGGCAATATAGTGTATGTAAATATTCATCCAGATGTGAAATTACCAGCAGACCTTTCATGTTAGTTGCATATCTGTGTTGGGGGATGTGTAATTCAAAGGGCTAAAGACCATGTGATACAGGAAAGTGATGCTTGTTTGAAAAGAAAAATCTTCTTTGGCAAGAAATTGTGTTAAATTGTGTAAAGGCTTTGCTTTAAATTGTAGTTGATGGGAAACTTTTGTAATTGTTGGAGCTGTTCAACAAAATATGATCACATATTCTTTCTCTAATTTGAATTCATTGTTGTTTTCTCCCAATAACAGCTGATGTTTTAAACCTGAAAGCCTGCCAAACTACTCCATCTGTGCATCCTGATGTTAATAACACAAACATAATTGCCTTTCCCATGCAAATCTCTGCCTGCCCGTGAGTCCACCGTCTCTGCTCTGATCCTTCTCGCCCATTTAAGTATTCACATGTACATTATATAGGGCGTGCTTCATTAATATGTGAAGTAGAACACTTCAAAGGTCCTTTCTAATGGAGGTCTTTAAAGGGATCCGCTTTTGGACACTGCTCTGAAGAAGCTTTGTGCGGTTTAACCGGAATTAAACCATGATGTGGAAAATTGGAAAATCTTAGCCAATAAATGAAGGCAAACCTTTTTATTTTTCTTGTACATAGATGAATCATATGAATATTGTATTTGGGGAAAATTCACTATTAATTTGCAATAAATGTTAGACAAGTGTGCTGAAGAATTCTTGAAATCTGATTGGTCAGAAGGTGTTGACTAATTTTCAGCAGTAGTTCCAGCTGCAAAGAAATTCATTTCTATACTTTACATAGTCTCTGATTAATAAAAAAAAATGGATCAAAAGAACAAGAAAAATGTATATGAATTGAAATAGTGAAGCTTTCTATAAGAAAATGTTTACACCGGTCAGGCATAACATTGTGAGCAGTGCCAGGTGAAGTGAATAAGACTGAGTATCTCCTCATCATGGCACCTGTTAGTGGGTGGGATATATTAGGCAGCAAGTGAACATTTTGTCCTCAAAATTGATGTGTTAGAAGCAGGAAAAATGGACAAGCGTAAGGATTTGAGCGAGTTTGACGAAGGGCCAAATTGTGATGGCTAGACCACTGGATCAGAACATCTCCAAAACTGCAGCTCTTGTGGGGTGTTCCCGGTCTGCAGTGGTCAGTATCTATCAAAAGTGGTCTTAAAGAAGGAACAGTGGTGACCCGGCGACAGGGTCATGGGCGGCAAAGGCTCATTGATGCACCTGGGGAGCGAAGGCTGGCCCGTGTGGTCCGATTCAACAGACGAGCTACTGTTGCTCAGATTGCTGAAGAAGTTAATGCTGGTTCTGATAGAAAGGTTTCAGAATACACAGTGCATGACGGGTCAGGGTTGTTTTGGCAGCAAAAGGGCAACCCACACTATATTAACCAGTTGGTCATAATATTATGCCTGATCGGTGTATGTAACATTTAGAGCAGGACGATTTGACTGCTTATAACTGCTCTAACGAAAGTGATAACAGCCAGCAACTTGTTAAATATGAATAATTCATATATATAACTATAAAACAGCTAAAAAATATAAGACTTTTTTTTAAAAATATACACAGATTAGGCATAACATTATGAACATCTGCCTAATATTGTGTTGGTCCCCATTTTGCTGCCAAAACAGCCCTGACCCGTCGAGGCATGGACTCCACTAGATCCCTGAAGATGTGCTGTGGGATCTGGCACCAAGATGTTAGCAGCAGATCAACTTACAGGACTTAAAGGATATTATTGATAGATACTGACCACTGCAGACCGGGAACACCTCTCACTGCTCACAATGTTATGCCTGATTGGTGTATATATACATACAATGCTGTAATTCTGATATTGCTGTGATGTAAGGAACAAAGAACTAGTCAAATTCAGTCTGTTATTGAATCAATCAACCTGTGGTTGAATATTTTCCAGGTTATTTTTGGGTCAAATAGTCCAAATCAGTATGAATTTAAAGGTTAGGTCACTAGTCACCGATACCAACTATATTTAAACTTAAATATCCACCTGGTTATAAGCTCTATAATTAATTTCCGAAACATACAGCCAATACAGAATGTTATTGTTACTGTTTGAGGTCAGTAAAAGTGTACAAACTCATCCACCTTTTTGTGTGGAAAGCATCACTCACGTATTATTACGTAAACATATACAGAAACAGCACAGAAACTACGACGGCCACTTTATTTTCTTTTACAGCTTTTCTCTTTATTAGAGCTGCACACATCTCAAATTTTAAGGAATAATATGCTTAAAAAAGAGAGAGAGAGAGAGAGAGAGAGAGAGAGAGAGAGAGAGAGAGAGAGAGAGAGAAAGAAAGAGAGAGAGAGAGACAAAGACAGAGAGAGACAGAGAGAGAGAGAGAGAGAGAGACAGAGAGTAGATCCACTTCCCTGATCTATTCATAAGCTTGGATTTAGTAACCTCATATCATGAATACTTTTTTTGTATAAGATTTTGCAAAATACAATATCATTCAAAATGATTTTTCACAAAGAGTTCAGTCTTAATCCATAAATCTTTCATTTTTGTTGTTGTTTTTAATAATCACTGTCCACTTAACACATCTAGTATATATCATACAAAACCAATACAACTTTATTTATTTAGACTTTTGAGCTTTACTGCTTTTGATCGACTGTTTAGTTATATTCCAGGAAATTTGATGATATATATATATATATATATATATATATATATATATATACTTTCATATAAATATTTTTCATTACAAACTCCGTTGTGGCTAACAAGATGGAAAAAATAAGCACTTACCTGCATTTCCACATCTTCTGTGTGCGGCCATGTGTGTCACAGACGGAGAGAATGAGACTGTGTTTCAGAGATAAAGAACGGAGATTTAAAATCTGGCCAGAAATACCCATTGTGCCATTCTTAATAAATATTTAGTTAGATTTTTTTTTTTTTTTTTACCTCAAAGCATCCTGCATGGCTTGGTGAGTGGAATGGAAAAAAAAAAAAAAGTTGAAACTTTCCTTAAGAGAAGAATAAAGGAAAAGAGAGAGGGCGAGATCGGGCCCCAGCTTCAAGCGTAATTCTTATTTTCGTCAATGAGCCCTTGTGCTTCAGCTTTGGCTGGATGCCCCTGCCACTTAGATGGAAAGAATACAGAAAGAAACGGGGGGAGCGCTTTTATATGTCGCTGCCCCTACCCGGCCCTTGAGACTAGAACTCTAAGCGATATTTGAGCTCCACAGCCATCAGGTGCTGAGTTTTTACAGTCCACTTTCACATGTTTTTAACATCCTGAGCTATTTTAATATCCTTTAACATATAAACGTTTCATGACGTACCGCCGAAACTGACTTCCATGTGGCATCACAGAGAAGAATTCAGTTCATTTAGAAGTGAGACGTGCATCATGTCAGGATTGGAAAAGAGATCTTTTCTTCACTGGCCTTTTTCCACTGTATCATTTCTTTAGCCCAGGAAATAGGTTGTGAAGGGCAGCAGGTGCTCTTCCGTCCTCAGAGCCACATTCCTTTCCTCCTGCGTGCTTCTCTTCTTTCAGCCTCTTTTCCTGGTCCCACTCTTCTTCTTCTTTTTTTTTTTTTCCAGCTCTTTCCTCAAATGCCTCTTTACAGAAATTCTCCAGGGCCCTGTAGGACACCCTGTAGCATTACTGGATTTTTAAAAGAAAAAAAATGAAAGAAAGAAAGAGAGAGAGAGAGAAATTGCAATGAATTTGAGTTCCACAGTGAGTCGTCTTCAGGACTGCTAACAGGAGGAAGAAAGAAATGAAAGGAAAGAGTGAAAGAGTGCACGGACAGAGGGATTATTTGGCACCCTCCATTCTCCTCTGCATCCCTTCACTGCTCTCTGCTTTATCCTCACAGCTCTCACTGCATCAGTACACACACACACACACACACACACACACACACACACACACACACACACACACACACACACACACCCCACTTGTCCTTGCCCCCCTCCTCAGCCTCTCTCTCTCTCTCTCTCTCTCTCTCTCTCTCTCTCTCTCTCTGTCAAAAAGACACACCAGCTTAGTTCATTACTATGCATCGGCTTGCACTGGTACTCTATGGAGAGAGAGAGAGAGAGAGAGAGAGAGAGAGAGAGAGAGAGAGAGAGAGAGAGAGAGAGAGAAGGACATAAAATTGACATTTAACATTATCGGAATATTCCACAGTTTGTGGCCATTTGAAAAAATAAGCCCTTTATATATTCTTTACTGCACATTCTTTACTGTAGCTCACAAATATCACACAAATATAAACACAAACAAAACATTCCATGATGCAATGCATTGCAATCCCCCCCTTCTCTGTTAGGCAGTATAAGACACTGTGGCAGTGTCCTGCCACCAAAACATTTAGTCAAAGTCTGAGCAGTTGCATGTTTCCTATTCCAACGGCCACAGAAAGCTGTCACAACCCATAGGTTAATGCCAAGCAGAGAGAGATCTGATCTTCTCACACAGTGTTCCTCGTTCTCATCATCTCCTGATGACCACTGCAGACCGGGAACACCCCACAAGAGCTGCAGTTTTGGAGATGCTCTGATCCAGTGGTCTAGCCATCACAATTTGGCCCTTCGTCAAACTGGCTCAAATCCTTACGCTTGTCCATTTTTCCTGCTTCTAACACATCAACTTTGAGGACAAAATGTCCATGCCGAGACGGGTCAGGGTTGATTTGGCAGCAAAAGGGGGACCAACACAATATTAGGCAGGTGGTCATAATGTTAAGCCTGATCGGTGTAATGCTACCATCCCCATGCTTCATACCTGATGTTATAGCTTCACAGCTGGTGTTCTTTAAATCATTATGGCCAGAGATCAGGCCTACAAAAAATCTAGGCCTTCATCCTGGTGATCAGCTGTCAACTTCAGCCTGGATTTATTATGCTAGGCTTTCCTCCTTGCTTGACAGGCATTCATGCCATGGTGATGTAGAATTCTCTTAATAGTCGATGTACAGTGCCTCCATAAAGTATTCACCCCCATGAATATTTCTCTTTTCACTGTATTGCAGCATCATATAGCTGCATAAATGAAATTACATTAATTATTTTGATATCCTCGCAATCCTTTTTAAATATCTAGAAATATCTAAACCGCTTAACATATACACCTCCCTTTCTTTAACAGTCTAAATTAAGACTGGTAGTGTTTAATTTCATTAAATTATCTTTATACTAAATGTGTTCAGTCTGAGTTCCTTTTTTTTTTTTACAACAACAGATCAAATCAGTCCTGCTGTCATAAGGACCAAGGAACTGCACGTGAAGCTTAAGTTGTTAGGAGGGAAAATTTGCAAAAGGTTATTATAAAAAGATTTTTTTATAATAAAAAGAAGCTTTTCTTTGGAGTACTATAAAATCCAATATAACAATCTGGGAAACTAAGACAGGCCGGAAGGGCAGCTGTCATCGAAGTAGTATCCAAGTGGTCAGCTATGATTGTGAAATTGAAACAAAGCTCACTGGCTGAAATAGAAGAACCTGAGCAGACATCAACTATATGGTCAGCTCTTCATAGCTCTGGCCTGTGAGGTTTTTCAAAACATCATGTATGGTGTTGGTAGCATCATGCTCTAGAGTTGTTTTTCAGCAGGAGGAACTGGAAATCTTCTTATGAACAGATACAGCCAAATACAAGCAATTTATTAAGATAATCTGTTCCAGTCAGCCAGAAAATTACGTCTAAGCCCAATTTTAAGGCTTGACCCTGGACTGCTGACCGAAATCCATCTGATTTGGGAGATTTGGAGAAACTTTGAGGGAGAAAATGCCAAAATCAATACAACAATAAGCTATAATTGGTGCATTACAGATTTACTCTGGGGGTGAATACTTATCAGTTAAGAAGTATTTACATTCTTTTTTTTTACTTTTAAATAATTCCGAGCCCCTTTGTTGTTGTCTTGAGGTGCACCTTCTGGACCATTCAGTCCTGGGATCTACATAATATGGTCAAATGTATGTTGAGACCTGACCATTGCTTATTGAAGAGTGAGGAGAAGTGTGACTGTTGGGATTTATGAACCTTGCTTTGTGCACAGGAGCAATGTCATGCTGGAACAGGTTTGCGCTAACCCTCTTAGCATTAGTGCAGAGAAATCATAATGCTACAACATATAAAGACATTTTAGAGGACTAGGTGTATGTAAACCTTAGGCTTCAACTCTACCTATAGCTAGGTAGATACAAAGATGACGTTCGTTTTAGCCATTAGGATAACGGAATTCATTCCAAAGCTTAATGGACACTCCACAAGCTAGCTGCAAAGAATGCAAGCATAGGTAACATTAGCTATTAAATGGTTTTCAGATCAGGGCCTAACTGTCTACTGTGGGATATGTGTCATTGCTAAAGGATGAGGTGATATCTTGAGTAGTTTTGAGCACCATTTCTGTTCCTGGTTTAATGAAGTAAGGTTTCAACACGACAAGAAGAGCGCATTGTTTACGAGTGGCTGTTAGTATCTGTCTTTGTGTAGATAATGAATTAACAATAACGCCCTTAGTATTGCAAGTCTTATCAGAAACAGATGGATTCTGAAGTTAGAGTCAAGGTCAGGTAGACTCCTCTAAACAGTGTTAGTTCTGTGAGACACCTGCAGCTGAAGTCTGGGAGAATCGGTGCATTGTTGAAGCACACTGATAAACGTTTGGGGAAAATCAAGTTCACTCCAGGTCAAAGCTAAAACATATCATTCAAAGGGCTTAAATTAGCTATAAGCCTAGAATAGTTAACATGGAAAAGGGATGGTGACTCTGACATACCCATGATGTCTTCTCACCATGAAAATGTTTCATACTGCAAAATGTTACAAAACATAATAATAGGGATAAGACATCCATTTTACATATGTTTTATATTAGGGATGAATGGAAAATGAAAAATTAGAATATAATAATGTCTTGGAAAGTCGAAAGAAAATAAAAATAGGTGGAGCGTTTCGACTTGAGGAGTCACGCTGATGTCACCATGTGTGATAAGAAACATGGATGTAGACACTGAGCTTTGAAACTGAAGTTGATGAGATGTACCATGTGAGCACCTTGTCATTTGTACTCAGCCCTGACTACAATAAACCTCATCATCCAGTCTGAAGTATTTGGATTTTTTTTAGTTAGTTTAAGTCTGCTCATTAGACTGAGCGAGTCGGGTCAATGTGGTGATTTGGAGTCAGATATACTATATTGCCAAAAGTGACGTCTGCCTTTACATGCACATGAATGTAATATGGAGTTGTCCCGCGCTTTGCAGCTATAACAGCTCCAACTCTTCTGGGAAGACTTTCCAAAAGGTTTAGGAGTGTGTTTATGGGAATTATTGACCGTTCCTCTAGAAGCATATTTGTGAGGTCAGGCACTGATGTTGGACGAGAAGGTCAGGCTCGCAGTCTCCGCTCTAATTCATCCCAAAGGTGTTCTATGGGGTTGAGGTCAGGACTCTGTGCAGGTCAGTCAAGTTCCTCCACACCAAACTCACTCATCCATGTCTTTATGGAGCTTGCTTTGTGCACTGGTGTGCAGTCATGTTGGAACAGGAAGGGGTCATCCCCAAACTGTTCCCACAAAGTTGGGAGCATAAAATTGTCTAAAATGTCTTGTTATGCTGAAGCATTAAGAGTTCCTTTCACTGGAACTAAGGGGCCGAGCCCAACCCCTGAAAAACAACACCTGAATTCAATGATTTGGAGGGATGTCCCAAAACTTTTGGCAATATATTATAGATTAGCTTCAGGAGAGTCTCACTTTAAACTGAATTATTATTATTATTATTATTATTATTATTATTATTATTATTATTATTATTATTATTTTACCACACTACTTAAAACTAAAGGACAAGGATGTAGACATTATGAAAAGTAGTCCATTTAAATCAAATTAGACCATAAACATCTGTGAATAAGCTCTACAATGTCGGAGAGTGCTGTCTATCACATCAGTCCCTAATCTCCAATAGTAGTTCAGTTAGTGAAAGCTCATGACTGTTAAGACCATAGCATATGATTTACCTCTGTTTTATTCTCACTGGGCTTTCATGTCCTGTGAATGGAAGCGGTGTCATCCTGGATGAGACCAGGATCAGACTGATCATAGATTAAGGGTCATGAGATCAGTCCTAAAGATTTTGTGTTGATTTGTAGTGACTCCGGCCTGTAAGTGAATACGTGGACACAATCTAAGCCACCAAAATTCCCCCAAAATAAACCTTACTGCATGACAGAGCCACTGCTTTTTCCTTTAATTTGTCCTCTGTCTGTTTTTTCTCATATATCTGTCTGCTTTCTGTGTGAACTACATTTGTACGTCTTGTATAGCAAATCTCCGGAAACGGCAGAATAAACTCCAAATGATTACATGAATTTTTCTGTGAGCTGCTTCCATTTACGTGTTTCTTTCCAGATAGGCTTCTAAATCAATACAAGAGTGTGGTGTTTCTCAGCTGTCAGTATTCTTTGGTCCAGGCTGTCTGGGTTCTATTTTAAGCATGGGCTTGGCTGGGGGATGGAGACTCCTGAAGTGAGGTGGCATCGTAATGAAACACTCATCAGCAGAGAAAAGACCCATCCAGACAGTCTGGGAGCTGTGACACTACTTGCACTCTCTTTCCCATATCAAATGAGATGATTATGATTAGCCATTAACAATCAGTTTGAGTGCACTAATCGTGTCGCTGGTGTTGTAGTGAGTCTAATTGTATTGTGAAGTAATCATGATATAAGCGGACATTAGAAGGCTTCTCAGTGCGACGTCGTTCTCGTTGTCTCCGATTCTCGCTAAGCTGATTTTGTGCAAAGCGTTTGAAGCCGATTAGCAATGCATTCGTCTTTCATTTAGACCTGAAAGGAAAACAGCAAAGACACCTCATCACTGAAACAAGGGCACTGTCTCTGTAGGGCTACAGGATGTGTTATCTCACCTCTGCCAGCCTGCTCGGTTTAACCACCATCCAAGTCCATCAGAGCATCCCACATAAATCTAGCTGTTCAACTGACAGCCGCTGTGTCATGTGGTTCAAAGCAGAGCTCTTGCTCTTGTGTTAAAGGTCATCCTTCACTGCCTCAAATCTTTATGGACGTTTAATTCACTCCCCTTATTTTAAACCATCAGTCAAAACCTGAAATCAGGAAACAAGACAATGTTTATTTCCCTTCCTTCACCCAAAGCATTAAGTACAAATATAACTGAGCAAATGACAGAGCTTGAGATTGAGCTTGAGTCTTATCAGGGTAATGATTGCAGTTTTGACATGTTAAAAATCAATAAACCTTTCAGTAATGCTTTAATTGAGAACCAATGATGCTTGACAGTGACAACGTGGAAAATCAATGGACTTTGGAACAAAGACAAAGACACTCACATACACCGATCAGGTATAACATTGTGAGCAGTGAGAGGTGAAGTGAATAAGATTGATGATCTCCTCATCATGGCACCTGTTAGTGGGTGGGATATATTAGGCAGCAAGTGAACATTTTGTCCTCAAAGTTGATGTGTTAGAAGCAGGAAAAATGGACAAGCGTAAGGATTTGAGGGCCAAATTGTGATGGCTAGACCACTGGATCAGAGCATCTCCAAAACTGCAGCTCTTGTGGGGTGTTCCCGGTCTGCAGTGGTCAGTATCTATCAAAAGTGCTCCAAGAAAGGAACAGTGGTGAACCGGCGACAGGGTCACGGGCGGCCGAGGCTCACTGATGCACCGTGGGGAGCGAAGGCTGGCCCGTGTGGTCCGATCCAGCAGACGAGCTACTGTTGCTCAAACTGCTGAAGATGTTAATGCTGGTTCTGATAGAAAGGTGTCAGAATACACAGTGCATGACGGGTCAGGGCTGTTTTAGCAGCAAAAAAGGGGGACCAACAAAATATTAGGCAGGTGGTCATAATGTTATGCCTGGTCAGTGTATAATCTACAAAGAAAGAAATGCATTTCAGTTATACATTCAGCTTCCTCTAGAGATCTAATAGGGTTGAAATAATTTAGCAAACCCTATTCCTTTAAATTCCTTTAAAAAGGGCGCATCTGTATAGGGTTAGCATAGTCCGTAACAGCTAGGGGTAAAACTGTTTAGCAACAGGTTTTTGGGTTAGGAAGCCTGCTACACTGTTAGAAAAACGAATATGGGGTGATTTTTTTTTTAGATAGTTAAACATCAGAGGTTCACTCTGCTAGTTGGTCTGGGAGATTTAAGGGTTCTTCCAGCAGTAAAAACCTAAAGATCTTAAATCGTACTAAAATCGTAATGCTACTATGAACTAAACACAACTGTGAACCATATTATTAGGCACTTTTATTTATGTGTTTAATTTTTTAAAATCAAAGCTTCTACTAAAAGGATTCAACTTGGTTCTGAAAGGGAAACCAGCTGCTATAGGATTCTATATACTGTAGAACCATTGGTGTTTCCTCCAGTGAGCCCAAGCTATATAACATGTGTGTGTGTGTGCTTAAGGGGAAGATTTAACAGTGTTTATTAAAAGCCATTCTGAAACTTGGTGATTTTGGTACACCTTTCTGCAAGAACCTATAGATGTAATGTAATTGACTGCTATGACGTGTCCCATCATGTAGAAATGTCTTTTTAAGCCAGATAACATGGAGTTTTATTTTTTCCGAACACGCCGATGAATTAGTGGCATCATTCGATCTTACAGCATAGAGGTCAGAAAGCCAGAGCAGCAGCAGGAGAGAGACAGAAAAGTCCAGAAAGCTCGACTGAACGGCGCCCTGCTTGCACACAGCCCGCTGAAGCCCATTCTCACGCCTGTCATAGCCTGATTTATCTTGTTTAGAGGAGTGAGATTGGCTTTCTGATAAAGCCGAGGATGTAGGCTTGCGTTTGCCTTGAGGCAGCGAGATAGATAGGCTGCCTTGGTGTGTCACAGTGTAAAAGATTGATTTGTGGTGGATGCGGTCTTGGGGATACAGGATTCTGGAAGCACACTGACATTGTGGTTTTATACTCAATTCATTGGAAAGGTCTTCTTGGCTGGCATCATGGTGTTATAAAAATATAACAGATGTGTGCTACATAGCTAGGGTGCAATAATATTAAAAAGTGAACCAATTTTCATGCATGCATTTGTATTGATAATACTGATAATCATGCTATTCAACACTGGATTATTCGGAAAGTCTGAATGCCCCGATCAAATCATATATTAAGTAAATAGTTCTAATCAAATAAATGAATGTCCTCAAGCAATCCCAACTTGCCCTTGCACTTTTGTATATATGTATGCATTTCTTCCGGAAAGTATTCCCAGCGCTTCACTTTCTCCGCATGTTGTTATGTTACAGCCTTATACCAAAATGGATTAAATTCATTATTTTCCTCAACATTCTACAAACAATACCCCATAATGACAACATGAAAGAAGTTTGTTTGTAATCTTTGCAAATTTATTAAAAATAAAAAACGAAAAAAATCACGTACATAAGTATTCAGAGCCAGGGTTTTCTATGCAACACATGAAGAAAGGTTTTGCCAATAAAAGATTATAGAGGCATCATCTATGTCTCAGCTTTACCCTTTTAGACTTAGACTAACAGTACTGAAGTGATCCGTTATAAACTGGGCTGTCTAGACAGCTGTAAGTATCTAAGGCCTGACATCTAGTGTTGAACATGAATAATAACCACCAAATGTTTCAGTGGTCAAGTTGAAAGATCTCTAATATTCCTAAACATCTTGCAGTCCAGACATCCCTGTCATAGTTATTTACATTTACTGCAACTGGCAGACACCCTTATCTATTTTATCCCATTTTTATACAACTGAGCAATTGAGGGTTAAGGGCCTTGCTCGAGGAGCAAGCAGTGGTAGCGTGGTGGACCATGGATTTGACCTCACAGTCTTCCAACATCTTAACCACTAAGCTAGCACATTCCCCACATCTCCTGCAGACACCCTTATCCAGAGTGACTTTTTTTATTTATACAAGCTGAGCAGTTGAGGGTTAAGGGCTTTGCTCATAGGCCCAGCAGTGGCAATACTCACAACCTTCCAATCAATCCAATACTCCAACAACTCCAACAGCTACCACTTCCCACTACTACTACTTATGGGATATTTTGTTAGTCTTCAGGACTCTAGGTTAAGATTTGGTTGAATGTTTAGTTAGACTTTTTAATGAGCATGGAGATTTTTATGTGATTACTCAGGTATGTTTTTCAATGATGTACTGAGATGCTTTATATCCCAAAATGCCTTCATGACTATGCTCAGTCTTTTAGTTATGATGTCATAGCTAGATCGAGCAGAGTCCAGGCTTGCACTCTGATTACTCTATGCATCCTTTTTAACTCATAGTTGCCTGACGATATGCTGGTTGCTGTTACTTCTGGATTGGCCTGGTTGAGCCTGGTTACTCTGCCACTGCTTCGGCTGTTTCCGGTTCTTCATCTTAGAGATGTTTGACTTTACTACTGCAACAGATAATCTCACCTGGATACTACAGAGACTTTCCAACAACCTCTATACCAATCACTCACCTTCCCGCTGTCATTCCCCTGGGTTAATCGTTTAGCTGCTTTTATAGCTGCAAGTCTTCTGGGGTATGTCTCTGTTCTCGTTGCACATCTGGAACCACATCCTTCTTGGAAAAATTGCTAAAGCCCTGTCAGAAAAGATGGAGACCACTGGTTATCAGGAGTTTAATCAGACCTGAGAATCTTTGACTTGGCCACTCTAACACACTCCAGTGATGCATGGCGGTATGCTTAGAGTCGTTGTGCTGTTGGAAGGTGATCCTTTAACCCAGTCTCATGTTTCCTGAAGACTGGAACAGTTTCTTCTCGGACTGCCCTGTAATCGACTCTATCCGTTTTGCCCTCAGCCCTGACTAGTATCACAGTCCCTGCTAATGGAACGCATCCCCACAACATGATGCTACCACCACCATGCTTTTTAGTCCATCTCTCTGCCTTCACCCAGAAGAGGATGAGTTCCCTCCTGAGTCTGGATTCTTTAAAAGCTTTTTTCCTCGTGTCACCACACAGGGTATTTCCTTTTGCTTGCTCGATACGGACCGAAATCTTCACCAGGATTCCCATCTGTTGTGAAAAGCTCTCTGCAGATAAAGAAAGTAGTGAACATCCCACCAGCATTTGGTTCAGGAATTGACTGAGAAATGTTATGTTGCTTATGTATCTGATAACAGAATAGTGAAGCACATGAGATCTTTTTAAAAGAGTTTATTACGGCAAAACCATTGTACTGCATCTACATACCAATAAAAGGTTAATGCAACAATTTATTAAGTGGCTGCAATGGAAAAACAGGTCCACATTCATCCAGCTTTTAGAGGTAACGTGCAGCCGGATTCACTACCATGAAATGCCTTTACAAAATGCAATAAATAAGATGAAAAGTTCTAAAAGAACACTGGACTGGGTGATGTAATAAGACCACACAGTACATACAAAATAGTGGAAACATGAGCTAACACTATTGACCTTTGTCTGGTCTATTGCCCCTAGTACAAATCAAATGGGCATCTCCTGCTTTTTCACTGAAAAAATAATGAAAAGCCTGCTGTATGGTCACCATAATTATTTATTCCGTCTCTTCATTTTTCTGCTCTGTTTTCATTTCTATTTCATCCTTTATTTTCTCCTCCGTTTTCACTTCTGCTTTCTCCTCTTCTCTCCCCGCTGGAGCCTCCACTGCATCTGGTCGCTCCACCATAGCTGTCTTTTTAGATGTTCCTATTTGCAACAGGAGATGAGATGTAGATACAAAATGATGGTTTTAAACCACTAAAGCTTTTGATAACTTGCGAGGTCAGAAAGATGTCCATTTTACCTCTGAGGTAGTTTCTGTGGAAGTAGTGACACAGCATGAGGCCAAAGAAGAGAACAAATCCAATGCAGCCGGCAATCATGCCACAGAGGAGGAAACTATAGCTGCCCCGTGTCTGGATGATCTAGAGCCGATATTATAGATATAATTAGTCTAAATGATTTGAAAACTCTAGGAAAGAGCTGGAAAAATGGAGGCTGAGAAATTTTTGCATATCATACCGATCCAACCACGACCTGGAGGACCATTTCACCCATTCCAGCACAGGTCACTATGACAGTGGTGGCACAACCTGGGGGAAAAAAACAGTGTGATGAAGCATCCAAGGGTTTGTTGCAGGTTGATCCAAACCTGCACTTTGAGGTTTAGTCTTATGATTTTATCCGTTTCTCTGATTTTATGTATCTCTGCCCTCAAAAGAACATGATGCATAATCTAATCTAATCAAATGTACATGTATGACATACCCTTGTAGTCTAGAATGTCCTCAGTGTAAGCAAGCATGCACGGAAAGATGCTGCTGAGGAAAAGGCCGAGTAAACATGTCCCCACAAAGAGGAATAGGCTACTAGTGTAAAAAATCAGCAGTAGCAATACAGTCACTATTACGCCAACCTGAGGAACACATCCAGATATAGAGAAAGAGTTTAGTTTAGTAGCAAGCGTATACATAGTAACTGAAATTGTAGAACTATATCAAGACACATACCTGACTAAACATGAGCAGGTACATTGGTCTTAAGCGATAGGCCAGTGGAATGGACATCAACCTTCCTCCGGTGATGGCAGCCCAGAAGATACAGGGTAAATAGCCAGCTGTTTTAGCATTCAGTGACATCGGAGACGATACAGCATATGTGTACGCAAAACCAGCATAGGCACCCTGTAACCAAGAGTCAGTGTCTGTTACACATGATTCATAAAGCTATAGATATACACCGGTCAGGTATAACATCATGAGCGGTGAGAGGTGAAGTGAATAAGACTGATGATCTCCTCATCATGGCACCTGTTAGTGGGTGGGATATATTAGGCAGCAAGTGAACATTTTGTCCTCAAAGTTGATGTGTTAGAAGCAGGAAAAATGGAAAAGCGTAAGGATTTGAGCGAGTTTAACAAAGTGCCAAATTCTGATGGCTAGACCACTGGATCAGAACATCTCCAAAACTCTTGTGGGGTGTCTGCAGTGGTCAGTATCTATCAAAATTATCCTTTAAGTTATGTAAGTCCATTATGTCCAGCACTTAAAGGATCTGCTGCTAACATCTTGGTGCCAGATACCGCAGCACATCTTCTGGGATCTAGTGGAGTCCATGCCTCGACGGGTCAGGGCTGTTTTGGCAGCAAAAGGGGGACTGACACAATATTAGGCAGGTGGTCATAATGTTATGCCTGATCAGTGTATATCAATATACAGTAACTAATGACCAACTGCTCACCACAATGCCATCAGTCATGAAGAGGACCAGACCTCCCAGAATATGAATTCCAAAGAACGAGGCAGGAAGCTCACACAGGTTTCCATTCCTACAGCAGCTGAAAAGGTCTCCATGGCCTGGAGAAATGGAGAAAAGTCATTCAGAAACTTTAAAGCATTAAAACATCAAAAGCATCATGAAATCCTGTTCTGTTCTTTATTTGTACCTCCAGCTTCTTGCTCTTGTGCCTCTGCGCACTCCGTTGTGTTGGTCTGCTTGGCCAGCTCATCTTTGTCCAGGAGATGTGGAGTGCCATTTGGGCAACAGGGGATCAGCTTCTCGCAGTACATTAGCACAAGCACTGCAATGGGTACTGGCAACTGGAACAAAAAAGACTTTTTGACCCAATGACCCAAATTCCAGCCCAGTTCCACCTTCCTGCCTGGTTCTTGTTTTCTTTAGCTCCAACTACACCCTAATAATGTCTCATGATCATGTTCATTTCAGGAGTCTTGCCTTGAAATTTCTATCTGTGTACTGTACATCTGTGTTTGTCTTGTTTCTCTGTCAAGCGTTTGTATTATTGCAGCATTATTGAACCCGGAGGCTACTTAGTTCCATTGGTTTTTCTCATTTCTTTGACTTTGTGCATTTTTAAACTGTCCATGTTCGGCTCCCATGTGATACATCTGCAAACTGTCGGTTTCTCAATGATGCAATCAATAAACTAAAAGCCCATTATGTTACGCTAGAATTTCCCAGTACAGTCCACAGGGAAGGCAGTTGGTGTGTATACAAGCTACAAAGCATGTAATCAAGAACAGAATCTCATGAGAATCATAATATTAATTATAATCTTTACAGTTAAGTAAATGATGATTTAATCTATACACGTTCAAGGCTTACTTTAAAACTTTACACCGGTCAGGCATAACATTATGACCACCTGCCTAATATTGTGTTGGTGCTACCTAAACAGCCCTGACCCGTCATGCACTGTGTATTCTGACCCCTTTCTATCAGAGCCAGCATTAACTTCTTCAGCAATTTGAACAACAGTAGCTCGTCTGTTGGATCGGACCACCCGGGCCAGCCTTCGCTCCCCACGTGCATCAATGAGCCTCGGCCGCCCATGACCCTGTCTCCGGTTCACCACTGTTCCTTCCTTGGACCACTTTTGATAGATACTGACCACTGCAGACCGGGAACACCCCACAAGAGCTGCAGTTTTGGAGATGTTCTGATCCAGTGGTCTAGCCATCACAATTTGTCCCTTCGTCAAACTCGCTCAAATCCTTAACGCTTGTCCATTTTTCCTGCTTCTAACACATCAACTTTGAGGACAAAATGTTCACTTGCTGCCTCATATATCCCACCCACTAACAGGTGCCATGATGAGATCATCAGTCTTATTCACTTCACCTCTCACTGCTCACAATGTTATACCTGACGGTGTAAACATCTTCTTAATATCCAAAAGCTTTATGATGCAAAATTAGAAGATCTCTCAATATCCTACATTAATTACAGCCATGATCCAGAAAGCATAGGACACACTGGACTGCTCCGTGACTCCTCCAGAATGCTCTCCAGATTGGTTGAGAAGCATCGGACCCCGAAGGCCTGCAAGACTGTGTCTGAAGTGGTGCGTTATTGCCTCATGCTCTGTGCTGTTCACACTGTGACAGTGCTCCGAAAGGAACGGATCTGCTATCAGAGGGCTCACAAGAGCACCAAAGCCAATGAAAAAGTGCAATGCCTAGGAAAAAGGAAGACAGTGCTGTCACACTTTAAACAGCTGTCTTTAAGCATAAATGATTAAATCGCAAACGGTTCTTAGTAACAAACAAATAAAATGGATTTGTCTCAGTTTTAAGGGAAGTATTAGCATTATTGTCATTTGTTTTTTTCCATCTATACACAATTTTCCATTCAACCATTTAAAGCTTAATTTAAACCCCAACATGAATATCTTTTCAGTGTCCAAAAGTGTCCATTTCATGATATTGTGTATGATTTATAGTTTATTGTATCTAATGTTTAAAATGTGGAGGTCTCAGATGTACAACAGACGTGTGATGTGTGAAGTCACCTGTAGGAAAATCGCAGAGTCTTTCTGGTAAAGAGCCACCAGCTGAATGTTTGCAATCGTATCAATGATGCCCATCGCTAGTCCTGACACAGACATTGCTATGGCCAAATGCAGCACATTGTGGCAGAGAGGAATGATGGCAAAGATCAGAGAAATGAGGAGAGAAGACAGGAAGAGAGCAGAGAGAGCGCTGAACAGCCTGAGAAACAGAGAGAGAGAGAGTTGGGATATATGTCCATAGTTCTGTTACATCAGTGTTGTTTGTATTTATCTGGTTATGAGGTCGTTGTGTAAGTAACAGGTTTTTATTCATTCATTCATTGTCTGCCGCTTATCCGAACTATTCTTGGGTCACGGGGAGCCTGTGCCTATCTCAGGCATCATTGGGCATCAAGGCAGGATACACCCTGGACGGAGTGCCAACCCATCGCAGGGCACACACACACTACGGACAATTTAGAGATGCCAATCAACCTACAATGCATGTTTTTGGAGGAAACCAAAATTACATCAATTAAAAGTTTTAAAAGTTTAGATTTTTCCAGTGTGCAGGTCTAAAACACTGTTTTTTTAAAAATAAAAAATACTCCAAATAAATACCCCAAATAAATACATCAAATAAACACCCCAAATAAATACATCAAATAAATACTCCAAATAAATACCCCAAATAAATACATCAAATAAATACTCCAAATAAATACCCCAAATAAATACACCAAATAAACAACCCAAATAAATACCCCAAATACATACACCAAATAAACACCCCAAATAAATACCCCAAATAAATACATCAAATAAATACTCCAAATAAATACCCCAAATAAATACACCAAATAAACACCCCAAATAAATACCCCAAATAAATATAACAAATAAATACCCAAAATAAATACCCAAAATAAATACACCAAATAAACACCCCAAATAAATACCCCAAATAAATATAACAAATAAATACCCAAAATAAATACCCAAAATAAATACACCAAATAAATACCCCAAATAAATATCCAAAATAAATACAACAAAAAATACCCCAAATAAATACCCCAAATAACTCCATAGTGAATTAGAATCATAATAAGGTAAGGAAACATTTCAGGAAATATTTTATTACTGTTTCATTTTACCATGTGATAATAATAATAATAATAATAATAATAATAATAATAATAATAATAATAATAATAATAATAATAATAATAATAATAATAATAATAGACTGAGACTAATAAAAGACTGAGAAAGATTGGGATTATCCAGCTGGCTGGTAACTCCATAGTGAAGTTTCAAAATTGGTGATCATACAAATGACTAATATATATGGCTAAATATTTTTCAATTTCCAGTGAAAATACATAATGCAACAGCAAACTCACGTTTTCTTGAAAACGCCGCCAATCGAGCTGCCAATAAGTAGACAGATCTGCTGCGAGAAGAAAACCCAAGTGATCTCCTGTAGCGTTGAGTCGGTCTGACATTTCAGATCTAAAATAGTCGGCCCAAGGAATGCTATACAGAGTCCAAAACTGAAGAACACACTCCAATATGTCAGGGTGTGCTGCCAGTTCTGTCTGAAAAGTGCAACAAGACGCTCGTCGATAAACATGCTGTCCTCAGAACGAATGAATTATTGAACGTCGGGGCTTTTGAAGATTTGTAGGATTTCCTGCTCGCACTCAGGTCTTCACTCAGGTTTAGACTGTCAAAAAATAGCGGGTGATGTTTAATATTTATAGAGCTGTCGACGCTGCCGTCTGTCGTATTCACAGAAATGCATTGCAGGTTAATATCTGAAAGGTAGGATGCAACAAAGATTTCCTAGGATTTGTCAATGATTTTCATTTATGGCATCGTGTTGAAATCGGATTCGGGTTTTATGCTTCAGTCCCTCTTTCCTGTCTCTTATGGGGTTAGTTAGTGTGTGAGACTGGAAGGCCACGATGTCCTTCCTGTGGTTTACATAGATTTGAAGCAAACGAAATGATTACACTCGTTAATGAATAAATATAATTGTCAAATCCTCCAAAAGTGACATATCAAGCTTTAATATTTTAATATACATACACTGGAGATAATGTTTTCTAACAGTTTAATCTCTATTATTCTCACAGCTGAAGCCAAACAATAGAGAATAGCAATTAAATAAGGAAACCTAAATCTTTGTGAATCTTACTGCTTGCTATAAATGAATATTTGAGAGTAAACCCATTAATTTTAATGATAAAGAAATAACTCAGAGACATTACGATTATTAAATGTAAACATAAATACACATTATTGCCAAAAGGGAGCCCTAGGGAGGGAGAGGAGGAGGAGGAAGAGGGGAAGAAGGAGGCTCAAGACAAGAAGAAAGTCGAGAAGAAAAAATCCCCCTCAGCCGAGAAGGCTGAAGAGAGCGGCGGAGAAGGGGAGGACCACGACGAAGAGGAGAAAGAGGGGCAAGAGAGTGAGAAGGAGAAAGGGGAAAAGGACGATGCCTCTGAGGAGGATGCTCCATCAGGTGAAGACTGAGCGTCTTCTTCCTGATGACAGAAAAACAACACTTGAATTCAATTATTTGGATGAAATTGTGTTCCTAAGGTCTCTTAATAAAATGATAAATATTTTCAGCCTTTTTGAATAATTTAGATCAAGATTCATTCAGCCATCTTCGATAAATATTTTGGGAACACTGGGGACATCCTGGGAATGCTGGGCCACCATATACACCGATCAGCCATAACATTATGACCACTGAGAGGTGACGTGAATAAGACTAATTGTCTCCTCATCATGGCACCTGTTAGTGGGTGGGATATATTAGGCAGCAAGTAAACATTTTGTCCTCAAAGTTGGCCAAAACTAGACCACTGGATCAGAGCATCTCCAAAAGTGCAGCTCTTGTGGGGTGTTCCCGGTCTGCAGTGGTCGGTATCTCTCAAAAGTGGTCCAAGGAAGGAACAGTGGTGACCCGGCGACAGGGTCATGGGCGGCCGAGGCTCATTGATGCAGGTGGGGAGCGAAGGCCGGCCCGTGTGGTCCGATCCAACAGACAAGCTACTGTTGCTCAAATTGCTGAAGAAGTTAATGCTGGTTCTGATAGAAAGGTGTCAGAATACACAGTGCATGACGGGTCAGGGCTGTTTTGGCAGCAAAAGGAGGACCAACACAATATTAGGCAGGTGGTCATAATGTTATGCCTGGTCAGTGTACATGCACATTTGTAGTTATTCATACTTAGGGGCAATTTATCATAGCCAGTTTCCCTAATAACATGGAACCTGGAGGAATTCTATACAGACTCGAGAGAACATGCGAAACTCCTCACAGAGTTCAGGATCGAACCAGAGTTTGTGGATTTGTATATCTCTAAGTTAATACAATGAAATAAAATTATTTCTCAATTCACTGCAGAAATAACAAAACTGCCATGGGCTCTTTATTTTGCATCAAGAACATTACCAACAACAATACAGCTAAATTCATTATATTCATAATCTTTTCAGATAGACGTGTCAGAGTTCCGATATATCCATTGAAAAGGAAAAAGGAAGCCCTCTGCAGATGTGTTTTTATTATTGACATTCATTAACTGATCTCTGACATCCTCTTCATGAGTTACACTGACACAGAGGATCTTAATGCAGCACACATTTAACTGAGAACTCAATTCTTTCTTACTGCTTCAACTAGTCAGTGTTAAACTTTAACACAAACAGCACATTTAACATAGACAACACATTCCCTGTCCGAGTTACACGAAAAGATTCGGAAGTAGCTAGCAGATGAGTTATGGGGATTGGAGAATGTTCACAAAGTCTCATTGTGCAATGCTGACCAAACAAGTACACATGTTATACAACAGGATGTAGGTGTATTTCAGATGTAATAGTTTTTTTTGCACTAGGAGAGCAGGTTTCATGGACTCCACTAGATCCCTGAAGGTGTGCTGTGGGATCTGGCACCAAGATGTTAACAGCACATACTTTAACTTCTGTAAGTTGTGAGCTTTGGCCTCCATTTATCTTGGACTTGTTTGTCCAGCACATCCCACAAATTCTGGATTGGATTGAGATCTGGGGAATTTGGAGGCGGAGTCAACACCTCAAACTGGTTGTTGTGCTCATCAAACCATTCCTGAACCATTTCTGCTTTGCGGCACGGAGCATTATCCTGCTGAAAGAGGACACAGCCATCAGGGAATAGTGTTTCCATGAAAGGGTTGAATAATGTTTATTATAATAATAATAATAATAATAATAATAATAATAATAATAATAAGGTAGGTGATACACTATTTCCAAAAGATTTGGGACACCCCTCCAAATCATTGAATTCATGCTCCCAACTTTGTGGGAACAGTTTGGGGATGACCCCTTCCTGTTCCAACATGACTGCACACCAGTGCACAAAGCAAGGTCCATAAAGACATGGATGAGCGAGTTTGGTGTGGAGGAACTTGACTGGCCTGCACAGAGTCCTGACCTCAACCCCATAGAACACCTTTGGGATGAATTAGAGCGGAGACTGTGAGCCAGGCCAAAACTGGGACCTTTACATGCACATGAATGTAATATGGAGTTGTCCCACCCTTTGCAGCTATAACAGCTCCAACTCTTCTGGGAAGGCTTTCCACAAGGTTTAGGAGTGTGTTTATGGGAATTTTTGACCGTTCCTCTAGAAGCGCACTGATGTTGGACGAGAAGTTGGACGCATTGAGGTCAGGCACTGATGTTGGACGAGAAGGCCTGGCTCACAGTCTCCGCTCTAATGCATCCCAAAGGTGTTCTATGGGGTTGAGGTCAGGACTGTCAAGTTCCACCACACCAAACTGGCTCATCCATGTCTTTATGGTGCTTGCTTTGTGCAGCTTTGGAGATGTTCTGATCCAGTGGTCTAGTCACCACAATCTGGCCCTTGGTCAAACTCGCTCAAATCCTTACCTGCTTCCAACACATCAACCTTGATAAGTGACTTGCCTAATATGTCCCCCACCCCTTGACAGGTGCCACTGTAACAAGATAATCAAATGTTATTCACCGCACCGGTCAGTGGTCTTAATGTTATGGCTGATCGGTGTGCGCATATACAAAACTCATACAACACTTTAAAGGCAAGATACATTTTATTTTTTCCTTGTAAAACAAATATTCCAAAAATCAGATCAGCTCAATTAAAACAAAGTTTTTTTTATTTTAGTTTTATTTTAGATAAATTATCATAGATTGAAAGGCTACATAACTGGACAAAGATAGAAGTCATGGAAATAGACAAAAGAAGCAGAGAAAGCTCAAGATGGTGTGAACTGAATTACATTCTGCTTCACCATCCAACTGGCTTCACAGATAATTTATCTGAAAGGCATCTATAAGCATCGAAATACTTAAAAAATACACATACAAAAGCATCACAAAGTCAATAATAAGGTTGTTACTAGCTCGCTTCTGACAGCCTTCCTTACATTCATACACCCGAATCGCCGTACGCGCTACCTCTCTGGTCACGCCATCTACACATAACTCACGACACACGTAATATGCCAAACCATGAACTGCGGTACTACAATGCAATTATTAGGCTATGTTTAAGCTGCAGAAACGTTCAAAGCAAAACGCGTCAGAAATGCTAACATTTTTTTTTTTATTTTAACGGTTAGAGAATGTACAAGGTGACGTATAACCTTCCACTCTTCTCCAGCGCACAAGCTTTTTTCGTTTTGCAAAAACCGACTTCAAAAAACGGTTCTATTAGGCATTTGAAAAGATCCAGTTTTAAATATCTTTAGATTTTAAGAAAGTGAATTAGTAATATCGGGGTGTGGTTGTGGGGGGAAAAACAGGATTGGTGATGAATTACGGACTGACGGAAGAGAAAGTGGTGGTCTAGTTCTGTTATTGTAGAATATGTTGGAACGGACCTGATAGTGTGACTAATTTGGTGCTGTACAAATCCACAAAGCAGCTCCATGTCAAAGAAAAACAAAAAAACAAACAAAAAAACCCCAAATGTGCCCACAGCTTTGAAAAGCATTTAACAGAGTGAGAGCATAAGCTTTGCTTTAAAAACAACAACAAAAAAACAACAGATATCTTACGGCGGTATTTCTAGTCTTGTATTTTGTATATAGTATTAATCCACAGAGATAACATTCCCTACATTAGAGCAAATCATTGATCTAATATTCTCTATTGAAGTCTGCAAATATATATGTGGAGAGATGATATTTTGGAATTTAACAAAACAATTCAGTCATAAATGTTCATCGGCGAGTATCCTGACGGTGCGATAAATGTTCCACCACTTTCTTTTCGATTTGTAACTGAAAAAGGATTAAATTATCAAAAAGGTCATCAAGCAACGCTCAATATTATTATTATTATGGGTTACCATAAGCTGGATATAAAGAAAGTGGCGCAGGTAACTTCAGCGATACTGTTTGCAAATAGTGTGGATGACACTTCACAGAGAGTTCATCTGAAATATTGTATTTACAGGACGAAAGAAATGAACAAACATCCAAAACACCCGGAGCAGTGTGGAAAGTAAACTCCACTGTTCCACAATAAGAAAAGACAAAAAAAAACGGGTAAAACAATTTTCTGCCATCAGGAAGAAGATGCTCAGTCTTCACCTGATGGAGCATCCTCCTCAGAGGCATCGTCCTTTTCCCCTTTCTCCTTCTCACTCTCTTGCCCCTCTTTCTCCTCTCCGTCGTTGTCCTCCCCTTCTCCGCCGCTCTCTTCAGCCTTCTCGGCTGAGGGTTTTTTTTTCTTCTCGCCTTTCTTCTTGTCTTGAGCCTCCTTCTTCCCCTCTTCCTCCTCCTCCTCTCCCTCCCTAGGGCTCTCGATGTCTTCGTCCTCGTCTTTAGGGATGACCTTTTTGGATACGACCCTCTTTGCCTTAGTCTGACGCTTTCCTCTCTTCTTTTTTGGCCCCCTGCTCACTAAAACAATAAGATGTTGTTAACATTAACACAGAACATGTGGCTTTTAAATTAGTATTTAATACACTATATTGCCAAAAGTTTTGGGACACCCCTCCAAATCATTGAGTTCAGGTGTTGTTTTTCAGGGGTTGGGCTCGGCCCCTTAGTTCCAGTGAAAGGAACTCTTAATGCTTCAGCATACCAAGACATTTTGGACAATTTCATGCTCCCAACTTTGTGGGAACAGTTTGGGGATGACCCCTTCCTGTTCCAACATGACTGCACACCAGTGCACAAAGCAAGGTCCATAAAGACATGGATGAGTGAGTTTGGTGTGGAGGAACTTGACTGGCCTGCACAGAGTCCTGACCTCAACCCCATAGAACACCTTTGGGATGAATTAGAGTGGAGACTGCGAGCCAGGCCTTCTCGTCCAACATCAGTGCCTGACCTCACAAATGCGCTTCTAGAAGAACGGTCAAAAATTCCCATAAACACACTCCTAAACCTTGAAGCTAAAGCTGTTATAGCTGCAAAGGGCCGGACAACTCCATATTACATTCATGTGCATGTAAAGGTGACATCCCAAAACATTTGGCAATATCATGTATATCACAACACACTATCCTAGTATCTAGTACCTGAAGTTCTTATTCTGGATTTTGGGGACTTCTTTGCGTCTTTGCTCCTCCTGCTGACTTTCGAGATCTTCCTCTTGGGCCTCCCATAGTCGCTGTCATCGTCATCATCTTCCACCATAAAATCTTCATCGCTGCCTGAATCCTCTACGGATGCGAAAACATTCAGAAATGCGCCAAGTACTGCCCTGACAGCTTATTGTGAACTATTAAGTATCCGATACACAAAGTCAGCATTTAATGCATGAAAAATATTGTCACCTCCTGTATAAACATCACTGTCATCTTCGTCTTCCTCCTCCTCTCCTTCCTCTTCTCCACTGCCTCCATCCCCAAGAAGAATCTCCCTCTGTTTGGAGACCGCCTTACTAGCAGCCTGCCTCACTTGCCGGCCCTTCTTCCTCACGACTTTCTCATCATCGTCACTGTCATCTGACGTTCATCCAAAATATACAATAAACACAGTGAGCATGCACACACCATCATTCCTCAATTACTATACTGCTTAGCAACTAGATTCATAACTGAACTGGTGAAATGAACTATTTTAAGTCAAGCAAGAAAAGTTGTACCTGCAGCTCTTTTCCGTTTAGCAGTCGCCTGCCTTCCCTTACTGATCTTTTTAGTCTCGTAGTCACTGTCGCCACCGTCATCATCCTCTTCCTCCTCGCCATAGTCATTATCATCATCGCTGAAGTCCTCTGGAATGGAAAAAACAAACAAACAAGGTCTCTTATGCATTAGCAATCGCCACGTTGTTAAACATACTCTGAAAATATTAGCAACAGGAAGATCACTTACTCTTGTGGTCTTTAATTCGAGATTCATCACTGCAAAAGACAAGGCACTGGTTACTCAAGTATGTTTACAATATTATGATTAAAAATTAAGCTTTATTTAAGAAGCCGACCTCTGATTCAGTGCCTTCTTGGGTCTGTCAGAATCTCCTTCATATTCCTCATCTACAATAATCCAAACAATTGAGGTTAATCATATAACGACAACATCACACCAGTTACTAAGCAGTTGTGTAATTATGTCCTCGTCCCTCAGGAATGGTTATTGAGTATGCAAATTTTCCAATTATTTTCTATGAAGACTTTTAGTTCTGCGTTTACTGTTGGCTTGTTGAAATGAATAAAGGCCAAAGTGTGGGCCTTCTCTCCACCGTAGGAACAGTTACACTTGCTTTGTGAAAATCACAGGAAATAAGCTCGCCTTTAAGGGTACAAGAATACCTCTGTGTGTGTGTGTGTGTGAGTGAGTGAGAGAGAGAGAAAGAGAGAGAGGGAGAGAGAGAAAGAGTTATACTCTTAACCTCTCCATAGCTTTTTTAAGTACTAAGATTTTAGTAAGATGAGTTGTCTTTATTTGTCACATATGCATTACTGCACAGTGAAATTCTTTCTTCGCATATCCCATCTTTGGAGGGTTGGGGTCAGAGCACAGGGTCAGCTATGATGTGGTGTCCCCCTGGAGCAGGGTGGGGTGGGGGCCTTGCTCAAGGGCCCAACGGTGGCAGCTCGGCAGTGCTGGGGCTCGAACCATGATCTTCCGGTCAACATCCCAGAGTCTTAACCACTTGAGCTAGTCCACTGCACTACTGTTTACCTTTATGTTTGGTTATTAAAGACACTTTTGTCCTATCAAGGAACATGCCACGTTTTGGATTTTAGGTCCATGTTTTCTTAAATTTATACTGCTCAAGCACATGCGTTACCGTATATTATCCCAGAGTTTTTTGCGTAAATGTTTGATATGTAAAGCCATACTCACCAGCATCATCGGACTCCTGAAACTGGGCATAATCAACTACCCTCTTATTCCTGCAAGGACAAATCGAAGAATTTCAGCGATTCAACACAAACAACAACACAAACTACTGATAACTTTCACGCATGTCTAGCGGGTTAGGGTCACTATTACTGTCTCGTCTATTACTGTCTACATGTTTGCATGATATACTCGGGCCATGTTGTATTTTCTTCGCTTGTTGTTGCACCTTTCCTTAAAGGAACGCTCCGAAATGTGATAAATAATACCAACGTACGAGGATTTGTCGAAATGTTATCAATTATTAAAGAGTTTTTGTTTTGTTATATACCAGAAACATCAAAGAGACTTTTTACATAGATTTTCTAATACTCAGCTTGTGTATTTTTTTGTTTTTAAAGGGCTGGGACAACCACTTATCCGTGTGATAATAACGCTGCAATAGACTAGCTGTTATAAAGTTTCATCAACTTACTCCATCGCAGCTAACAGTTAGCAGCAGATGCTGTTACACGAACGCTTTAATAACGCAGCCATTGAAGTAGGCGGGGAGCTAACAGGCTAGCGGCGCTTCATGCTCTTTCAAGAAGCTAGCGGCAAAAATTGTGCAAAACTTAGCTAGGCCTTATTAAAGTCTCTCCAAAGCTTCACACGTCGAATTCGTGTCATGTTATCACACACACTTTATTTAATACACTTCGTTGACACTGGTCAAGTAATTATACAGTTATAAAGCTAATTGGAAGCTGCCCAATTAGAGTCATGTAGAACAGCTTGTGCGTGCACAATGTTGGTTTGTTTACATACACGACACTGGTCTCATTTTTGGTGGCCAATTTTTTATTTTTGCTATAAAATAAACATAATAATCCATTTAAGCGAATGAGCTAACCAGCGAGCTGAGTGCAGCGATTCAGTTAACTGGTGCTGGTTAGCATCCGTGCTGCTAGCAAATATGGAGAGGTGCGAACTCTATCCACTCAGCTAGCTAAACTAACGCAGCCGCGTTATCAAATATGTACAACAAACTAACTGTTTTAAAAGCATTCAGCCCAAAATATCAACCTACCTAGAAGGCCTCGCCATTCTGCAGATCTGATTCCGCAACGTTACTTTTCTGTTAACGTCCCAATAGTGTTCGAGGAATATTTGGCGGCAGGTTTGGTTACACAGAGCAACCACCTAGCGTGCTATGGTATGCAGGCTAAGCTAACTTGCGTGCCTTAAGTTCCTAATCTTAAAAGATTGCGATGCACGTAATCCCCTTACTTAAACCCTACGCCTTTCTCACAGTATAATTACGTTTCGTTTGGAAAGTGATGTGGTTTGGCTAAGCCCAGACTGGCTTGACCTGGTTCTGCCTAGCGATGAATGGTAGCTAACTAGCTAGCCAGCTATTATTGAGAGCATTGTGCCTGGCCTGTTGCAGCCAGGAGGCGTTTAGTGTGTTTAAAAAGTGGGATGGGACTGAGAGGCTTAAGATGAACCGTAAAATCAGGATTGGATGGACAAAACTGTTCTTTCGGTGATCCCAAACTGGGATCCTGTGATAATGAAGTATGTTTACTGGTAAACTATCCACACTTTCATGAAAAGTTGTATTAAACTCTATTAAGCTTCTAGTCGCTGGGGTGGTGACCCTCAACTGTGCATGTTAGGTACATTTGAAATGTATAGTTTACTTGATGCGCGTCATGTACGCGTAAGTTTACTTTAAAATAGCTTATTTATGTACTTTAAACTATTTAAAAGGTAACCAAAAAACTACATTTCCAGGTGGAAAATATATGTTAATGTATTTTTTTCTTCCTGAAAATACTTTCTGAGAGTGTGTAAGGCTGAAAATGCTTAGTTCTTAAGAACTTCTTTGTTAAGTTGTTATTTGTCACATACACATTACTGCACAGTGAAATTCTTTCTTCGCATATCAGAGCACAGGGTCAGCCTTGATGCAGCACGCCTGGAGCAGGGTGTGTTGAGGGCCTTACTCAAGGGCCCAACAGTGCCAGCTTGAACCCCAATCCTCCAGTCAGTGACCCAAAGCCTTAGGAGATAACCCCCCCCCCTTAGTGTAAGGACACTTCACTAAATAAATTAAAGGTACAAAAGAGCCATTTCATAAGCTTTATTACAGATGATTAAACAATCCTGAGCATAAAGGAAGTGAACAGTGTTTCTTCATAAACTTAAGCACCTTGTGAGCTCTGAATCCGATATTTCCTTCCCATCACACACGTCTTAGTCAGTTATTCTTTTATTAAGAAGATACCTGTTCAGAAACTAGAAGAATCAAGACAGCAGGGTAAAGTTTGCTATTTAATAAATGTAAAATTAAGCCTTTAGCTCCAGTTGCAGCATGAGCAGCTTGTGTCAAACACCAGGCCAGATGCACATTGCTGGAAATAAGTACGGCCTCCGTTGCACTCGTAGAACTTGTTGCTGTTGGCAGCGAAGGGATACAGACCGCTGGCTTTGCCAACACAGAAAGAGCTGTTCATACCGCTGGTCCCACTGGAGCTTCCGCTGCTGGAGCTTCCACTGCTGGAGCTTCCACTGCTGGAGCTTCCACTGCTGGAGCTTCCACTGCTGGAGCTTCCACTGCTGGAGCCTCCTCCACTAGAACTTCCACTTCCACTGGCACTAGGAGTTGTGGTGCTCAGTCCTGGTATTGGGGGAAGTGGAGTTGCAGGAGGCTTGCAGGCTTGAAAGAGAACAAACTATCATGTTTATAACCTTGTATTTGATGCTAAACACATTATTATATACATACATATCTTATTGTTAAGATTTTATTTTGCCGTAGTTTGCAACCTTCAGGAAAAGTTAAGTTAAAGAAGAGGATGGCTACTGCAGTTATTAATCCAGTAGAAGGTAATTCTCACATTGTTGGTCCAGGTTAAAGGCTTTGTGAAGCACATTAATTAGAGGGTATTTGCCCTGGTTGCAGAAAGTTCCCAAATAGTCATCCATGTCAATGGTCCACACCATAGCACCACCAAAGTTGCTTTTCATCAGCCAATCAACCTGCAGATATGTTAAAAAAAAAAAAAGTTGCTTTATTCTTTTACTGTTCTGTCAAACAAACATTTGCCTAGGCCTCTACACATGATATTGAGGTTAAACTAAACCAAGCAGCCTAATGTTTACCTTGATCTGGAAGCTCTTCATGTTGTCATAGCCAACCCATTGGTTTCCCTCATAGGCATAGGGCACGTCTTGTTGAGAGTTCCACACCTCAGTTGCGCCCCCTTGCAAGAAGGTGCAGATCTACCCAGCCAAAACAAGAGAAAAACTGTGGACTGGAAAAAATCTCTTACTTTGCTCACACATAGTAAACACAATACATCTAACCTGTCAATGGGTCAAGATACCTCAAAATAAGCCAGTTCCCCAGCTTCCTGTGTATATTTTCCTGGTGTTCCAGCTCCAGAGATAGGAGCGCCAATTCCATGGTTGGCAGGGTTGCTCAGGGTAAAAGTGTTTCCATAGGTGGGGAACCCAACAAGAAGCTTCTCTGCAGGAGCACCATTGTTCCTCCAGTAATTCATGGCATAGTCCTGAAGAGCATCATCAGATCGGGACATGGATTAGCCAACGTCTTGCAGTGGTTATGCGAAGGCAGTATTAATTTGAAAAGCTTCATTAGTTTGCATTTCAATATTTAAACATATTCCCAGTGACTAAAGATTTCGCTGTCGTCTTGATGAGCTTAATAACAATGCCTTTCGAATACAGACGTTACCAACATACCACATTAAAGTAGATGTAGCCTCCACTGTCAAAAGAATCCCTGTACAAGGGGCTGCACTCTCCTGTGAAAGGATCCCATGATCCATGCATGTCATAGCTCATAACATTAATCATGTCCAGTGATCTGGGTGAGGAAAAGATAATTAAATAAAATAATATTAAACCCATCAGCTATAGCAATACCTTACTATGTATCATACAGGTGTGGGAAATGGCTTTGACTTACTGTCCAAGCTGAGGAATCTGGTATGCTGTTTCAATGGTGCCTCGACCCGATGAGACGGCAGCAGACATCAGCAGTCGTGCTCTGTTAGTCTGCTTGGCTTCTGCCTCAAATGCAGTCCTCATTTCCTATTCCCAGATGCATAAAGGAATACAGAATTTTTGTTCTAGCCATAATGTCACAAGACGTGTATCTTTGCTGCTATCTATTTGCTGCATTGCTGCTATCTATGAATTTCAATATGGAAGCAAAATCAGACACCCACGGCTAACAGAACAGAGAACAGTTGCTGATCTTGTGGTGGACTTCCCCTGTTGGCCGGGTACTCCCAGTCAATATCCAATCCATCAAATTCATACTTCCTCAGAAAAACAATTACAGAATTGATGAAAGTCTGGCGGTTGGCAGCACTGGCCACCATGGCAGAAAACCTAGTAGGAAGATGGAGAACCTAGTTGAATGTGACATGCTATATCATTTATAATTTTTCAAGTAAATAATGAGTTCTTACCCTGAGGAGCCAAAGTTCCACCCACCCACTGACAGCAGAGTTTTCAAGTTGCCGTTCCTGTCAATATGTCATACGGGAGAGAAAGACACAAAGGACACAGTACAGCTCAGTTCATCACTACTGTGAACAAAAGGTTGGGATGGTAACAGCAGAACACACTCACTTGTCCTTCAGGGCATTGAATTGGCTGTAGAGCTCCACATCGTTCCACTCGAATGTAGCAATTTTGTAGTCATTGGTCATGGTGGCGAAGGCGTAGAGGAGATGCGTACACAGGCAAGGGTCGATGTCATTGGGCATGTAGATGGTGGGAGGGGGACGATATTGTGCCCAGTTGGTGAAGTAGCATGATAAAATATAAGCTGAGCCTGTCCAAAACAGCAGTGTATTTAAGTCAAGTGTTGCATGGCAGTTCCCAAGTAAAAAATAAATGAATAAATCCCTTGTGAGTCACACCAAACGGTCATACTTACCAAGCTGCACATGAAGCAGCACGGCCAACGCTGGTTGTGCAATGGGAGAAAAGAGACATGAAACCTTGTGATCTTTGTTTAATACATTCAGAGAATTATGTCTTGTAAACAAAGCTTGTATTGTATTATTTTAGTCTCTTACCTGAAACCAGGACCACCTTGCCCATCGTTGCTGTGTACAAAGAGTGTGGCACAGGGTCCGCTCTTTTAAATACCCGCAGTTGACCCTCAAACTCTCAAAACAAGCCATAGGTAGTGTTTACTGTAGATAGCAGATAATAAATGGCACTTAAGATTACCAAAATGCCTGCCAAAAAAAGTGATTACTATTTATCAGAAATCCTGTGTACTTATACCCGTGCAGTAATGGACTGTAGCTCTGATGCAGAGATTTCAAGAACACTAGGCTTGAGAAACAGAATGCTTGTGTTGGTTCCCTTTAATTGCTGCCCAAACAGCCCTGACCCGTTATGCACTGTGTATTCTGACACCTTTCTATCAGAACCAGCATTAACCCTGGCGGAACATCGGTGGTCATCCACACTCATCTTTTCAGTCACACTTTTCTCGCAGACGTTTCTAATGACTATTCTCACTGATACTGCTGTGCATGCTCGGGTCAGCCACTGTCGTGTTCTCTATTAAAGATACTGAGAAAATGAACAAGGTATTGGACTGATACCCAGGAGAAGGCTCTATTTATTTTATTGATGTATCCCTTTTCATTTTTTTTTTTTTTTATATTTTAATGTTCAGAAATGTGACAATAATTCTGGAGTTGTCTATATAGTGTATGCCATCCTGTGGCCTTAATGGACAATGTCATAGTTGCCAATTGGCCTAGCGACCGGGAATTGGCAGGTCACTGAGGATGCTACAAATGTTAACCGCAGCTGCATCAATAATTACCTTCAGCCTTTTGGAAATAAGAGACTTTCAGAAGTGGGTTGCCAGATTGTAGCTGAACCCCAAACACCACAAAAGAGGCTCGTCCTTGTCTCAACAAAAGTGGGACAAATAAAATATAACCTTGAAGATAAAGAACACTATTTCACTTTTTTTTTTCATTATTTGTATTATCTCTTGCATTCATATTGTAATATTTATTGTAATATTATATGTAATATAGAAACACAGAAACGGCTATTTGGCCCAGCATTTAAATGGTCTGTTAATGCTCGTCTTATCGGTCATTTTATTTGCATTAATTGAGATTACATGCATTGTGTTTTCCAGACCTATTTAACCCGGTGGTGACCTTCTTTGTAACCTTCTTAAAATGGTGTGAATTTAATCCCATTATAAATTGAATAAAAAAAAACCAAAACATAATTTCTCTTCACCCTACAGTTCGATTTAAAATATAAATAAATGTCTGATGAGAAGTGTAAGAGCCCCAGTAGCCAAATTTCCTGCGATGAAAGCATGGAAAACTGGATTATCTGTGGAAATCTTAACACTGACTGCATGAAATATGAAACACATGTGCTGACTCATTGCTGACACACCGTGTCCAGTCCACAGTACTTTGTTTAATTTAGATAACAATTTCATGACTGTGTTGTACTTGAAAGAGCTGAACACTATTTTTAACCAATCTTAATATTCTGATACCAGATAAAGAATTCCACTTTGCTCCTTATGTGTTGTCCTTGTGATTTGTTTTATTTTAGTGGATGTTGTATATTGTTCTTTATACCACAGAGGCTGTTGAAGGCTTGAATCTGATGATTTGAAGGAATGCACACCGGATTAGTTTTCTTCTAGTTTGCTGGCACATCATCAAATTATTTCTTTCATATAGAATGATGCTGAAACTTTAGAGTGTACAATGCTTAACTTGCTAAAACCTCATAAGTGGAAGTGCAAAATATATCCAAATATATGTTGTGTTATATGGTAATAATAAATGATTTAAATATTTACACACAGATGTAATGAAATGCACTTATATACAGAGATCAGGCATAACGTTGTGACCACCTGCCTAATATTGTGTTGGTCCCCCTTTTGCTGCCAAAACAGCCCTGACCCGTCATGCACTGTGTATTCTGATACCTTTCTATCAGAACCAGCATTAAACCTGGCTGAACATTGGTGGCTGTTTTGGGCTGCAAAAGGGGGATCAACACAATATTAGGCAGGTGGTCATAATGTTATATCTGATTGGTGTATGCTCTATGAATCTGGGCTCAGCTGTAAAGCCACTCTGGAGTCATGTTGAACAAATCATGTCCTACAGTGATGGACACTTGATCCACAAGAGAAATGTTAACTATCCATTGCCTAGCAGTCCCAGCAGGAGGGCTAGTACTCTAGGAACTAGACAATGCACTGGATCCAGATGATGGGCTGCAAATTATTGGTTTCCATGGAAGAATATACAAGGCATGTATGTTAGGGACTCTTGTGGTCAGGAATGTTTCCTGCACTGCTAGGTCACAGTCTTTAACCTGCACTTCACTACAAGAAACCAAGCCCAAAGGTGCAGGTAATCTGGCCAAGGGTGGCAGATATTCCTGTTAATTTGGGACGACAGATATGTTGAAGGAGGAATATAACCACTAGTGGGAGCAGCAGTAGAAACCAAGGTCTCATAGGCCACTTCATAGGTCTTTGTTGCTGAATTCTGTGCAACATAGGCAGAATCAGTGGTTTAGGCTGAAATGTGTACAGTAGACAGTGAGGCCAGTCGTTGTCCAGCTCTGCCTGGAAGCTCCGCCTGGTAAAACCACCATTAACAATCAGGCAATTAAGCATCACTGAAGAGGTCTACCTGTACCTTCACAAAGGTTTTTTCCCCCCAGATTTGTAAAACCACTTCTGGGTGCAGGTGCTAAGCTTCTGGGCATATCTGCTGTCTTGACAGCACTTCTGCTACTCTAATACATCCTCCCAGCAAGTGAGCAAGGGACGTCCACTCAGCCATGCTAGTAGCACATATTTAAAGGAGAGTTTGGGTTATGACAAGTGATGACAGGAAACTACCATGAGCTTTGGTGGACAGGGGATCAGAAGCTATAAAACACAGTCACAAGCTGTTTTGCAGATATCACTAAAAAGAAGACAGTTGAAAAAATAGAAAGGGAAATCGTGGCTGTATTATAAAAGTGTTTATATCAAATGCTATGAATCTGTTAAAGGACATTTCAGAATCCAGATGCCCATTGCAAAACTTTTGTTCATGCAAACATTTCTGTGTTGATTTGGATGCACTAAATTTCAATGAGCTTGGCTTAGCTGCCCTAGCTGAGGCAACTAGGTTTGGGATTAAAATATTGTTGTCTAAAATATCCAGGATGATCTTTTATAAATGATGTTATTTATTTTCCTACCATAAATAAAAATAAGAATAATAACTATTCCAATTATAAACTAATTAATTAATGCTTAATTAAGGCTTCCCTGACCACACCAGAGAGTTGATTGTTCAGATGGCCGAGGTAAATTAATTAATTAATTTATTTATTTATATTTATTACTCTCCAGTATTTGTAGACAAAAAGTAATTAGTTTTACTGAGTCAAATCTATTATTATTATTATTATTATTATTATTATTATTATTATTATTATTATTATTATTATTATTATTATTACATTCCTTAATTAATTAATAATTAGAATATTCCAGAAAAGTCCAGGTATTATCCTGGTTGAGGGTCTGAATGGCCTGCAGGAAGAAGCTCCTCCTCATTCTCTCTGATTGATTTTAAAGGCTTTCCTGACCACAACCATTGTTTGGATGGCTGAGGTTAATTAATTAATTAATATTTTTTAGATTTATGTCCAATTACTCTCCAGTATTATTATTATTACTGATAATAATAATAATAATAATAATAATAATAGTAATATTGTTGTTGCATTAATTAATTAGTTCATAATTATAATAGTTATAATTAATCCCAATAATTAATATATATATATATATATATATATATATATATATATATATATATATATATATATATATATATATATATATATATGTATATATTAATTACTCTCCAGTATTGGTAGAAAAAAAGTATGTTTTACCGAGTTGAATTAGATGAACAAATATTATTATTATTATTATTATTATTATTATTATTATTATTATTATTATTATTATTATTGACCCTCAACAAAGTATCACAAGTAATTTTTTTATTTCATATTCTATTAAATTAATCACTTATTTATTGTCAGTATTTCCTAGTCTGGGCTTTTTTATTCAACCTTCAAGTTCGCCCCAGCAGCAAAGCATTGTGGGAAGGCATGGGACCGTGAAACCCTAAAGTATGGCGGATGGGGAAGAGCCGTAAGTAGCGTTGAATGATCGAACTGTTTTAGGAAGAAATATTTTGCTATTTTGTCCAGTGGCCAGTGTAACAAGGGCGTGCTTGAATCCTCTTTTATTCTCTCATTTTAGGGCGAAGAAAAGACAGAGAATAGAGGAGCAGCCTGAGAAGTTAGTGATGAAATGCTAAGCGCTGGCTGCAGGTTTGAGTATTGCACAGCATAGGGAGTGTGAAAATTCATCCTTTTTCATCTTAGTGCAGTATTTTATCCAGCTAGCTGAGAAATTACGGATGTGGTTGGAAAAGTAGTAACGTAAAAACCCCAAGGTTTAATGTAACCGGTGGATTATTTTAGCTCTGGGTTGTGTGTTTATTTTAAGACGCGAAATGGCTGACGGCTAGCTAGCGTTAGCTTGCCAGCTGTCAATACAAACAAGGCCTGTAGACGGATCCGAGAGAATTAATAAGCTAGTCCATGCTAACGTGAAGCGGAGATGAATTTTCACATAATGCACTGTGGCCAAGGTTAGCTATCCTGTCTTATTCTATCAAATCATTCTCGACTCTTGCCTGTATTTTGCTGTATTCCTTTGTGGTTGGGTAATAGACACTATATTGCCAAATGTTTTGGGACGCCCCTTTAAATCATTGTTTTCAGGTGTTAGGCTTGACCCCTTAGTTCCAGTGAAAGGAAGTCTTAAAAGACATTTTGGACAATTTCATGCTCTCAAGCTTAGTGGGAACAGTTTAGAGATGACCCCTTCGTGTTCCAGTACACAAAGCAAGGTCCATAAAGACATGGATGAGTGAGTTTGGTGTGGAGGAACTTGACTGGCCTGCACAGAGTCCTGACCTCAACCCCATAGAACACCTTTGGGATGAATTAGAGCGGAGACTGCGAGCCAGGCCTTCTCGTCCAACATCAGTGCCTGACCTCACACATGCGCTTCTAGAGGAACGGTCAAAAATTCCCATAAACACACTCCTAAACCTTGTGGAAAGCCTTCCCAGAAGAGTTGAAGCTGCGATGGGCAGGCCAACTCCATATTATGTTCATGTGCATGTAAAGGCAGACGTCCCAAAACTGGCAATATAGTGTATGTGTATATATACAAGATTGATATAAATATACGGCCACAACAGATCTCTCGAACAAAACGTCCATTTCCTTCTAAATCCTGGATGTAAACTCCAAGTATGATCTTTCTTCCCCCACAAATTCAAGTCTCAGTGTAAAGTTCAGGATAAAATCGTTTTCACTTTTTTCCTAATCTGGATCAAAAAACGAAACGAGATCCGTTCCCACTAGTTTGGTGCAAGATGTAAAGATTTCAGTTCAGACACGTTTTCTTCTAATTTAATCCTGGATCTCGTAATGGAGGTTCATGAGTGTGCACACAGCAACAGAAAGAGTCAGATAAAGTGTGACATTTTTGCCTGTGCTGCATAGTAAATTGTTATAAGTGTACATAATTACACAAAAAAGGAAACACATTGAAGAGTACTAAAGCCAAGGAAGCATCTCTTTATAAAATAGTTTTGCATGGCCAGTTCCACATGGGGTGAACATGCCGTTTATCAAGTCCATCCAGGAGTTGTATCTCGGTCAGGCCAGTGTTGATTTTTGGTGTAGGCTAGCTTTATTATTTTTTAAAATAAGATTTATTTGCTGGTTTAAAATCGTTTCAAATTAAGCAATCAGATATTGCTTTTCAGAATGGCAGTGGATGTTAGCAGCAGTGATTGGGATGGGCGATGGAGCCATGTGCAGAAGTTTCTGGAGAGGTCTGGACCCTTCACACACCCTGATTTTGAACCAAGCGAGGAGGTAAATAATTCTATATAATAATAATACATTTTGACGTTAAGTTGAATTACATATGATTTTTTTGCAAATAGGTTTATTATTTGTATTCGTTTTTTTTTTAACAGACACTCCAGTTTTTATTGGAAACATGCAAAATTCTAGTGATTGGAGCAGGAGGCCTTGGGTGTGAGCTCCTAAAAAACCTGGTAAAGTTCACATATAATTAGATTTATTATTTGTGTATGTAAATCTCTAACCAGAGTTTACACTGAATACACTGCTCATCATGTGTTTTTTTAGTGTCTGATTTTTTTTATTATTTTTTTTTTATTTAGGCATTATCAGGGTTTCGAAACATCCACGTGGTAGATATGGACACTATTGATGTATCGAATCTGAACAGACAGTTCCTCTTCAGGCAAGGATTCAGATTGTTTATAACTATAGTTCATTTCAGGTCAAAGTTGCTGGTTGGTCAGCAGGTTTAATATTCATCTTTTTGTCTTTAAAGGCCCGCAGATGTCGGCCGTCCTAAGGCAGAGGTGGCAGCTGACTTCATCAACAGTCGAGTTCCAGGATGTCATGTTGTCCCGTATCCTTCATCACATAAAGAAGCCGCTTATTAATTCTGTTCTAACTTTTTACACGTTACTAAATCGTGTATTTTGGAGCTTTTGCTTCCTTAACCGCTGTAATTTAGACACTTTAAGAAAATTCAAGATTTTGACGAATCTTTTTACAGACGTAAGTTTAATATACATACACATATACACACACACAACTATCAGGCATAACATTATGACCACCGGCCTAGTAATGTGTTGGTCCTCCTTTTGCTGCCAAAACAGCCCTGACCCATCATGCACTGTGTATTCTGACACCTTTCTATCAGAACCAGCATTAACAACTTCAGCTATTTGAGCAACAGTAGCTCATCTGTTGGCTCGGACCACACGGGCAAGCCTTCACTCCCCACGTGCATCAATGAGCCTTGACCACCCCATGACCCTGTCTTCGGTTCACCACTGTTCCTTCCTTGTTCCACTTTTGATAGATACTGACCACTGCAGACCGGGAACACCCCACAAGAGCTGCAGTTTTGGAGATGTTCTGATTCAGTGGTCTAGCCAGCACAATTTGGCCCTTGGTCAAACTCGCTCAAATCCTTACGCTTGTCCATTTTTCCTGCTTCTAACACATCAACTTTGAGGACAAAATGTTCACTTGCTGCCTAATATATCTCACCCACTAACAGGTGCCATGATGAGGAGATCATCAGTCTCATTCACTTCACCTCTCACTGCTCACAGTGTTATACCTGATCGGTGTAGATTGTTATGAAGAAATTGATTCTTAATCTTTTTTTTCTTCTCTTTTACAGAATTCCACATAATTGTGTGTGGCCTGGACTCCATCATTGCTCGTCGCTGGATGAATGGAATGCTGGTGAGAAATGCTTCAAAGTTTTCTGTCATTTACATATTCACAAATATTAAAAACTATGTCCGCGTTTATTCAAACTTAGTAGCTGATTGAGGTTGAATGTTAGCAGTGGACATTTATACCAAGGATCTGGTTTATGTCAATGTCTGTGGTGCAAACTTGCTAGATCTTTTTTTTTTTTTTTTTTTTAAATCTTATTTTCTTCTCTCAGTTGTCACTGCTTATCTATAAAGATGGGGCTTTGGTTCCCAGCTCCATAATCCCACTGATAGATGGAGGTACAGAAGGCTTTAAAGGGAACCTGAGGGTCATCTTGCCTGGTATGACAGCCTGCATAGACTGCACACTGGAGCTGTATCCTCCACAGGTAGTCTGGTTTCTTTATATAAACTGGTACAGTGCTGTTTTCTATTCAAATGACTTCTACACAATATCGTCCCAAAAGTTTTGGGACGTCTGCCTTTACATGCACATGAATGTAATCTGGAGTTGTCCCGCCCTTTGCAGCTATAACAGCCCCAACTCTTCTGGGAAGGCTTTCCACAAGGTTTAGGAGTGTGTTTATGGGAATTTTTTGACCGTTACTCTAGAAGTGCATTTGTGAGGTCAGGCACTGATGTTGGACGAGAAGGCCTGGCTCGCAGTCTCCGCTGTAATTCATCCCAAAGGTGTTCTATGGGGTTGAGGTCAGGACTCTCAGGATGCTCATCCATGTCTTTATGGACCTTGCTTTGTGCAATTCATCCCAAACTGTTCCCACAAAGTTGGGGGCATGAAATTGTCCAAAATGTCTTGGTATGCTGAAGCATTAAGAGTTCCTTTCACTGGAACTAATGGGCCGAGACCAGCACCTGATAAACAACACCTGAATTCAATGATTTGGAGGGGCGTCCCAAAACTTTTGGCAATAGAGTGTAGGTCATGTCATAAAAATGTTATTAAAAGAACTGTGAACTGAACATTTTGAAGGAAAATATAAAGTCATCAGTCTCTGAACTTTGTTCCAGTGTTGTGAACATTAAACTTAAGGATTTTTAATAAGTGACAACTAATCAGAAATGATTGTTATATATGGGTTATATAGGCCCTCCTTAACATTTTACCGTCAATGAATAAAATGGGGGGAAAAATACTTTTTTACACTACTGATGCTTCATTTAAACCATTTAAACTGATGTATACAAATGATCACAGCAACCATATATTGAATAGCATGACTAGATTCTGGTCCAGTGGCATGTGCTGTTCTGTATGGTTCAGTGCTTGTGGTTCTCTTGCGTGTTTTCAGGTTAATTTCCCAATGTGCACCATTGCATCAATGCCACGGCTGCCCGAGCACTGCATCGAGTATGTACGGATACTGCAGTGGCCCAAAGAGACACCGTTTGGAGGTAGTACATTTCTCTGGCACATGCTACATTTTGCTTTCATTATTTTTATACACAGATCATGTGAAAAATGTGTGTACGCTCTGTGTGGCTATACAGACACTGTCCACTTTATTAGGAACACCTAAAACGTCATTCATGCCAGTTGTTTGGTAGCAGTGCATCAAATCAAGCAGATACAGACCAAGAGCTTTAGTTAATGTTCACGTCAAAGACCAGAATGAAGAAAAAGAGTTGTACTGTGACTTTAAATGTACTAGGAATGTTGGTACCAGATAGGCTGCTTTGAATATGAAGCTATTAATGTGTACATTTTCAGTCTTCTTCTAACCTGAGTGACATTTTAATAGAAAGGAACCTCCATCAGAGAAGAGATATTGTATGAGGCATAGCAGCATTGCTTAGGCTTTGTTTTGTATAGACATCTCAGTCTGTATACCTGAACATGATCTCACAACAGAGTGTATGAATACTATGCTATGTTGAAAAATATATTCAAAGGTTACATGTGGACTGCCGTCACAGGAGGCTGTTAATGGATGTTAATAGCAGATGTGAACAGCACCCAAATAAATGCAGATAACGTGCCCTTTTATGGTATGTTTATGGTAGGTGTGCTTGATTCAAATTCCAATTATTATAGGTACAAGGTAGATATAATGCATACCTTTCAGTGGTTAAGGCTCTCGGCTACGGCTGGTTGTGGGTTCAAAGGTTACAAGTGCAATATGCCAGTTTTTAGCCTGTGAACAAGACCTTAACCCTTTCTGGTCTGTGTTCTGTAGCATGGCAGACCTGCCCCTTGGCTTCATAGCTATCTATCGAATGATCTACCAACCCCGCCTAGTATTGTGCTGGTCCGGTCCACCTTTTGCTGCCAAACAGCCCTGACACAATGAGGCATGGACTCCACTAGATCCCTGAGGGTGTGCTTTGGTATCTGGCACCCAAATGTTAGCAGCAGTTCCTTTAAGCCTATCCTTTAAGTTACGAGGTGGGGCCTCCATGGGTCCGACTTACAGGATTCTTTTGATAGATACTGACCACTGCAGACCGGGAACACCCCACAAGAGCTGCAGTTTTGGAGATGCTCTGATCCAGTGGTCTAGCCATCACAATTTGGCCCTTGGTCAAACTCGCTCAAATCCTTACGCTTGTCCATTTTTCCTGCTTCTAACACATCAACTTTGAGGACAAAATGTTCACTTGCTGCCTAATATATCCCACCCACTAACAGGTGCCATGATGAGGTGCACCTCTCACTGCTCAGAATGTTATGGCTGATCGGTGTGTGTGTATATACACGTGCACACACACTGACCTGATGGCATCTTCTAATTCTGTGCAGATGGAGTAGCTCTGGATGGTGATAATCCTGAACACATACAGTGGGTGTTCCAGAAGTCTCTGAAGAGAGCAGCTGAGTTCAGCATCACTGGTGTCACCTACAGACTCACACAAGGTATCTACATGAGGACGCTTAGGGTTCTGTAATATCTTTAAATAGTTTGTGAATACATACAAATAATTCTTTTCTCCAAGGTTCAATTTCATTAGGTTTCTTGCTCTGATCTTTCAGGTGTGGTTAAACGAATTATCCCTGCTGTTGCATCCACTAACGCAGTCATCGCTGGTATGTTCAGACCACACACACTGCTCCTGTTTTGCATATAAGATTCATGTTGTTAGAAACAGAAGCATGAAATTGTCCAAAATGTCTTGGTATGCTGAAGCATTAAGAGTTCCTTTCACTGGAACTAAGGGGCCGAGCCCAACCCCTGAAAAAACAACACCTGAATTCAATGATCTGGAGGGGTGTACCAAAACTTTTGATAAAACATTTTTATGACACCTAGACCAAAAAGTCTAGGTGTCATAAAAATGTATAAGATTTATTTCTAATTTATGCCACATTTTAAGATTTTTATCAGAAATATAGGAGTGCTATATAAAGACATTAATGCTCAAAAACAGTCTTTAATAGTTAATTTGCTAGCTATACTTTCTTTTTTTTTCTTTTTTTTTTAAAGCAAAAGTTCTTTATAAAAGTATTTTTGTTGGATTACATTTTTGTTTCTTTGCTGTTGAATCCAGCAATATGTTTTGAGTTTATTTCATGGAAAAAAAAGTTGAAAGACTTCATATGTAAAAATGTGACTGAGCGGAGGACCATCAAAATGTTCTCTTTCAAGTAGTGGGGTTTTCCCATGTAATCAGTTTTGAGAACCAGTATCAGAGGTGTTGGTGCGTGACTGTAAACCGGCATGGTACACTTGAGAGCAGACCCTCCTACATCACACTCATCTTAGTGGTCATTCTTGTCACACCGAGATCCCAGGGGATCTGGTGGTTACACATGAAACCTTGTGTTGGACTTTATTTCTGAGTCAAATCACATGGCTTGTGATGAAGCAACATTCAGTCTGTAAAATCTTACGATGACATTGAAGCTCCATGTGAACAGCAGGTGGACCTAGGGGCCGTTTGGCCAGAACTCTGACTTCATGCATAATAGTGACAGCAGTGGGAACACATTCAGTCTTAGATTTGGCCGAATCGTTTGGCCGTGCTTCCTGGACCAAAGCCTCTTTCTTTGTCTATTTATGAACTACAGTGAGCGAACCGTGCGGATTTGCTGTCCAGTGTTACTGCTGAGATCAATGCTGTCGATATCCATGCCAGAAAGAAAGAGACAGTTAGCATATGGCCAGCGAGCTCATTTAAAAGTGGACAGCTAGTCATAAATTTCCCACTTGCCTTTCCAGAGACAGCTGTTTTCTGTCAAAAAAGATTTGTATGGCCTTCACGCCTATGAATCCCTCAAGTGTCACATGGCTGTTATCGAAATTGACTTTGAGTCCTAGATCTTTCACGTCCGAGATTAGTAGCCCTATCAGGACTGCCATTTACTGATGGCATTGTCCAGACAGCAGTCAGACGTCCAGATCGGGGAATACACTCAAACCTTGGCATTGGAGAGAAACTAGGTTAATTCTCACACATTGTGGCTTGCCATAGCTACAGGAAACAAGTAAAGCTCCACTATTTCAATTTCAAAAAACACTCTGTTGATCTGAAATGAACTAATGTTGACCTCTAGAACCAAATTAATGTCCCAGTACTGTACAGTGTTCAATTAGTGTTGTACAATGTTGTTAAGTTTGTTTTTGTCTTTGCAGCTGCTTGCGCTACAGAAGTTTTTAAGATCGCTACAAGGTGAAATTCAAGACGATATTTTTTTATATATATTCAGTTCATTTTATGAAACACTAATAGTTGTTTTTTTTTTGTTTTTTTTCAGTGCTTATATTCCTTTGAATAATTATATGGTGTTTAATGATGTGGACGGCTTGTACACATACACCTTCGAGGCAGAGCGAAAGGTATGCTTGCTGTTGGATTTCACAAGTCATGCTCACACATTTCAATTGAATCGGTTTATAGTTAGTTGCACTTCCTTCTGGTCTCGGAAAAGTGTGTTATATTTTGCCGTCTCCGTCTAACAGGAGAATTGCACAGCGTGTAGTCAAGTTCCTCAGAAGCTACAGTTCCCTCCGTCTGCTAAACTACAGGAAGTGCTGGAGTATCTGACTGAGAATGCTTCCTTGTGAGTACAGAGTAATATCTTCTACCATATCAGCATCCTTCACTGAGGTATGGGATTTAATCGATTCAATTTTTTTAGACAAATGAAATCTCCAGCCATCACTGCAACACTCGAAGGCAAAAACAAAACTCTTTACTTACAGGTATGTCTTTTGAAAAAACATGAATTTATATCTGAAAAGAAAATATTTTGAAAGATGATTAAAATTCTCTTGTGTGTGCTGGTCTAGAGTGTGGCTTCAATTGAAGAGAGAACAAGGCCCAATCTCTGCAAAACTTTAAAAGGTGAGATGTACACTCAGCTGCAGAATTATTGGCACTCTTGATAAAGATAGGTTAGATTATCAATAGGTTATGGAAAGTGTAATGGCGATTAAGTAGCTTAATGAGAGAGAAACCGGGCTTTTAATCGATGTACACCAGGCATAACATTATGACCACCTGCCTAATATCGTGCTGCCAAAACAGCCCTGACCCGTCATGCACTGTGTATTCTGACACCTTTCCATCAGAACCAGCATTAACTTCTTCAGCAATTTGAGCAACAGTAGCTCGTCTGTTGGATCGGACCACACGGGCCAGCCTTCGCTCCCCACATGCATCAGTGAGCCTCGGCCGCGCATGACCGTCACCGGTTCACCACTGTTCCTTTCTTGGTCCACTTTTGATGGATACTGACCACTGCAGACCGGGAACACCCCACAAGAGCTGCAGTTTTGGAGATGTTCTGATCCAGTGGTCTAGCCATCACAATTTGGCCCTTTGTCAAACTCTCTCAAATCCTTACACTTTAAGTCCTTGTCTTTGCCTTTGTAAATCCTTATCCTTATTATTAAGCTGCTTGGTTTACATTTCTCTCATTTTATTTGTGAGCGTAAGCTATTTAATTAAAAAAGATGCTGCATAATGTTTTTTTATCCATCTATTTCAAGGGTGCCAGAAATACTATATATTAAATAATTAAGTTATTGATTAAGTATAAAATAATTTAACCATGAATATTAATGACGCTTTTGTTTGTTTTGATTTTTCCAGAACTGGGATTAACGGATGGGCAGGAGCTAGCTGTGGCTGATGTCACCACTCCTCAAACGGTTCTCTTCGAGCTTCAATTCACATCCTGAACACAAGAAGACCTGGACATTATATAATATCCCCTTCTATATATAATATCCTCGTCTCATTTACAGAAAAGATGCGTTGGAGCTTATTAGATGAAATGGAATAATATTTAAGAATATATTTCGTTGTGTACATAAGGCACTTTGCAGTGTATGCAGCACTTCCCTTCTGTTTTTTATTGTGTTCTCCTGTTTGCCTAAAAAGCTCCAAAAAAGCTTTCCCAGTTCAAGTTATTTGAAGGTTCATTTATACCAGCTTCACAAACCATGAGAGTGAAGAAGACATTTTTAGCACATACAGTTCTACATAGGGGATGAAGGTCAATTTTGATGCTTCATGTTTTTATTAAAGGTTTTTTTTTTTTGGTCCATCTGTTTAATGTAAATATTGCTGGTCACTTGTATGCTTGTCAGTGAAAAATGCTCTGTAATAAAAGGATGTGTTTGCAAGGTTGAAGCCAGTGTTCCCATTTTAGTAACTGCATATTACACCATCAAACCTTTGTGCTATTTACAATGGATATAAAAATTCTAGACATCCCTGTTAATACTGCAGGTTTTTGTGATGTGTAAAAACAAGAAGTCAAGATCAAGCATGTCAGAACTTTTTCTGCTTTTAATGTCAAATTGCTGCATCTAAAAATTCAAACAACCTGGCTGCATACACTGAACAGGTATAACATTATGACCACTTGCCTAATATTGTGTAATGTTGGTCCCCCTTTTGCTGCCAAAACAGCCCTGACCCGTTGAGGCATGGACTCCACTAGATCCCTGAAGGTGTGCTGTGGGATCTGGCACAAGATGTTAGCAGCAGATCCTTTAAGTCCTGCAAGTTGTGAGGTTGGGCCTCCATGGATCTTGGACTTGTTTGTCCAGCACGTCCCACAGATGCTGGATTGGATTGAGATCTGGGGAATTTGGAGGTGGAGTCAACATCTCAAACTGGTTGTTGTGGTCATCAAACCATTCCTGAACCATTTCTGCTTTGTGGCACGGTGCATTATCCTGCTGAAAGAGGACACAGCCATCAGGGAATAGTGTTTCCATGAAAGCGTGTACATGGTCTGCAACAATGCTTAGGTAGGTGCTACGTGTCAAAGTAACATCCACATGGAGGCAGGACCCAAGGTTTCCCACCAAAGCATGACACTGCCTCCGCTGGCTCGCCTTCTTCCCATAGTGCATCCTGGTGCCATGTGTTCCCCAGGTAAGAGACGCACACGCACCCGGCCATCCACGTGATGTAAAAGAAAACGTGATTCATCAGACCAGGCCACCTTCTTCCATTGCTCCGTGGTCCAGTTCTGATGTTCACGTGCCCATTGTTCGTGCTTTCGGCGGTGCACAGGGGTCAGCATGGGCACCCTGACTGATCTGTGGCTATGCAGCTCTATACAGCCATCCATTCACAAAAAACTGTGAGGCACTGTGTATTCTGACACCTTTCTATCAGAACCAGCATTAACTTCTTCAGCAATTTGAGCAACAGTAGCTCGTCTGTTGGATCAGACCACACAGGCCAGCCTTCTCTCCCCATGTGCATCAGTGAGCCTTGACCGCCCATGACCCTGTCGCCGGTTCGCCACTGTTCCTTCATTGGACCACTTTTGATAGATACTGACCACTGCAGACCGGGAACACCCCACAAGAGCTGCTGTTTTGGAGGTGCTCTGATCCAGTGGTCTAGCCATCACAATTTGGCCCTTCATCAAACTCGCTCAAATCCTTACGCTTGTCCATTTTTCCTGCTTCTAACACATCAACTTTGAGGACAAAATGTTCACTTGCTGCCTAATATATCCCACCCACTAACAGGTGCCATGATGAGGAGATACTTATTCACTTCACTGGTCAGTGGTCATCATATTATGGCTGATCGGTGTATACCATAAAATTGTATAGAATAGATAAAATTCAAGTCATTCTTAAATTTTAAATACAAATGCAAAATGATGAGTTGACAAAAATATTTTTACTGACTAACATTAGCAAAATGACTTTTAAGGATTTTCCTCGGCTTTACTTTGAGATTTCATGAATAACAAATGAATCCTGCTCTATGGTTTGTCAGTTCTAAGTGACCCAGAGTCATGAGCTCCGGGTGCAGATTGGAAATAATACAGTTACACTACATGACCATCATTACTCAGAGAACTCTTATTACTGAGAGTTATTAACTGCCCTCACGTGTCTACCGGAGGAAAAGCATTCATAAAATAGAAAACTGGACAATCAGTTATTTACTTATGGCTCTTATTAGAAATATGCCAATTTAAAGTGATTATCCACATAAATAATCAAAGACTTGACCACATTCATTCATTTAGTTACTCTTTGTGGAAAATATTAAATACTGGGGGATGTGGTGGCATCACGGTTAAGTTTTTTACTATTGATCAGAAGATTGTGAGTTCAAATCCATCAAGCTTCCATTGCTGGGCCCCTGGAGCAAGGCCCTCAACCCTCAGTTGTATAAAATGTAAGCCAGTCTGTATAAGGGTGTCTACCAAATGCCAGAAATGTAAATACTAATAAATAATACTTAAATTGGGTTTCAAAAATTTAAATCCTGTTCAATAAGTGCTTAAGTAAAACATTTTTTATGGGACAAAAATTGTACAAAGGGTATTTTATTTTATAAATTCATTCATTAGAAATATGCATTGCTGTGTAAGAGGGAAAAAAACCTTTATATGTGGCATCCTTGATTTTTACTGTTATAGTTAAGAATTTGCAATGTATAGTTATTTTAGAGTATTTTATACATTTATTTACAAAATTTAAAAACGTTTCCTTTTATTAGTGAATTTTCCTACTAAAAAGGAAAATTCATTTGATTCTTTGCACTACCGCTTTTAATCCGAACTTAATTCGGGTCAGGGGCCGGGGTTGGCCCTTATTCCAGGCGGTCTTGTGGGGTTTTCCCGGCCAGGGATACACCCAAGGAAAAAAGTGGTGAACCAGATCACAGGGCACGCACACACTCTCATTCACTCACACAATCACACACTACGGACAATTTTAGAGATGCCAATCAACCTACCATGCATGTCTTTGGACTGGGGGAGGAAACCCCCGAGGCACGGGGAGAACATGCAAACTCCACACACACATGGCAGAGGCGGGAATCGAACCCCCAACCCTGGAGGTGTGAGGCAAACGTGCCCCCCCCCGCCCACAAAGAAAATTCTTATTTGTTATTCTTAACTGCACATACACTATATTGCTAAAAGTTTTGGGACACCCCTCCAAATCATTGAATTCAGGTGTTGTTTTTCAGGGGTTGGGTTCGGCCACTTAGTTCCAGTGAAAGTGCAGCTCTTGTGGGATGTTCCCGGTCTGCAGTGGTCAGTATCTATCAAAAGTGGTCCAAGGAAGGAACAGTGGTGAACCGGTGACAGGGTCATGGGCGGCCAAGGCTCATTGATGCACGTGGGGAGCGAAGGCTGGCCCGTGTTGTCCGATCCAACAGATGAGGGTACTGTTGCTCAAATTGCTGAAGAAGTTAATGCTGGTTCTGATAGAAAGGTGTCAGAATACACAGTGCAGGACGGGTGCAATATTAGGCAGGTGGTCATAATGTCATGCCTGATCAGTGTATATTGTTCATGTGTTTACCAATAAGAACTATAACAATGTGTAACAATGTTAATTACAATATGTAAATATAATTCAACTAGATTTTATAAGTTAAAAGTATTTTCATATGTCCTTTATTTCCCATTAACATTCTCTACCAAAATATGACAGCCTTGTAAAAGGCCCAATGCAAATACATTTAAAAGCTCATGTGGGCTAATTATGGCTCAGTGGCCATATAGAGATTGTTTTCTCTGCATCCTAAAAGAAGCACATTATCTTCTATTATCAGTTTGTGATCACGGGGACCTTTAGGTGGCTTCGGTTGCTCTCCATGGTGCTGAATTATAGGTAGAAGATTTAAAATCTGAATGTTTTCTGTATTCACAGTAAGAGAGGATGTGGATATGCAAAATTAAAAATAATAATAATAATAATAATAATAATAATAATAATAATAATAATAATGAAAAATAATAATAATAATAATAATAATAATAATAATAATAATAATAATAATATTCTTATATGATAGCACATATGTAATGTATAACAGTGTCTCTGGACAACACAAAAAATAACCCAACCAAAGTGAATGATTTGCTTTTGAGTAAGATCTTTATTGTTTTAGGGAACTGTTCAGAGGATAAGACACACAGCAGAGAATGTTGGACGTAAACATTGTTAGGTACAAATATTCAAAAATCCACCCATAGCTCAAAATTAAATCGGTTTTACTTTATGTGAATTAAATCGAATAAAAAAAACCGCCGCCTTCTTCTTCTTCTTCTTCTTCTTCTTCTTCTTCTTCTTCTTCTTCTTCTTCTTCTTCATCTTCTTTCTCTTCTTCTTCTTCTTCTTCTTCTTCTTCTTCTTCTTCTTCTTCTTCTTCATCTTCTTTCTCTTCTTCTTCTTCTTCTTCTTCTTCTTCTTCTTTCTTCTTCTTCTTCTTCTTCTTCTTCATCTTCTTTCTCTTCTTCTTCTTCTTCGTCTATTTCTTCTTCTCATTCTTCTTCATCTTCTTCTTTTCCTTCTCCTCCTCCTTGTTCTTTTTCTTCTTCTTTTTCTCCTCCTCGTCCTTCTCCTTCCTCTTTTTCCTTCTTCTTCTTCTTCTTCTTCTTCTTTTCCTTCTCCTTCCTCTTTTCTTCTTCTTCTTCTTCTTCTTCTTCATCTTCTTTCTCTTCTTCTTCTTCTTCGTCTATTTCTTCTTCTCATTCTTCTTCATCTTCTTCTTTTCCTTCTCCTCCTCCTTGTTCTTTTTCTTCTTCTTTTTCTCCTCCTCGTCCTTCTCCTTCCTCTTTTTCCTTCTTCTTCTTCTTCTTCTTCTTCTTTTCCTTCTCCTTTTCCTCTTTTTCCTTCTTCTTCTTCTTCTTCTTCTTCTTCTTCATCTTCTTTCTCTTCTTCTTCTTCTTCGTCTATTTCTTCTTCTCATTCTTCTTCATCTTCTTCTTTTCCTTCTCCTCCTCCTTGTTTTTTTTCTTCTTCTTTTTCTCCTCCTCGTCCTTCTCCTTCCTCTTTTTCCTTCTTCTTCTTCTTCTTCTTCTTCTTTTCCTTCTCCTTCCTCTTTTTTCCTTCTTCTTCTTCTTCTTCTTCTTCTTCTTCATCTTCTTTCTCTTCTTCTTCTTCTTCGTCTATTTCTTCTTCTCATTCTTCTTCATCTTCTTCTTTTCCTTCTCCTCCTCCTTGTTTTTTTTCTTCTTCTTTTTCTCCTCCTCGTCCTTCTCCTTCCTCTTTTTCCTTCTTCTTCTTCTTCTTCTTCTTCTTCTTCTTCCTCCTCTCTTCTCTTCTCTCCTTTTTTTCTTTTTTAGTTTTGTGAGCTCTTGCAAAAATTTATAATAAATAATAAATAAATGTAGCTCTACACTTGTTGAATATTATTTCACTTTTATGCTTTTATTTCATTCACATAATACAGCGTTTAAGTAATTCTAAAAAATGTGTTACAAAATGTGTGTGTGTGTGTGTGTGTGTGTGTGTGTGTGTGTGTGTGTGTGTGTGTGTGGGGAGATTCATTTTCGTTACATTTACAGTAACACTGAATTTTTCCTATGCAGCCATTTTATTTTATTCTTTCTAAGTTTAATAAAGAAACTACAGAAATAGAATAATAAATTGTTTTGGTACATGCTTTGTAGACATTGTTTGCAACTTATTTACATTGATAAACAACTTAAAACATGCATAATATATAATAAAAACAATTAAAAAAAAAAGAAAACGCGGTCGAGATTTCTTTCCTTTCAATTGATCAAGCTTTCCCTTCGTTGCAGTTTGCAGTGATTTCACGCTATGAAGCATGATCCATTGGTTATAATGACAGCAGCTTCTCAGTGGTGTCCAAACTCGAACAGAATGAAGCAGACCAGTAAATAAGTGACCCTCTCCTCGCCCTACTGATCATGAACATTAAAGTAATCAGCTTTGGAGTAATAACGGGAGCGGTCTGCTGAAGCAGATGGTCTTTTGATTAAGTTTGTAGCCTAGATAAAGCCTCATCCTGCCTTGTGCACAGGATGACTTTAAGTGAACTTGCTCTCTGACTCGCCCACACAACCAGAAATGAAGACATCTGTAGTGTAGGCATTATATGCTGCAAAAATACACAGACTCAATTCAAGGCAATTTGTTGCTCTGTTGTTGATTCATTTCTTCTTCTTCTTTTTTTTTTCTTTTTTATTTTTTTCTTTTTTATTTTTTTTTTATTTTAGAAAGGTCTGGTGCTGGATAGAGAACTGATTCGTTGTTTTCTTGCAAAACTGGATGGCATTTACAGAGAGAACACACACACACACACACACACACACATACACACATACACACACACACACATTTGTATACATGAACAATACGGGGTGTGACTGGGAAAAGCGACACACGCAGCGGCGATCCTGCGCGATCTCTTAATCAACTTCGTCCAACTTAGAAGCCACTTTTTAGGTCACTTTATGAACAGCTTTTTGTGAACTGATTTTCTTTCGAGCGTTTGACTATCTTCGTGATTTTTATTTTATTTTATTTTATTTTTTTTAAAAGTTCCAGGATGCTTTTCCGGCGCAAAATGATGTTTGTGATTTTCCTCAGCATCAGACATCCGACTCACTTCTAACTGCACGACAAGCACGCAAGGTGATGTTCACCAAAAAGTGCAACACCCAGAACCCTCTCTCTTTTTCTTCTTCAATCAGCTACAGGAGTTTAAAAGGTAAGATCCATGCTTATTTTTAGTTATTATGGTTGCTATAGGTTTGTACTTTTTGGACTGATTAGTACAATACTATTGTGTAAAACATCTGATGGGTCATATCTATATCTATATCTATATCTATATATATCTTTTTATATATTTTAGCACTGTCTAAGTTTGAGTAAAAGTTTTTGAAGTTACATTTAAGTCCTCTGTAATTATTGTTAGAAACCATACAGGACACGTATTCTGTAATTCGTACCTCTCAAGATATCCACAATGTTCTAAACTAATCAGACAAATCTGTTTGTTTGTTTGTTTATTTATTTATTTATTTATTTATCTATTTATTTATTTATTTCATACATACAAGAACCCTCTTCTTTGCATCTTTGTATTGACTACCAAGTTCTGCAAAGCTGTGAGCTTAAAATGAGATCTCTGTTTTTCTTAATTAAGTATCTGAACCTATGAATAGGCAAGTGATCTGAAGAAGCTGGAAAGAAAAGGATGTACAGGATATTAGAGCAAGTCGAGATCAAGATCAGATTAACTCAAAGGACATTAATACTAACACTAATCTCTATTTCTGTGTGTGTGCGTGATACAAGAGAAGCAGTGCATGTCACTATTTATTACTTAGTTTAACCCTTTAACTTTAATTTCAGTGTCCATCACTTGAATATTGGTCAGAAATAAGAATTTCCTTTGCATTGCATGCTTGTGCTCTAACAGCTGCTGAATAACAAACAAACTGATCACTGTGTACGTATTCTCTTTGTCTCCTTACCGCCAGTAGATGTGTGAGAAGCTGTTTGTGATTGCATTGCTGCTGCCGGTGTGTGTGTGGCTCCTGTTCGCTCAGTCAGTGTCCAGCAGCAACCGAAGCTCTAGGGGACATCCAGGTGAGTGCTCTCGCTCTCTCTCTCTCTCTCTCTCTCTCTCTCTCTCTCTCTCTCTCTCTCTCTCTCTCTCTCTCTCTCTCTCTCTCTCTCTCTCTCTCTCTCAGGACTCATTACTGGACACACACCAGCAGAGCTCCTTTGGGAGAACTTTCAGACCATCTCTAATGACTAAATAGGCTCTAATTGTGGCTCAACTAGCTTGTACACTAAAACTATACTGACTCAGAAATCAGGATAGCTGTCACCTTTTCCACAATGCTGTGAAAGAGCTACAGTCAGTTAATTACCCATGTATTTTATGATGTTGCATGATGTTTGGCCTACAATGACAATACGCTAGCTGTCTTACTGTTCGCAATAACTCTAAGGAGGTGATGGAGTCGATCAACACCTTGCTTCAGTGGTGGACACAGGCTAAGATTATTGGGGGACTTTCCACCTACCTGGATTATGCACGGACGTTAGGAATGGGTAGCACAGTTTATCTGCCCAATGCACTGTACTTGCTCATTGTACCTGGATTGGAATAGCAGTGTTTTTGTGTTCGGTGCAGTTGGACCATCTGTGTGTCCATTTTTCTTCAAAATAACCCTTAAAAAGGGTCCTGTCTGTGACCTACACACCTTAGGTACAGTGTCATCAGGATATTGTTGTACTATGTGTTTTCACCAAGGAGCAGGCCATTTGGGACATCATTTCCATGCATACTTTTCGGTGTAGTTTCACAATGGCGCTTTTTCACACTCCACACAATTCATAGGTACCCGGTCATCCCATATTTTCAGACATTATGCTGCATTCCCATTGATGATTGCAGCTCCAGTGGTTGTTTGTTTGGTTTCCATAACTGCTTTTACTTGTACTCTGGACACCCTGGTGACTTTTTTCCTCAGTAGATCTGCTGGCCAAAACGGAGAGATTTCACACCATCAGCCAGGTCCCCTGTGCCAGAGCTAATTGACAAATCAATACTGTGACTTAGTCATTCAGGAAACACCTAGCCCGGGTCTAATATGTTCTTATGCGGAAAATGTTAACACCCCACTAGCTGAATCCACTACACTGACCAATTCACAAAATACAAATAGTCCTCATTTACTGTTTGTGCTGCTGTTCGGGTCAAATTGACCTGTTTTATATTTTTATTAAAAATGTTTTGCATTTGAGAGCTGTATTTCACAGCTAGCGACTGCAATAATCTTTGGTTTCTTGCCGATGTTGTTGTTCATCGCCTGCATTTGATAAATCATTTCAAAATAATGATTAAAATATGAATTGAAACTTTATTCCATTTCAATTGTTTTCTAGATTTTTGCCAACAAGGTCTTTATTATACTATACACCGATCAGGCATAACATTATGACTAATATTGTGTTGGTCTCTCTTTTGCTGCCAAAACAGCTCTGGCCCGTCCTGCACTGTGTATTCTGACACCTTTCTATCAGAACCAGCATTAACTTCTTCAGCAATTTGAGCAACAGTAGCTCGTCTGTTGGATCGGACCACACGGGCCAGCCTTCGCTCCCCAGTCTTGGCCGCCAATGACCCTGTCTCCGGTTCACCACTGTTCCTTCCTTGAACCACTTTTGATAGATAGTGACCACTGCAGACCGGGAACACCCCACAAAAGCTGCGGTTTTGTCCATTTTTCCTGCTTCTAACACATCAACTTTGAGGACAAAATGTTCACTTGCTGCCTAATATATCCCACCCACTAACAGGTGCCATGATGAGGAGATCATCAGTCTTATTCACTTCACCTCTCACTGCTCACAATGTTATACCTGATTTTGTTGAACAAATTATAACTTTATCACAACAACGAATAACACTTTCATTGTTAAATGTGATCTAATGTGTAATCACAAACATTTGGGATTGAGATAAAGACAATATGTGTAAAGGACTATTATTTCTCTAGTGCTTTTAAAACCCCAATATCACCCCGGGTCAACCAAGGGTTCAAAGCATGAATATAACACAAGTGGTATGAGTGCAGTGGTCATTTCAGACCAGTTTACTGGTTATGAGTCCATTGTTGGGATATGTTATCCAGGTGGTACTCATCTTTCCTGAGGGTAAGGATTGGTATGACAAAACCATGTGTCAGGTATTTTAACTGTGGTTCTAGAGCAGTGGTGTCCAATCCAAAGAGGTGTCCAATCCAAAAGTGGTGTCCATTCCCAGAGATGGGGTGGGTGCAGATTACATTCTATTTCATTTTATTCCAAGTTGATACCACAAAGAATTTTATTGAAAGCCAAGATCTGATCAAAAGGTGGAATCAGGTGTGGCTCCTGTTTGATTGGAACGAAAACCTGCACTCACACCAGATAACACTGGACACTTACTGGAATAACTTTATTATTTCCCTTTAATAACATTATTATTACTATTATTATTATTATTATTATTATTATTATTATTATAAACATAGTTTAAACTGTTCAGTTTGCATCTTTAATTCTTTACGCAGCATCATGTGGAGTAGTACTTTGAATGTCCATGTGATGGCCCTAGAATACCAGAAATTACTGTTCTAAATATATTTATACAAAAATCTGGACATTGTAGATCATGTACAAGTTAATCATCACTCTTTGTCTGTTTCTCTGCTTTAGGTGGAGTAAAACCTGGTACATGTGAAGTGGTGGCTGCCCATCGCTGTTGCAATAAGAATAAGATTGAGGAAAGATCTCAGACAGTCAAATGCTCATGCCTCCCTGGACAGGTGGCTGGAACAACCCACGCACGGCCGTCATGTGTGGACGGTATGACACAACTCTTAATGAGAGGACAGTCAGCGCAGGACACCAGGCCAAGTCATTGAAAAGTCTGAGTTTAGTGAAAGTGTAACTTTACTGGTATGATGGACAAAAGTATGTGGCTAAAATTATGGCCATTGCACCCATATGTAGGTGTTTCCCAAACAATCTATTTACATGCTGTAGAATTTCCCTTCTCTGTAGTGAAGAGGTTCAAACCTGTTTCATCATAACAATGCCCTCATGCACAAAGCGAGGTCCATAAAGACGCTAAAGATACGGAAGAACTTGAGTGGCCTGTACAGAGCCCTGACCTCAACCCCAGAAAACACCTTTGGGATGAACTGGAACGTTGACTGCACCCCAGACCATTTGGCCAACATCAGTGTCTGATTTCACTAATGCTCTTGTGGCTAAATGGGCTTTTGGCAGATGCCCTTATTCAGAGCGACTTACATTTTTATCTCATTTTATACAAATGAGGGTTAAGGGTCTTGCTCAGGGACCCAGCAGTGGCAGTTTGGTGGACCTGGGATTTTATACAAATGAGGGTTAAGGGTCTTGCTCAGGGACCCAGCAGTGGCAGTTTGGTGGACCTGGGATTGAAACTCACAACCTTCCAGTCAGTAGTCCAACACCTTAACTACTAAGCTATGTAATATTCCACAGCCACATCCAGGTAATATTCACAATGTCTCAAAATTTGTGACCAAACGTAATGAACTGGGCATCACAGGATTGGTTTAGAGGTGAGAGAAGAGTTTACTGCTTTATATTAATATTAATGTTGAAGGGAATCACGACTGCGGCGGAATGAACACAGACAGGGGGGAGGTTAAGTTGTCTTTATTTGGCACATATACTTTACTGCACAGCGAAATCTCATCCTTGGGGGTTGAGGTCAGAGCGCAGGGTCAGCCATGATGCAGTGCCCCTGGAGCAGGGTGGGTTAGGGGCCTTGCTAACGGGCCCAACGGTGGCAGCCTGGTGGTGCTGGAGCCCGAACCCTGATCAACGACCCAGAGCCTTAACCACTTGAGCTACCACTGCCCCGAGGTGAGGGTGGTGCTCTTTTATTTTAAATTGCAGTGAAAAGGAGGTGAGGGATGTGATGTCAGTGGTGGTGTGATCTGCTGGCAGTGCCAAACAGCGACAAGGCAGGATTCAGGGAGCTTTAAGAGCGCAGCAAGTTTAGGAAGCCTCATCCTCACTGAGCCTTGTCCTCACTGAGCCTCGTCCTCACTGAGCCTCATTGTCACCCGTCAACAGTAGCTCTGGAAGGTAGACGGAAGCAATGCCTTGCCCTTATGTGTGTGCTGCGCTCTATGATACTCTCCCAGCAGCCTTTACCGCCACTCTGATTGGTTGTTGGCCTTCTGATGCCCCGCCTTGTAGCTATGTGATCCTCTGCTCTCCACAACAGGGGGGCTGAACCGGTGCAGTCCTTCAGCACCTGAGCGGTAGTCATGTGAGGGGTGTGTTTTGGCTGCAATATGTAATCTCTCTCTCTCTCTCTCTCTCTCTCTCTCTCTCTCTCTCTCTCTCTCTCTCTCTCTCTCTCTCTCTCTCTCTCTCTCTCTCTTCTCTCTCAGCATCTATCGTGCATCAGAAGTGGTGGTGTCAGATGGAGCCATGCTTGGAGGACGAGGAATGTAAAGTTCTTCCTGACCTCACCGGCTGGTCCTGCAGCTCTGGGAACAAAGTCAAAACCACCAAAGTGAGCAGGCCACCCAGGGCTGCAAAATCAAATTAATTTCCATCATCTATAAGTAGGCTCATTTGGCTGACCTTTTCAAAAGTTATGTGCTGATCTCCAGCAGTAATGTACAACAATGTCTGGAGTCCTAGAAATCCACCCTCCACTCTAGCTGCTATGATTGCTGGATTCCTGCTCTTAGCCAGTCTGTAAATGTTAATGGTTACAGGAGTAGAGATGGATATTGCACCCACAGAGGCTGGGAATCTACACGGATGTGGTTATTGGTACTACATTTGTGCTAAACCTCTTATTCTTTCTTGCCCATTGTTCTGTTTTGCACAGATGAGAAAATGACACAACAGTGTGATACTGACTTTATATACATTGATATCACACTTTATGGAAAGTGTGTTACTGCAGTCACCTACAGCTACAAGTGTTGAGAACACACAGATGTACACAAATCAGAGAATGTGTGAAGAGTGTGTGTGTGTATGTTGTTTGTATACAAATTTGTGTGTGTGTTTATATATATATATATATATATAAAAAGTCATGTGAAAAAATGAGGAAACCCCATTAAATATTCAGGTCTTTATTAAGAAATGTCAACATGTCCGTTTCTGATCTTGTTTTAATTTGTAGCTGTAGATGAAAGTAATGTAACTGCATGTAAACAACAAAATATCACTTAGTTTTCACTTATTAAACAAAAGAAATCAACAAAAATTAGGACACTCTATGCCCTAATAGCTAGTGTTTCCCCCACTGACTGGAATAACCTCAGTGAGACGTTTCTTGTAGACATCTCCCAGTTTCTGACATGGACTGGAAGAACGTCTCCCCCACTCCTCAATGCAGAACTCTTTCAGCTGTGTGATGTTTGGGGGGTTTCTCACACACACAGTCTGTTTCTAATCACCTCACAGGATCTCAATAGGAATTCTATCTCAGTAGGAATTCTAACAAGATCTCAATAGGAATTCTCAATAGGAATTCTATTAGAATGTTCTAATCATTTGCACCTGATGTGATACACCTGTAGGCCATTTTATCCATTTTAAAGTACAAATAAATATGGGGGTGTCCTTACTTTTTCCTCACAAGAATTTTGATCTTTTAAAATTTCATTTTACAGATCATTTAAGAAAGACTTTTCTTTGGTTTTATTTGTTTAGTTATATTACCCGAATCTTTCAATATTGTTAAAATGAAGATCAAATGCCTGTATGATTAGCTATGTTAAAAAAAACACAGGCTTTCATGGGGCGTCCATATGTATACTGATCAGGTATAACACTGTGAGCAGTGAGAGGTGAAGTGAATAAGACTGATGATCTCCTCATCATGGCACCTGTTAGTGGGTGGGATATATTAGGCAGCAAGTGAACATTTTGTCCTCAAAGTTGATGTGTTAGAAGCAGGAAAAATGGACAAGCGGAAGGATTTGAGCGAGTTTGACGAAGGGACAAATTGTGATGGCTAGACCACTGGATCAGAACATCTCCAAAACTGCAGCTCTTGTGGGGTGTTCCCGGTCTGCAGTGGTCAGTATCTATCAAAAGTATTCTGTGTGGAGGCTAAACCTTGTAACATACAAGATTTAAAGGATCTGCTGCTAACATCTTGGTGCCAGATACCACAGCAGGGATCTAGTGGAGTCCCTGCCTCGACGGGTCAGGGCTGTTTTGGCAGCAAAAGGGGGACCAACACAATATTACGCAGGTGGTCATTATGTTATGCCTGATCGGTGTATATCTGTGGATAATGATTTTTGTCTTCTTCTGAGCAATTATGAGAAGGGACTTTACACCAATTCCATTTTAGTTTATTATCATAAAAAATCTCACTAAATGTCTTACCAAATAAGAAATTTTCCTCTACATTACCTTTATATGACGCTGTATTAAAGACTCGGTATACTTCCTGTGGAGTTCAGGTCACTGAGTCATTCATGGTGTCATTTCTCAGACTTACAAGATTGTGTTATTCTCTTCTCGCTCTCTGCCATAAGCATAGTAATACTATTCTTGCAGTTGACATTTCAGATCATACTGAAATTCACACACACACACACACACACACACACACACACACACACACACACACACACACGCACACATATCTGCTGGAGCCTGAATTATGTCCAGTCTGACACTGGTGTAAAGTTCCAGCACAGCTCCCTGCCTCTGACAGCCTGACTAAGCGAAACATGGAAATATTCAAATAAAGCCCTAACACACATGCACACACTCACCCACTTGCCGGCCCCATTTATTTTCCATCTGACTGGTTTGACACACCGCCGGCAAGCCTGTGGAGACAACTATGGCACTCAGTATGGCACTGAGAGAGAGAGAGAGAGAGAGAGAGAGAGAGAGAGAGAGAGAGAGAGAGAGAGAGAGAGAGAGAGAGAGAGAGGGAAAGCGAGAGCATTTATAATGCTATGCATTTCTTTTTTTTCAGTTTTCTCATTATTTGACCAAATTGTGCATGTTTGTTTAACCCTCTTTAAATGTCTCTCTTAAGAATAGTCTTGATTAATGGACAGCCCAGTCCTGTTCTTTTATGAATATTGCACATTGCTTGTTGTTTCTGATGATTTATATTATTTCCATTTCTCTAATAAATGTTTCTTTCACCATTAATTGCCTCCATGAGCTGCCTTTCATTCAAAAAATCAAGAATTTATGAAATATATTCACATACAGCATATAACCGCCTTCAAATGAAGTCTGACAGGTTAAGCTCTGTCCAGGAACAGATAGATTTTTAAAATGTTGCAAATAAATGCAATTTAGTCTTAATGGTATACAGTCAAAATCTCCTAGGGAGTCATTGTTCTGACTGGAAATGTAGGAAGCTGGATATTAGTGTTATTATTGCACACGGTGTGTGCTAAAGGCCCCTTGGGGAGGTCCAACACGCCTCTGCATGGCTTTCGGCAGAGATTAAGAGAACACAGGATCTGCATGTTGAGGAGAATAAATTTAAATACTATTGACATTCGTAATGGTGCTAATAGCTGCCTGATAGAGCACTTGGACTTTCTAGTGTGAACGGAAATGTTAATTCGCTTCAAATTGGAGGCCTAGATATGCCACCACTTGTTGAAAATTCATTTATTTATTACAATTATGGTGAGCGGTGACATGTTGATGTGAATTTCACTGCTGATTTCAAAACTTCCGCTTCCTCCAGGAAAAATCTGATCAGGAATCTTGCCATGTACAAATACTGCGAGTTAAAACCGTCTTCTCTATAACGATGGCTTGAATCTCTAACGATTTCTGATCTCTCTGCTGGTTCGCTCATCTGGTTCGAGATGCCGTGAGCTTGAAGTTGGAGCTTGTGCGTTGTTGTTGTTGTTGTTGTGCTTGAGTGCAACATAATTGCTTTGGTTAACAGGAAAGCACTGGTGTGACCTAAGAAGAGAAGTTGAAAAATTTGAAAAGCAGAGCAAAGGATTTTGAGGTAGGAAGGAAACAAACATAACAGTTAACATTTAGGAAAAGGAAAAAGAAAGGAGCTAGTCGATGTACACTGTAAAATAAAAAGAGAGAGAACTGAAAAGTAGCTTTCTGTTTCTGTACATTTAATCAGTTAACAGCTCTGTTGTGTATGAAACAAAAAAAAAAAATTTCATCGCACATTAATGTTATGGTGGCTTAGTGCTTAAAAGATCTGCCTTGTACCTTTAGGGTTGGGGGTTCAATTCTTGCTTCTACCCTGTGTGTGGAGTTTGCTTGTTATCCCCAGGACCAAGACATGTATAGTTGGTGTATTAGTGGTCCATAGTGTGTGAATGAGTGTGTATGTGTGTGTGTGTTGGCACCAGGGTGGATCAGTGGTACAGAAAAGGGATGTATGGAATAATATAATGCCATGTTTTCTAAAAAGCTCTTTTTTTCAACATAGTAAACTGACCATCGTCTTGAAATTCTGCTTATTATTGTTAATTCTAGTGTTGCACAAATTGCAATTTTAAGATATCTGCTGAATAAAATGAGAAGATTAGCTAGTAAAATTAGCTAATAATAATAATTAGCTAGAAGATTAACAGGTCACTCCAAAGTCTCCCAGAAGTGTTGAGTTGAGTGAGATCTGGTGAACTGGGAAAGACGCTACTACACAAACTGGAAGGCTCTACAACAATCAGGACAGAAATGTCTCACTTTCTGTTCAATTGTGACTTCAGGTAGATTTCAGGTCAAGTCCAGGTGGACCCAGACCATGGCAGCACAAATCAGAGTTATTTACATATCCATTCATGATTGTTCCCCAAATCAAGCTATGATAAAATAGCAATGTTGAGAATTAACTGGACAATGAAATCATCAAATTTATTGAAACTGGTGAATGTCAGTTCTACATGTTGCTGTTGTTCATCAGATGAAGAATATCCATAAAACTATTTGAGAGACACACTAGACCACACTAAGATCATAATCTTAATGCGTCTATGAATATGTGCAAGTATAATTTGTTGCTATAAAATGTGCATATTACTAATTTGGTGATATTTAAGTCAATATCTTCCCAATGAGTTGATATTTTAATAGTCAGAAATAAATGCACCTGCTCTGATGTGGACTGAGTGGTGCAACAGCAGGAGTGCAGCGGGGTTACTGCCTGCCAAGACATCTGTGGTACAGCCGCATTTTTTTTATTAAACTGACTAAAGGCTAAAAATCAAAAAGTAACAAAAGAAAAGATAAAAACAAAGCAAATGAGCTTTTCCTCATCGTCTTGTTTATGCTTTTACATGTTTTGGATAGTTAGCTTGTTTGTGAAAGTAAACTGAACACTGAAATACAGTTTGTACATGACAGCGAGGACAGAACAAAACATTTACTGTATGTTGTCTCAACCAGCCAGGTAGGTATACCTGGAGAAATATGCAAACTGCGATCCTTTAAGAGAAATCTAATCTAATCTAAACATCACTGCGCCACAGCAAAACACCAAACTACACATCTAAATAATACACAATATGCGCAAAAGTATGTGGACGTCTGACCATTGCAAAAGTATGTGGACCGTATGTGGGTTTTCCCACAATTTTAGAATGTCTCTGTATGCTGCACCATTAAGATGCACTTTTCACTAGAACTAACCGCCCTGAAAATGTTCCAGCATGACAATTCCCCTGTGCACAAAGCCAAGCCTATAAAGACACGGTTTGCCAAGAATGGTGTAAAAGAACTCGAATGACCTGCACAGAGTCCTTGTGAGTGAATGAGCGCAAATCCCTACAGTCACGCCTTAATATCTGGTGGAAAGCCTTCCCAGAAGAATGGAGGCTATAAAAAGGGAAACACATGGATTTGATGAACACAGAGGCATCCACAAACTTTTGGACATATAGTATATATTCAAATGCAACCTGCAAGTCCATATCAATCCCCATCAATGCTCACTAAAATACAGAGGACACATAATGGTGCAGATGTATGCCTCGTTTGCTTGATTAAAATGGTTTTCCTGATCTGTCTGGTTTACAATATCATGGCTGTGTAGAAACATTTGTACAAATATAGTAATCATATGATCTATACGTATAGGTCTAATAATTAACACAGCAGAAATGGCAAGATGATATTTCTTTCATAAATAAATAGCAAAGCATTTTACACTGTGATATTACATTTAGGAGCTTTAATATGAAATGAGTAAATGAGCTAGCTGTCAGGAGGATATCCCAGGGGTTTGTCCTTCAGTTACGGTGGCCGAGAAGTGCAGAACACAATAACAAATCTGAAAACATGAGGACAATTCAGACAAAGCGGAAAAGGTAGGTATAGTTTTTGTGAATGGAATTCTTCCCTCTGATTGGACGAGACATCTGTCACTCAGGATATACAGGAAGTCCAGCAGGCTGCAGCAGTAGAAAGTGGATTGGTGTGTGTATGAACGCAGCTCTGCTCTTATAGCGCTCCTTACATCCTTTAATCTGGAATAGTTTGGTTTTCCAAACATTCCTGCGTTCTTCAGGTGTGTTTTTAGAGATCGCAAACTAATCTTTACGCCATGATACGCTATCAGTATATCCAAAATCACACCGTATGAACATCCTTCCTTAATGTAGCGCCGAATGAAGTCCATTTTCTTATATATATATATATATATATATATATATATATATATATATATATATATATATATATATATATATATATATATATATATATGTTTGTTATTTTCTTTAAAAGATTTAAATATGGTTTAAAGTGAAGGCAGAGCTCCACACATGTACAGGAAATAAAGTTAGATACACAATTTCTTACTTCCTGTATATCCTGAGTGACAGATGTCTCGTCCAATCAGAGGGAAGAATTCCATTCGCAAACTATACCACCTTTTCCACTTTGTCTGAATTGACCTTGTGTTTTCGGATTTATTATTAATAATTAATAAATATAATTATATAAATAAACAATATATTAATTATATTGTTTTGCACTCCTCAGCCTCCGTATTCAGTCCATCTGCATGCTTCCACCTGTAGACACAATCATATAACCGTCCCTCTGGTTTTATTGAATTTTATTTTTTAACAATCAGGACTACAGATACAGTAGGAAAAAATGAGGATTTGACTTTAACAAATCCGATTGTATTGTAGTCATTGTAGAAATGTTCCAAACTTTTCTTTACACTTTCACCACTTTGTAGGTTTTGTTTTCATGTACACTGTATGCTATATCTTATACAGGTCACGTCCTCTCACAGAGTTTTACTGATGCTATGTGGTTGGCTAGAAAAAGACAAAAAAATAACATGAAAGTAAATGTACTCACTCATTCAGACTCTCAAAAGATGATATTCAAACAGATTTTCTCTGATGGAGCATTCAGGACGTTCAGATCTCCGACATCCATGGATCACAAGCCATCTTCACATTTCAGATGTGACCACCTCTTTAATGAAAGCAAAGCTCTAGAATAGAAATCTGACTCTGAGTATTTAAATGGCATGCTATTTGATATCTGCATGCAGCAGCAGATTTCCATCAGACCTCGTTGGCTTTGATAATAAGTCTCAGAGCTTTCACACTGGAGTCCTCTCAATGATGTTCTATCAATTTATCATTAGCTTAATGAACCAGAAACAGGGAAAATCAGCTAGAGCTGGACTAGAGCTTCACTAGCGCATGGAGGATGATGATTTCATCTTTTCCAAACACTTGCATTGCATTATTGTGCTTTTGTCTTTTAAATCACAGTTAGCAGTGGGTTCACTTTAATTTACCACAAGATTATTTTCATCTGCCGCTTTGCTTAACCATATAACGATGTCAGATGTTTGGGGTTAGACAATGATGACGATTATATGACCAGTTTTTATGTTACACATGTCCTTAACAGTCCATTTTAGTTGCAGGAGAAATGCAGTGAGCTCCTCGATGATGCCTGATGAGGGTTTTTACCTGCTGATTCTCATGAAAAGTCTTCTTCCTTCTGTAATGACTCGCCACCACCGTGTAGGTGAGTTTGTTAGCTCAGTCAATTCTGGAAATAAGGATCACCAGGAATGTCATGAATGGAAACTAGATTTTGGGCAACAATCAGGGTAAAGTCTCAGATTACCAAGGATTTACAGCGCAAACCTAAATGAGCCGAAAAACAAATCATGAATGAGAAAATGTCCGTTCTTCCTCAGTCAGATGATGTCAAGTTATCGGGTAGAAAGTGGAAATGAAACAGCCGCCCGAAATGTGCCATCAAGTTCACCGGCTTCCTTCCACTGGAGTAGATTATTTAACTGCTGTCCTGTTGTATTCCTAAAATAAATAATACACAAATCAATGACTGCACTATTAATAATCAAAAACGTATACATACACTATATTTTTAAGATGTCCTGTGATGTTTGATAGTAATATCATACTCTTATCATATCAGTAAACAGTAATGTAAAATTCGGGATCATTTATGGTTCTGTGGACATGGTTTAAGAAATTTTTAGTTAAGGCCTGTTTGGATCTCTGGGAATTTTTGGTCCTGTACGAATCGGTTTTACAGATGTAATGTGTGTGTACACATCTGGAAAGATTATTCTCAAGTAATACACTATATTGCCAAAAGTTTTGGGACGTCTGCCTTTACATGCACATGAATGTAATATGGAGTTGTCCCGCCCTTTGCAGCTATAACAGCTCCACGTCTTCTGGGAAGACTTTCCACAAGGTTTAGGAGTGTGTTTATGGGAATTTTTGACCGTTCCTCTAGAAGCACATTCGTGAGGTCAGGCACTGATGTTGGACGTGAAGGCCTGGCTCACAGTCTCCGCTCTAATTCATCCCAAAGATGTTCTATGGGGCTGAGGTCAGGACTCTGTGCAGACCAGTCAAGTCAAACTCACTCATCCATGTCTTTGTTGGAATAGGAAGGGGTCATCCCCAAACTGTTCCCACAAAGTTGGGAGCATGAAATTGTCCAAAATGTCTTGGTATGCTGAAGCATTAAGAGTTCCTTTCACTGGAACTAAGGGGCCGAGCCCAACCTCTGAAAAACAACACCTGAATTCAATGATTTGTAGGGGTGTCCCAAAACTTTTGCCAATAGTGTATATATTTAATCTATTGGGGGAAAAACCATAATATCTTGTGGGACAAGAGTTTTTTTTTGTTGTTTTTTTTTTTTTTTGCTTTATTTTCAGAAAACAAAACTTGGTATTGGCAAAGTATAAAATGCACAACAATAAAATATAGAGAACTTTTCCAAGAAGAAATACTTCCAGCTTCCTAGCACAGGTTTGGCCTTCAGATATGTCAAGGTCATGTGACTTACTGATGCTCAAGTGCAACAAACACAGCTGAAAGCTCTACAACAAGCAGTTTTAATAAAAGTCAAAACAAACAGTTCGGCGTGGGCTTGTGTGTGTGTGTGTGTGTGTGTGTGTGTGTGTGTGTGTGTGTGTGTGTGTGTGTTGAACATAAACATATACTATATACTCCCACTTCTGTGATTTAAACAGTGATCACATATGCTGTGCAATTACAAATTACCTACAGATGCTTAACTGAACATCTAAACACATAATCCTTTCCGAAAGGTTCTTTAATCCATTCAGGAAATAAATCACTGGGATTTTAAAAATAATAACAGTTATGCAGGGTAGATGGAGTGAAGATAACAAACCTTTGTTTTGCACTGAACTGCTCCTGCTGCTACAATGATGTATTGGGATGAGTGTTCTGAAACACACACACACACACACATACATTATTATGCTTTGAATAATATCACCATGTTAATTCATGCATATGAACCAGCTCTCACCCTGGTGGTTTTGATCTTGTTCCCAGAGTAGCACATCCAGCCCGAGTTGTCTGGCAAAGTCTTGCACTCTTCTCCCTCCAGACACGGTTCCATCTCACACCACCATTTCCCCACCACTATAGAGGCTGTGGGAAAGCGTTCATCAACACTTTTTTTGTTGAAAGGAACACTTCATGCATAAATACTAACACTGGTAATAGACCACTGAATGAATGATTCTGATCCATACTTAATTAATTCTATTTTTTTTCTTTTTACTGTAAATAATGTTAACCTTACATTTGTGGTGTTTAACCATGATCTGGAAATTTTAACCTGCACACGATTGTACCAGTCATTAAACTGTGCTTTTTAAATGTTCCCATAATAGTATCTGCTTGAAAAAAATAACAACACACACACACACACACACACACACACACATATATATATATTCATATATATATACATATATAAAAACTGACTGTTCACTTGCTGCCTAATATATCCCACCTCTTTAAGAGCTGCCACTAGAACAAGATATCAGTGTTACTCACGTCACCTGTCAGTGGTTTTAATGTTATGGCTGGTGTGTGTGTGTGTGTGTGTGTGTGTGTAAAAACACAGTATGATCATTTTCCTCATAACCCAGCATCTGCTTCATATTAGTAATGGCAGATGACATTAATTTGTATAACACTGCAGTGCTTTCAGCCTTCAGCACTTTCTCAAACAATACTAACAGACCATTTTGTCTGACTGGCTGCCTACCTATATTATTCAGCGTGTCCAGAATAATATTCCTCACTCTCCTAACTTCATAACATTGCTATTACTGTTACTGTTGTTCCTGAATCATTCAGTGGAGTTACTGGATAACATGCTTTTAGACAAAGAGCTGAATAACAAACCAGAATGTAAAGGAGTTAAATACACCAATCAACCATAACATTATGACCACCGACAGGTGAACTGAGTAAGACTGATGATCTCATCATGGCACCTGTTAGTGGGTGGGATATATTAGGCAGCAAGTGAACATTTTGTCCTCAAAGTTGATGTGTTAGAAGCAGGAAAAATGGACAAGCGTAAGGATTTGAGCGAGTTTGACGAAGGGCCAAATTGTGATGGCTAGACCACTGGATCAGAGCATCTCCAAAACTGCAGCTCTTGTGGGGTGTTCCCGGTCTGCAGTGGTCAGTATCTATCAAAAGTGCTCCAAGGAAAGAACAGTGGTGACCCGGCGACAGGGTCATGGGAGGTCAAGGCTCATTGAGGGGAGCATGTGGGGAGCGAAGGCTGGTCCGTGTGGTCCGATCCAATAGACAAGCTACTGTTGCTCAGACTGCTGAAGAAGTTAATGCTGGTTCTGATAGAAAGGTGCATGACAGGTCAGGGCTATTTTGACAGCTATAAAGGACCAACACAATATTAAGCAGGTGGTCATAATGTTATGCCAATCGGTTTTAGCATATTGCAAGGTAACACTGAAATGCTTGGGATGTTGTCTTTGCAAGTTTAATAGAACTGTTATGATTGTCCCAGTGCTTACACAGATCTACAAACCTTTCTCTCACCCCACAGGTGATGATTAATAAGTCATGACATTAGATTAAACCGTCTACACATTTGTCTTGTTTTCCCACATAAGGCATTATATGCAGCAAAATTCTACATTTGTTCATTCGGATTCATTTCATCTTACATCAACTATGAGTCTAATACCACATCACCTATAATTCCGACAGATTTGCTGGCAGTAATCGGTGGAAATGGACATAAATACAGTTTAAGTTACATTTCAATGACTTGTCAAAAGACCAGACAGTGTAGACCTTATAAAAAGCTATCAATTTCACTCACTTTGCTCTGTGAAAGAGTGATCATTAAGAAATGACAAGAACTGAGGCCATTATATGCAGAGAAGGAGAGCAATCTGGCACAGTGATATAAAACTGATGTGCTCTGAATGCTGAAAGCTTTTTAAGCCCTCATCATGCACATGGTCATTTTGAATAGTAACAATAGCATAAAACTGATTTCAACTAAAGCTTATTTCAGGAGCAGCGTGAATGAGCTTTCTGTCCACATTTTAAATTCCCTGCAATAATTCTGTCAGATATTGTACAACAGTTAGTATTAGTCACGATATTTTTATAATACTAGTTTCTTTTTCCATAATAGTACAACCTTTAGTGTCACTATTTGACATATTACACCTGACACCTGAATAACAAAACTAATTGGGAAACCAAAAGCACAGGCACGTGATTGAACGTTTATCTATTTAATCTCTTGACTGGTTGGAACCATCAGTAAACGTAATTGAGCAGATAACTGTTATGTTTCGCTCGATTAAACGATTCATAAAGAATGTGGAGTAAGCAGAGAAATTTCATCGAGGCTGCAGTGTAATCTGTTTATAAACTCAACATGCTTGAAACTTTTCCCTTTAACAACTGGTGAGATGAGGAAGGAAGGAAGGAAGGGAGGGAGAGAGGGAGGGAGGAAGGAACGGAGGGAGGGTGGGAGGGAGGAAGGAAGGAAGGAAGGAAGGAAGAGAGTAAGGAGAGAAGGGAGAAAGGAAGAGAGGAAGGAAGGAAGGGAGAAAGGAAGGAAGGAAGGAAGGGAGAAAGGAAGAGAGGAAGAAAGAGAGGAAGGAAGGAAGGAAGGAAGGAAGGAAGGAAGGAAGGAAGGAAGGAAGGAAGGGAGAAAGGAAGAGAGGAAGAAAGAGAGGAAGGAAGGAAGGAAGGAAGGAAGGAAGGAAGGAAGGAAGGAAGAGAGTAAGGAGAGAAGGGAGAAAGGAAGAGAGGAAGGAAGGAAGGGAGAAAGGAAGAGAGGAAAGAAAGGAGAAAGGAAGAGAGGAAGAAAGAGAGGAAGGAAGGAAGGAAGGAAGGAAGGAAGGAAGGAAGGAAGGAAGGAAGGAAGGAAGGAAGGGAGAAATGAAGAGAGGAAGGAAGGGAGAAAGGAAGAGAGGAAGAAAGAGAGGAAGGAAGGAAGGAAGGAAGGAAGGAAGGAAGGAAGGGAGAAAGCAAGAGAGGAAGAAAGAGAGGAAGGAAGGAAGGAAGGAAGGAAGGAAGGAAGGAAGGAAGGAAGGAAGGAAGGAAGGAAGAGAGTAAGGAGAGAAGGGAGAAAGGAAGAGAGGAAGGAAGGAAGGGAGAAAGGAAGAGAGGAAAGAAAGGAGAAAGGAAGAGAGGAAGAAAGAGAGGAAGGAAGGAAGGAAGGAAGGAAGGAAGGAAGGAAGGAAGGAAGGAAGGAAGGGAGAAATGAAGAGAGGAAGTAAGAAAGGAAGGAAGGAAGGAAGGAAGGAAGGAAGGAAGGAAGGAAGGAAGGAAGGGAGAAAGGAAGAGAGGAAGAAAGAGAGGAAGGAAGGAAGGAAGGAAGGAAGGAAGGAAGGAAGGAAGGAAGGAAGGAAGAGAGTAAGGAGAGAAGGGAGAAAGGAAGAGAGGAAAGAAAGGAGAAAGGAAGAGAGGAAGAAAGAGAGGAAGGAAGGAAGGAAGGAAGGAAGGAAGGGAGAAATGAAGAGAGGAAGGAAGGGAGAAAGGAAGAGAGGAAGAAAGAAAGGAAGGAAGGAAGGAAGGAAGGAAGGAAGGAAGGAAGGAAGGAAGGAAGGAAGGAAGGAAGAGAGTAAGGAGAGAAGGGAGAAAGGAAGAGAGGAAAGAAAGGAGAAAGGAAGAGAGGAAGAAAGAGAGGAAGGAAGGAAGGAAGGAAGGAAGGAAGGAAGGAAGGAAGGAAGGGAGAAATGAAGAGAGGAAGGAAGGGAGAAAGGAAGAGAGGAAGAAAGAAAGGAAGGAAGGAAGGAAGGAAGGAAGGAAGGAAGGAAGGAAGGAAGGAAGGATGGAAGGAAGGGCATATCAAAAAATCAACATTTAACAAAGGTTCTCCAAAACCCAAAATGTTTTTGACATTGACGTGAAAACAAGCTCATAGTTAACTTTGTTAATGCCTCCTATAATCCACTCACCGCATTTGTATTTGCTCCATTCTCCTTGGTTGTGCTTGTGACATTTAATTAGTAAATTTAAGTACATTTAAGTAGGTGAAGATACCTGGGAAGATAATGAAGAAAAAGAAATCTGGAGAAATAAAAAAAGAAAGCTAGATTGGACAGGAAATAATGCTTTGATATGAACAGACAACGGAACACACACAATCAGGGAAACCGAACCAATGACAAGACAATTGCAAAGATGAGCAAAACAAAAGCACATGGCGCTTGTTGCCTTGGGAACCATGACATTCCCTCTGTGCTCAGATACCTGACCTGTTTGCTGACCTCTTTGTTTATATTTGATATTTTTAAGCTAGAAATCCCATTGTTCTCCTCTCTCTGCTCCTTAACTAGTTCAAACTGGCCACAGTTACACAGTTTAAAAAAAGCAATATCAGTATCACCTCTGGCAAAACTTCCTTCTGATAAAAAAAGCGTTAAAAAAGCACTCAGCCTTTATATAGTAAAAAATGTCCCATAGGTATAGGAAATGGAAGTATTCGTTTCTAGCAGGTCCGACATTCCAGCACATTGCTTTAATGAAGCAGACAGACAGATGATGGTTTTATTCAAACTCCTGTTGCAAATAAACCAAAGGATGAGGCAAGACAAACAAACAAAAAAAAACATGAGGCACGCAAATGATCAGGCAATTAGCAAAACATGCTAACTCAGTATATGTGAAGCAAGTTTTTGTTAAAACACTAATAAAAACAGGCAAGAAGCAAAGCTTTAGACTCGCCACTGACACAGTGCTAGGTACACTAGGTCTGGGTTATTTAAAGGAAACCCGTCGTTAATAATCCGGTTACTGTGAACAGAGACGTGTTAGTAGATACACCGACCGGGCATAACATTATGACCGTCATGCGCGGTGTATTCTGACACCTTTCTATCAGAACCAGCATTAACTTCTTCAGCAATTTGAGCAACAGTAGCTTGTCTGTTGGATCGGACCACACGGGCCAGCCTTCGCTCCACACGTGCGTCAATGAGCCTTGGCCACCCATGACCCTGTCGCCGGGTCACCACTGTTCCTTCCTTGGACCACTTTTGATAAATACTGACCACTGCAGACCGGGAACACCCCACAAGAGCTGCAGTTTAGGAGATGCTCTGATCCAGTGGTCTAGCCATCACAATTTGGCCCTTGGTCAAACTCGCTCAAATCCTTACGCTTGTCCATTTTTCCTGCTTCTAACACATCAACTTTGAGGACAAAATGTTCACTTGCTGCCTAATATATCCCACCCACTAACAGGTGCCATGATGAGGAGATCATCAGTCTTATTCACTTCACCTCTCACTGCTCACAATGTTATACCTGATCTGAGCCTGTACTTGGTCATGTGATGAGTGTGGGCTGAGGATCATAGGAGTTGTGGTGATATAAACAGCTTCAGCTCACATGAGATAGAGGACACCATCAATGATCTGCTTTAATGACCACCGGTGGATCAACTCCATCCATCATTTCGGATTAAGTGAGATTTACAATCACCCGCGCCGCACCCTAAGTAGAAGTGCTTACTGGCCCAAGCAATTTCTATAATTAAGACTGCACTGTGTTCCTTAGGGATGTTTATTTGTGGCTTATCCAGGTCATTACGCTGGTGTGAAATGTGATGTTTGGTTGGTATTTCCCGGCACAGTCGCGGCTAATGTTTTTTTCCCCACAGAAGCAGCTCAGAGCGACTCATTTGTCAAAAGGAAAGAGTGGTAATAATAAGAGGCCCTCAAGAGGCCCTTGGGCTAGGATACTACAAAAGTGACCTGAGTGCAGAGCCTGCTCAAACACTGCACACTTAAATAGCCATTCATTTATTCATCTTCACTACTAACCATCATCATTCATCTTTATCTTGCTCAGGGCCATGGTGGATCTGGAACCTACCCAGGAACACTGGGCATGAAGGAGAAATATACCTAATATAAAATGAATGAAAGACCAGTCTATTATATGGCACCATGCACACACACACACACACACACACACACACACACACACACACACACACACACACACACATCTAGGAGCAATTTCGAGTAGTCAATCCACCTACCAGCTAATTTCTGGGAGGTAGGAAGAAACTAGCGGACCTAGAGACATACCCAGAAATACCATAACACCCACTTAAATACATCTAGTCCTTATTTTTAAACATGGCAGTGTGTGGTCAGGTTATGCTTCTTTTTTTTTTTTTTATGACCTCCGGACCACATTATATCAACATATTCTGCAAAATATGAAAATCTGAAGAGAAAGAATCTTCCCAAGATGTATTTAGGTTCTGTAAAAAAAAAAAAAAGAAAAGGGAACATAAACAGTGCAGCAGTTTCAGCTTACAGCTCAATTCACTCACCATCCACACAGGAGGGCTTATTCCTCGTGGTTCCTGCTACCTTCCCCGGTAAACAGGAACACTTGACTGTCTGCGATCGCTCCTCGATCTTGTTTTTGTTACAGCATCTGTGGGCAGCAATCACCTCGCATGTCCCTCCTTCTGCCAAAAAGGGGGGAGAGGGGTTAAAAAACACAACAACCAATTAATAAACGCATTCTGCAGAGAGCTGAGTCTTTCCTAATCATGTCTTGTGCAATATTTTATCTTTCAATGTTGTTAAAGCCATCACCATCATCATCATCATCATCATCATCATCATCATCACATTATGCCTCTGCATGACATAAGAAATGAACCAGCAAGCAGAGTAAAAGTGGGTGAAGTTCTTAAACTGCTGTGTTTCCAGTCAGGAAACTTTAGTTATGTAGATTAATGTTTGTCCCCTGCGATTAGCACAGTGCCATGGCGCTAAGTAAGAATGATGTAGTGTGTGTGTGACGCAGTGAAGATTCGAAGCCTGGGTGGGGGCTGCTATCTGTGTAAAAATGCAATAATGAGGAGGGAGGTGAAGTGCGAAGGAGGGAACACATAAAGACAGGGGGCCTGCAGTCACACACCACAAGTGAGTGATTACTGAACACTCCAGTACGTCCCCACGGCGACAGAAGGACACACACACACACACACACACACACACACACACACACACACACACACACACACACACACACACACCGTGAATCTGAATGCTGAGGTGTGGGTTGAATGCGACCGCATGAGGGATGCTAAGTCATGTGATTTGGAGTTTGTGTCATCGTACAAGACCTAGGTTAATTATCACATCAAATAGATTTGATCCAGCGTATAAAAATCTGAAAAGTAAATGATGACTCAGGACTCAAATGACTCATGAAACAGAAGTTTGGAGCTTGATCAACCCCCATCTGGAAATATAACACTCCCTGTAAGGTTAATGAGGAGACAAACAATTAAACATAAAAGCATGGGTAGAGTATGCCATAAAGACCCAGGAGAGTGATTAGCTGACTTCCTCTCGCCTGGGTTCCCACTGATTAGGATTGGAATGGCTCAGGGTTTCCACATCTGGCATCGGGTTTGGCTGAGATGAGCAAGATGCTGAATAATGCAGCCACTAGCAGTAGGAGTGAGGAATGCTGGGAATATGCTGAGCACCGTGCGGTGTGTTGAACAGCGTGCATTTGCGCTCCATTAATTATGAACCAATCCAAGTTCCATTGGGGCTTCAGAGGGAAGGCACAGAGGTTTGTTTGCTTTAATGTTCAGACTTAATTACATAAGACAGACACAATATTCCACTTTGATCTAAAAGAAAAACTTCTTGACAAATACCCACACACTTCACTCAAAGTAAACAAAAAAAAAAGAATAAAAGCCTTGCTAAAAGTACTTTTTAAAATCAATAAAAATGTAAATAGATTGAATATCTTCAGCAGTCTTGGGGAATGGAGGTGAAGGGAAGGGAAGGGATTAGATGGGAAGGGATGGGATGGGATGGGATTGGATTGGATTGGATTGGATTGGATGGGATGGGATGGGGTGGGATGGGATGGGATGGTGTGGTATGGGATGGGATGGGATGGGATGGGAAGGGAAGGGATGGGAAGGGAAGGAAAGGGATTAGATGGGAAGGGAAGGAAAGGGAAGGGATTAGATGGGAAGAGAAGGGATAGGAAGGGAAGGGATTGGAAGGGAAGGGAAAGGATGGGAAGGGAAGGGATTGGAAGGGATGGGAAGGGTAGGGATAGGAAGGGATGGGAAAGGAAGGGAAGGGATTAGAAGGGAAGGGAAAGGAAGGAAAGGAAAGGGAAGGAAAGGAAAGGAAAGGAAAGGAAAGGAAAGGAAAGGAAAGGAAAGGAAAGGAAAGGAAAGGGAAAAAAGGGATGGGAAGGAAAGGAAAGGGAAAAAAGGGATGGGAAGGAAAGGAAATGAAAAAAAGGGATAGGAAGGAAAGGAAAAGGAAAAAAGGGATGGGAAAGAAAGGAAAGGGACGGGAAGGGAAGGGAAGGGGAAGGAAGGGTAGGGAAGGGATGGGATGGGATGGGATGGGAAGGGAAGTGAAAGGAAGGGATGGGAATGGAAGGGATTAGATGGGAAGAGAAGGGATAGGAAAGGAAGGGAAGGGATTGGAAGGGAAGGGAAGGGATGGGAAGGGAAGGGATTAGATGGGAAAGGATGGGAAAGGAAGAGATTGGAATGGATGGGAAGGATAGGGATAGAAAGAGATGGGAAAGGAAGGGAAGGGAAGGGATGGGAAGGGAAAGGAAAGGAAAGGAAAAAAGGGATGTGAAGGAAAGGAAAGGGAAGGGATGGGAAGGGAAGGGAAGGGAAGGGAAGGGAAGGGGAAGGAAGGGTAGGGAAGGCAAGGGATGGGAAGGGATGGGAAGGGAAAGGAAGGAAAGGAAAGGAATGGGAAAAAGGGATGGGAAGGAAAGGGAAGGGATGGGAAGGAAAGGGAAGGGTAGGGAAGGGATGGGAAGGGAAGGGAAGGGAATGGAAGTAATTGGAAGTGAAGGGAAGGGAAGGGAAGGGATGGGAAGGTAAGGAAAGGGATGGGATGGGAAGGGAGGGGAAGGAGAAGGAAGGGTGGGGAAGGGATGGGAAGGGATTAGAAGAGAAGAGAAGGCATGGGAAGGGATTAGAAGGGAAGGGATGGGAAAGAAAGGGAAGGGTAAGAAAAGGAAGGGATGAGAAGGGAAGGAAAGGGAAGGGAAGGGAAGGGAATGGGAAGGGAATGGGAAAGAAGGGATGGGAAGGGAAGGGAAAAGGGGAGTTCATTAGCTCCAGAGTGAAGTCAGTCAAAACAGAAGAGAGAGAGAGAGAGAGGGGAGAGAGAGAGAGAGAGAGAGAGAGAGAGAGAGAGACAGAGCAAAACAGTGAGAGACAGAGAGAGGAGGGAATCACAGCCTGAAGAAAGAGAAAGAGCGATTCAGAGCGAGAGTCAGCGAGAAACAGCATGTTGCCTGCTGACTGTTCTAACAGCCTAGCTAAGGGTTATGAATATTTAAAAAGGTGACACTGGACTTCTCAGAGCCATGTAGGGGGAGTGATTGCTTTTCATATCTGCTCAGTCTGTGTGACAGAAGGAGAGATGGTTGTTTTACTCCAGGGGCCAATGCTGTCACATCAGTGGTCTGTGTACCCGCTCTTAATGAGCGTAACGTATTAAACACCGAGTTGAGTGTTAAAATACACTGACTTTTCTGTGCGTGAGTGTGGGATGAAAAGCAGATTGTCTATCAGTTCTTGTCTATTTGGGTACTTGTACCATGTCAGGTGTGTGGGTGAATGTTGGTTTGTGTTTGTATGTGTATGCAATTTCATCCAAGTACTCATTTTAATCACACCTAAGGTGTGAATTTAAAGTTGACAAATCCACCTATCAGATTTTTGGGAGATGGGAGGATCCTGGAGGAAACACAGACACAGGGAGAATGTGGACCTCTACACAGATTATCTACATAATAACACAATTTCGCTAATCCTGCAAGTTCAAATTGTACCACTAAGTTTGTTTAAATGTTATAAGAACTAATTGTGTATAAACTATGAAATCATGTAACAACATTCTTATTAAAAGTAATGTCTAAATTAAATAAAATGATTAAATCTAAACCCTTTTATCTTCAGAGTAACCCTTAATGGTCCTCTCTAGCACCCTAGAACAGTGAATTTCCCTTTCACTGACCATCACAAGCAGCACTCTTTAACAAGTCCAGAGCTCTTAATCACCCCGGAGTTTATTATGAGTGTAAAGATTTGTTGTAAGACAGTTTGTTCTTTATGTTACTCCTCTAGAGTAAATCACTACCTACTACAGTCTTTATCACCTTGTGTCCTTTCTTGTACTGATTAGTATTGTATTATCGGATTGTCCTTCACGCTTTTGCTAATCTCTTCTCTAATACTGTGCTGTGCTGTACATTATTGATATCTCAAATGTTTTATTGAGAAATCTGTAATTCAGGTACTGAGGAGAGTTGTTTTGTTCGCTTTGTTCTCAGTTTAGTTCTCAACAACAGGATCACCTGGACCAACTGCTCTGCAACTGCACTCTTTCTTCTCTGATTTGACCACCTATCTAAGCATTATTACAGACCATGTACACCCTTTCATGGAAACACTATTCCCTGATGGCTGTGGCGTCTTTCATCAGGATAATGCGCCGTGCCACAAAGCAGAAATGGTTCAGGAATGGTTTGATGAGCACAACAACCAGTTTGAGGTGTTGACTCCGCCTCCAAATTCCCCAGATCTCAATCCAATCCAGCATCTGTGGGATGTGCTGGACAAACAAGTCCAAGATCCATGGAGGCCCCACCTCACAACTTACAGAACTTAAAGGATCTGCTGCTAACATCTTGGTGCCAGATCCCACAGCACACCTTCAGGGATCTAGTGGAGTCCATGCCTCGATGGGTCAGGACTGTAAAAGGGGGACTGACACAATATTAGGCAGGTGGTCAAAATGTTATGCCTGATCAGTGTAAATGTTAATACTATAAAGTAAACTCCAAAATCAAATGGCACGCTTTATTAAAGACCTAAAAAATGATTAACACAAGCAATAAGTTATATTTTGTCCTGTATATAACACTTCAGAACGATTATGAAACAATGAACAGACCAATGAATAATAAATAATGAGTATTTAATCCACTAAAATCGCTAAACTTTGCAAAAAGACAGACTCGTCCGTGGACAAGTAAAGAATTTTGAGATTTCCACACCCCTGACATGTCTTCTCTTATTCCTACTGTGCTGCTTGAATGGTTTTTCTCTCACTATACCATGTGGTGTTCTCTGCTGTGTCTGTCAAATTAGCTGGATTTCTGCTAATATGCAGCTCTGGGGTAGGAGTCGGTTTTCCCTCAACATAATGGACTACGTGTTTTCTTGTCTTGGATAGGATTTCTCCCATAGTTCACACTACACGAGTGGTTAGATCCATGCCGCAGTCTGAAACGCTTGGAAGATGCCGCCGCGACAGTACAGAAGCGACTGTATCGATTACTGTCAGCTTCAGTGTACTTTAAAGAAAGAAACAAAAGATTCGAGCACTTTGTGTACAGCTTCTTCGAATCAATTTCCTCTCATCATTTGGGAGCTTTTATAGGCTATGTGGGTCAAGATCACAAGGTAATGCAAGGGAATTAGAAAAGGCTAATATTCCTCGACTTCTGAAGGAAACAACTCTGATAATTAAACTGTGTTTTTTTGCTACAGATCATTTCAGTAAAATAGCTGATTGCCCTGGTGACTCAGGTGACCTTGCGGATGAAACCCAGGTTTGTGAACCAGTCAGTTTTCTTTGCAACGAACGTGGGCTTGCGGAGCATTTCCTGCTTTTGTTACTGGACATGTCCATGTCCTACAGACAGACTGGATGCTCCATCTTTACTGTGAATTTCTACACAAAACTCATAGAGAAGCATCTCCTCCTCATGGGCAGTATTTATGCCATTTCAATCAAAAGTCTAATAATGTTTTCCATTTACACAGCGCTCAAGGTTCTAACACTCAAGGTTGCTGAATAGAAACGTAGCACAAAAGAGAGAAGGGGGAAAAAAACCATGACAAAAATGTTTGTTAGGAAGAAGAAAGTGAAATGTGGAAGGTCTCATCATATGTGCGCAAGAAGGTATAAAGGAACAAACTCATCAACCCTGTCAGCTATCACTTTATGCCTCAAACTTCTCCTGACCACAGTGTCAAGCACTAGTTAGCCTTGTTACTTTCCACACAAAGTTACACGGCTACAAATTTGCTCATTGCGCTGAAAGATTCTGGAGATGTCTGCATGTACAAAACACACACATGAAAAGCAGACTTCATGGTCAGATGAAGGCTATCACATGGAACACAGACATTTTCATCAGGATTCCCGATTCCCAGGTGAACGATTTCATTTTGCTTCCATTGCTTGGCTTTCTCAGACTGTCTTTCACAGAGGACTACTACTTTAGAATTTATGTATGAAAGGTGACAACGTTATTTTCCAGTTGAACTGTGGGGTTAGTAGTGAGGAGCCAGACTCCCGCACTCCATAAATCATTTCAATGTGAATGGACTTATGTGTATCTACTTATGCAGACAAGCAGCTGTGGAGACTTCTCTGTATATCATTCATCATCCATAATGATATATGTGGAGGTAGAATGTGGAGGAGAAGAAGAAGAAGAAGAGGAAGAAGAAGATGATGACGAAAAAGAAGAAAATGAAGAACAAAGCGGCAGAAGAAGAAGAAGAAGAAGAAGAAGACAAAGAGGAAGAAAAGGAAATGAAGAAGATGAAGCAGCAGAAGAAGAACAAAGAAGAAGATGAAGCAGCATCAGAAGAAGAAGAAAAAGAAGATGAAGAAGAAGACAAAGCAGCAGCAGAAGAAGATGAAGCAGCAGAAGAAGAAAAAGAAGAAGAACAACAAGAAGACAAAGCATCAGCAGAAGAAGAAGAAGATGAAGGAGCAGAAGAAGAAGAAGAAAAAGAAGATGAAGAAGAAGACAAAGCAGCAGCAGAAGAAGATGAAGCAGCAGAAGAAGAAAAAGAAGAAGAACAACAAGAAGACAAAGCATCAGCAGAAGAAGAAGAAGATGAAGGAGCAGAAGAAGAAGAAGAAAAAGAAGAAGAAGAAGAAGAAGAAGAAAAAGTAGAAGATGAAGAAGACAAAGCAGGAGCAGCAGCAAAAGAAAAAGAAGAAGCGGAAGCAGCAGAAGAAGAAAAAGAAGAAGAAGACGAAGCAGCAGCAGCAGAAGAAGAAAAAGAAGAAGAAGATGAAGAAGAAGACAAAGCAGCAGCAGAAGAAGATGAAGCAGCAGCAGAAGAAGAAAAAGAAGAAGAACAACAAGAAGACAAAGCATCAGCAGAAGAAGAAGAAGATGAAGAAGAAGGAGAAGAAAAAGTAGAAGATGAAGAAGACAAAGCAGGAGCAGCAGCAAAAGAAAAAGAAGAAGCGCAAGCAGCAGAAGAAGAAAAAGATGAAGAAGACAAAGCAGGAGCAGCAGCAGAAGAAGAAGAAGCAGCAGAAGAAGATGAAGAAGAAAAAGAAGAAGAAGAAGAAGAAGAAGAAGAAGAAAAGGAAGAGAAAGGAGCAGAAGAAGAAGAAGATGAAGCAGCAGAAGAAGATGAAGAAGAAGAAGAAAAGGAAGACAAAGGAGCAGAAGAAGAAAAAGAAGAAGAAGAAAACTGCTTTAATTGTGTACATCTAATGTTATAAATACTTCTGTGTCAAAAACAGTAAAGAACACAAGGATCTGTTTAAGCCCCTTTTAAATCTGTAAGGTAGCGATAAACAAACTCTCAACCTGTTATCTTCAGTGCTTTTACAGTTTTGAAGGAATCTAAACAGGTTCCTGTATATCATTAGAATAAATGTGAGCAAAGTGTGAAAGTTTGTTAGTAACAGAAATGAGCGTGTAGCGTTAAATGAAGTGAGGTGATAAAGACTGTGGATGAAGTGCAGAGTTCAAACAAATTCCCTGGAGGTCAAAATAATGAAAATATTCTCTCATCTGCTTTCAAACATCTGGTTAGTTACAAAGCAGCTCCTCAGATACCGTCAATTAACACCGAATTTATCATCATGTCTCCGACACGAACTCTCCAATGGTATAATATAAACATTTCCTTTTTTTAGTGCTGGTTTGCTGAGTAATCACTTTTGAAGCGAAAACAATGCATTTCTAAAACCACATTGAAGTGAACGCTCCTCCAAGGATTTGTTTTTGTTTAAAGATGGCTATAGATTCATTTACTGTAATGTCCTGAAATGATCTGAAAATATTTTAAGATCTGCACATTCCTCAGCATAGTTACTTCTTTTGGTTTCGATGCAGTTATAGCTTAATGGTTAAGGTGTTGGACTACTGATTAGAAGGTTGTGAGTTTGAATCCCAGGTCCACCAAGCTGCTGGGCCCAGGAGCAAGGCCCTGTATAAAATGAGGACTGTAAGTTGCTCTAGATAAGGGCATCTGCCAAAAGCTATAAATGTAAGACCCCACTGATGTTCTTCCATTCTTTAAGCAGAAGTTTCACTCTCTTAATAGAAGATTTCACACACCTTCTGTGCAACTGCTAGATAGAAATCTCCAAATAAGTTTGATCTGCCAATCAATATGCTATATACACCGATCAGGTATAACACTGTGAGCAGTGAGAGGTGAAGTGAGTAAGATTGATGATCTCCTCATCATGGCACCTGTTAGTGGGTGGGATATATTAGGCAGCAAGTGAACATTTTGTCCTCAAAGTTGATGTGTTAGAAGCAGGAAAAATGGACAAGTGTAAGGATTTGAGCGAGTTTGACGAAGGGCCAAATTGTGATGGCTAGACCACTGGATCAGAACATCTTCAAAACTGCAGCTCTTGTGGGGTGTTCCCGGTCTGCAGTGGTCAGTATCTATCAAAAGTATCCTTTAAGTCCTGTAAGTTACGAGGTGGGGGCCCCACGGGAGGATCTTAAAGGATCTGCTGCTAACATCTTGGTGCCAGATACCACAGCACACCTTTCAGGGATCTAGTGGAGTCCATGCCTCAACGGGTCAGGGCTGCTTTGGCAGCAAAAGCTCCCTTTACCAACACTTTTCTCACAGAAAATCGGACCTTTTGTGCAAAGAGGTTAACGTGGTCAACATCAGAATAATGATCTGGAAACTGAATTAAATGAAATAAACAATGGAGAAAAAAAACTATTTCCCTATTAAGGAAGTGAAGGAGGACCAAACATGACCTGACCTGAAGTTGGATGGTGAGCACGGCTCTGAGCTGGACACTACGGACTCGGCAGAGAACGCTTCGTTCCTATGAAAAGCCGGAAATGTCTGCAAACTCAATCAACTCAAATCACTTTATTATTGCTTCATCATAACCACAATCGCGCAGGTGGAGAAAATCTCGACTGTGCTCTCTGTAGAGCTGTTCAGAATTAAATACATGCGCATTGCTCGTGAATAAATAACTTTTGATGCGAGCAAATCTATTTACTGTGCATTATTATTATGAGATTATTGTGAGAGCTAATTATTTTCCCAATTTTCCTATATAGTCTCTGAGACCAGCTTCCCTGTCTTCGAGCGAGTTATTACAGGATACGAGTGCCCACTTTTGTCTGCGGTCCTTCCTCCAGTGGAATGGACTCAGTACTGCCTTTACAGTGTCTCTGCTCTTCTTTAATCCCGTGAAACATGGAGCTGACGACTGAATGTCAGTTAGCGTCTCTTTCTGTCAAAAATCTGTCGAGCAAATGCGTTAGTTGTCCAGATAGTGCAGCAGATAGCATTGCCACCTCACAGCGTCTACTGTTCAATCCTGAGCTGACGATATGGACTTCTCTTCACTTTCTCTGTATCTGCATGGGTTTCCTCTGAGGTCCTTCACAACCACTTCAAACATGTCATTAAGTGGATTCGCTGCTGTAAAATGATCCTGGATGTGAATGTGAGTGTCCTGTGATGGACATATATTCAGGTCAGGATGTGTCCCTGCCTCACACCCACTCTTCCTGGGAACGGCTCTCTATTCACAAGAACGCTGAGCAGGATAAAGATGAAATAAGTGTGGTGTTTTCTCCTGGTGCTTATCATATAGACCGTTGTTCTTCCATCGTTGTTAGTCATGTGTCATACGAGGATGATCATTTCCATTAGGGTTAATCTTACGTCATTTTTATTACAGGAAGAGAAAGGATTGTATTTAACAGTGTGCAAAATGCAGACATTCTAGAGGCTCTGGTGATTACTTTATCTAGAGGGTTCTGGGACGATGTAGTCTATTCAGAACCATGATCACTGTAATGCAGATGCACAGTCCAGATGTAGAGATAACAGGTCAGAACTTCTGCTTTCATTGCACCTTTGATGGCAGAATATTTTATTTTTAGGTCAGTAAAAGCATAGGAAGATACACACCGATCAGGCATAACATTATGACCACCTGCCTAATATTGTGTCGGTCCCCCTTTTTACTGCCAAAACAGCCCTGACCCGTCGAGGCATGGACTCCACTGGATCTCTGAAGGTGTGCTGTGGTATCCGGCACCAAGAGGTGGAGCCTCCATACAGGACTTACAGGATCTTAAAGGATACTTTTGATCTATATTGACCACTGCAGACCGGGAACACCACCAGAATGCAGAGCCCTGAAAAGGGTGAGGCGATCAGCCGAGCAGAACCACTGCTGAACATCTGCAGGACCTGCAGTGCATTCACGTGCAGTGATCCAGAGAGAAGGCTAGGACACAGAGTGGTCACGTTACTGCACTCCAGCAAACACCAGCACAGCGTGATGACCAACACGGGGCGTTCCACAAGCCATTAGGGCTTAACTGAGTCACTTCATTTATCTTCATTTCATGGACACACACACACACACACACACACACACACACACACACACACACACACACACACACACACACACACACCCAGAGGACCTAAACTGGTCATATCATTCATTACAATAGCACACTAACACACTCATCACACACACACACACACACACACACACACACACTAACACTAACACACTCATCACACACACACTACCACACACACACACACACTAACACTAACACACTCATCACACACACTCACTCACTCACTCACACACTCATCACACACACTCACTCACTAACACACTCATCACACACTAATACTAACATACTCATCACACACACACACACACACACACACACACACACACACACCCAGAGGACCTAAACTGGTCATATCATTCATTACAATAGCACACTAACACACTCATCACACACACACACACACACACACACACTAACACACTCATCACACACACACTACCACACACACACACACACACTAACACACTCATCACACACACTAACTCACTAACACACTAATCACACACTAATACTAACACACTCATCACACACACACTCATCACACACACACTAACACTAACTCACTCATCACACACACTAACACTAACACACTTATCACACACACACACACACTAACACACTCATCACACACACTAACTCACTCATCACACACACACTAACACTAACACACTCATCACACACACACTAACACACTCATCACACACACACACTAACACACTCATCACACGCACTAACACACTCATCACACACACTCACTAACACACTCATCACACACACACACTCATCACACACACTAACACACTCATCACACACACACACACACTCATCACACACACACTAACACACACACTCACTCACTAACACACTCATCACGCACACACTAACACACTCATCACACACACACAGACACACATACTAACACACTCATCACACACACTAACACACCGATCACACACACAGACACACATACTAACACACTCATCACACACACACTAACACACACACTCACTCACTAACACTCTAACACACTCATCATACACACACACACTAACACACTCATCACACACACAAACTCACTCATCACACACACATTAACACTAACACACTCATCTCACACACACACTAATACTAACACACTCATCACACACTAATACTAACACACTCATCACACACACACTAACACACTCATCTCACACACACACTAACACACTCATCACACACACACTAACACACTCATCACACACTAACACACACACACACTCACTAACACACTCATCACGCACACACTAACACACTCATCTCACACACACACACTAATACTAACACACTCATCACACACTAATACTAACACACTCATCACACACACTAACACACTGATCACACACACAGACACACATACTAACACACTCATCTCACACACACACACACTAACACACTGATCACACACACAGACACACATACTAACACACTCATCACACACACACTAACACACACACTCACTCACTAACACTCTAACACACTCATCATACACACACACACTAACACACTCATCACACACACAAACTCACTCATCACACACACATTAACACTAACACACTCATCTCACACACACACTAACACACACTCTCTCACTAACACACTCATCACACACACATTAACACACTCATCACACACACACACACTAATACTAACACACTCATCACACACTAATACTAACACACTCATCACACACACACTAACACACTCATCACACACACTAACACACTCATCACACACACACTAACACACACACACTCACACACTAACACACACACTCACTCACTAACACACTCATCACGCACACACTAACACACTCATCACACACACACACACACACTAATACTAACACACTCATCACACACACACTAACACACTCACACACACACTAACACACTCATCACACACACACTAACACACTCATCACACACTAACACACACACTCACTCACTAACACACTCATCACACACACACACACACACACACACTAATACTAACACACTCATCACACACTAATACTAACACATTCATCACACACACTAACACACTGATCACACACACAGACACACATACTAACACTCATCCCACACACACACACACACTAACACACTCATCACACACACACTAACACACTGATCACACACACAGACACACATACTAACACACTCATCACGCACACACTAACACACACACTCACTCACTAACACTCTAACACACTCATCACACACACAAACTCACTTATCACACACACATTAACACTAACACACTCATCTCACACACACACACTAACACACACTCTCATTAACACACTCATCACACACACATTAACACACTCATCACACACACACTAATACTAACACACTCATCACACACTAATATTAACACACTCATCACACACACTAACACACTCATCACACACACACTAACACACTCATCACACACACACACTAATACTAACACACTCATCACACACTAATACTAACACACTCATCACACACACTAATCACACACAGACACACATGCTAACACACTCATCACGCACACACACTCACTCACTCACTAACACTCTAACACACTCATCATACACACACACACGAACACACTCATCACA
>JAUCMX010000017.1:1706500-1736500 GCA_033459395.1 Hemibagrus guttatus | reverse complement strand
CAATTTAGAGATGCCAATCAACCTACAATGCATGTCTTTGGACCGGGGGAGGAACCCCCCCGAGGCACGGGGAGAACATACGAACTCCACACACACAGCGGAGGCGGGAATCAAACAATAAAATAAAATAAAAATAGAGCAGCCTGGACGTGACAATGTGTCCAGGATCAGTGGGCATAAGGTCCATTTTTATCCCTAATAAGGACACACAGTGTTATAGACATGAAGCTCCACTCCTCCGTGCTTGTTTCTACAGTACTTCCGAGCAGGATATCTGAGAAGCTGAACATTTCTATAAGGGTTCATTTAAGGCTAACATTCTTTAAGGAAAAAAAAAAGAATATTAGTGCTGTTTATTTCACACACTTAATTGCTTTCTTTTAACTGGACCAAAAGTAAAACATTATCTTTCACACTTTCCTGTGTTCTTAACCAAGTCCAGGTTTAATTGTGACAACCATGCCAAGTTAAGATGGCTTGCTTAATAGTTTTTCATTTTTTCTTTTAGAGCATCATTGGTTCTACTCCACAGGCAAAAAAAACTACTTCTAATAAAACTTCATAAGCAATATACACCAATCAGGCATAACATTATGACCACCTGCCTAATATTGTGTTGGTCCACTTTTTGCTGCTAAAACAGCCCTGACCCGTTGAGGCATGGACTCCACTAGATCCCTGAAGGTGTGCTGTGGGATCTGGCACCAAGATGTTAGCAGTAGATCCTTTAAATCCTGTAAGTTGTGAGGTTGGGCCTGCATGGATGGGACTCGTTTGTCCAGCACATCCCACAGATGCTGGATTGGATTGAGATCTGGGGAATTTGGAGGCGGAGTCAACACCTCAAACTGGTTGTTGTGGTCATCAAACCATTCCTGAACCATTTCTGCTTTGTGGCACGGCGCATTATCCTGCTGAAAGAGGACACAGCCATCAGGGAATAGTGTTTCCATGAAAGAGTGTACATGGTCTGTAACAATGCTTAGGTAGGTGCTACGTGTCAAAGTAACATCCACATGGATGCAGGACCCAAGGTTTCCCAGCAGAACATTGCCCAAAGCATGACACTGCCTCCGCTGGCTCGCCTTCTTCCCATAGTGCATCCTGGTGCCATGTGTTCCCCAGGTAAGAGACGCACACGCACCCGGCCATCCACGTGATGTAAAAGAAAACGTGATTCATCAGACCAGGCCACCTTCTTCTAATGCTCCGTGGTCCAGTTCTGATGCCAATTGTTGGCGCTTTCGGCGGGTCAGCACAGGTGCCCTGACTGGTCTGCAGCTATGCGGCCCCATACACAACAAACTGTGATGCACTGTGTATTCTGACATCTTTCTATCAGAACCAGCATTAACATTAGCTCCCCACGTGAATCAATGAGCCTTGACCGCCCATGACCCGGTTGCTGGGTCACCACTGTTCCTTCCTTGGACCACTTTTGATTGATACTGACCACTACAGACCGAGAACACCCCACAAGAGCTGCAGTTTTGGAGATGTTCTGATCCAGTGGTCTAGCCATCACAATTTGGCCCTTGGTCAAATTCGCTCAAATCCTTACGCTTGTCCATTTTTCCTGTTTCTAACACATCAACTTTGAGGACAAAATGTTCACTTGCTGCCTAATATATCCCACCCACTAACAGGTGCCATGATGAGCAGAAACTCAGTCAGTGCTCAGAATGTTATACCTGATCGGTGTAATGTATATAAGGGAAGGACACTGCTATGTTGAGTTTTTATGCAACTCAATCAGGATCATTTTCCTGTAACAGCTGGAGAGAAAAGTCCTACATTTTGAATGCAGGTCACTAGAAGTTACAATGCTACTACAGTCTAATTAGGCACCAGCAGTGTGTACAGTCTTGAGGGATACACAACTCATGTCCTCGGTAAGTATCCCTCCGAGTGCCACCTGCACTTTTGACAAGCTGGTTTTCATTCCCCCTCTTCAGAAAATAATCCAGCAGGCTGTCAGAACATAAGCAAACAACAACAATAGATAAACATGCACAATATGGCTCCATCTATGAATTTATAAGCTGTGGTTAGGTGGGTGGAAAAGAGACAGGGAAAAAGTGAAAAGGCAGAGTGGGAAGAGAAGTGAAAAGAAACTCAAGGAGAACGAAGAAGAAAAAAAAAATCAAAGACCAATGAAACTCGTTCTCGTTCTTTCTCCAAGCCGCAATCCGTGAAGATGGAGATGTTCAGAGACTTTTCAGTTCACACACTGCACCTGACCACACTGAGGCTCATATTAAATTCAAGTAGCTTCACTGAAGTGTGATAGAAACATTTCCTTGATCCATCACTTGCTAAGCAGCACACACACACACGCCCGCACACACGCCCGCACACACACACACACACACACACACACACACACACACACACACACAAACTCTTTCTTTACATATTTAAATATGTATCATAGCTAAACCATGTAAACAAGCTTAGCTAGCAAGGCTAAATCCACAACAGGGTATTTTTTCTAGATAATTTACATAACAGCACACAAACAATCCACATAGTGATTCAGATAAATAAACTAATATCCACAAATGAACATCTTTGTAGATTTTATTTATGGATCTCTGAAGCATTTCATAGCCTTTGGGTCTGAATTGGCTAATTTTTTGCTAATACCCACGTTTGTGAAGCGATGAATGCAGCCAGTAAATGAGGCGAGCATGTTTATGTGTATTCATAAATCTTTTATTTCTGAAACAAACAAAGTCTCAAGTCTAATTTTATTTAATGATATCTTTTTTGGGGGAACTATGCTAAAAGAAATCCCACCCACAGATAGATGTACCGAAACTATTCTTCCATCTGTTAAGACAGATTTGCAGAATTGTGTTTGTAACACAACACAAAGAAGGGGATTATGGGTACTTTGCAGAGGCCCACAGAGCAGGCAACGTGCACTCCAGCTAAATCGGAACAGTGTGTGCAAAGCTGTAATGCTGTGTGTCAGGAAAGCACTGATTAGTTGAGCAGGAAGTGTAACCTGTTGCACTGAGTTTGGGACCTGAGACCGAGTACAATTCCTTTTCCCCGAGCAGACATGATGATGGACTACTCCAGCACTTTTATGACCGGAATGCTCAGAACCAAGACAGATAATAACTCTTTTCACATGGTGAGGACACCAATTAACACAAGCAAGCAAAGACGCTGTTTTGCAAGAAATAAAATAAAGATTTAAAAAATTCAATTCATAATTTAGAAAACTTTAGTACAATCTCAGATATCAAGACACAAGTAGAAAATGGTGTCTTAGGAACTTAAACATAAAGATCTCCATAAGCAAAATGGCTGTAATGCTCTTCCACCCAGCTGCTCACATGTTCATAGTAACTTACAGATACATAAATGAGATTATTATATAGAGAATTTTGCACTGACCCCAAGAAATGCAGAAGTGTTACACTCCATCTTATGGACAGGGTTAGCATTCATAACTTAAGTCTTTTAAAATGAAACAAAACCCAAACACAAGCGCATCTCCCTCAACCACAACCAGACCTCCATGAACCACGTCACGCTCATTCACACAATGACATCACCCTCAACTACGACCACCTCATAATCAACCACAACCACTTTCCTCTCAGCTACAAGCACATCAACCTCATCCGCTACCACTTCCCTCTCAGTTACAATGGCCATATGAAGGCCATGTGATTGTAATTGAAAAAAAAAAGTGGCTGTGGATGGAGGTGGTTGCAGTTGAGGATGATGTGGATTGGTTGAGTGTGATGTGGTGAGGATTTGTCATTGTAACTGAGAGGAAAGTGGTTTTGGTTGAGTATGATGTGGTTGTGGATGTGTACCACCTCCCTATCAAGTACAACCACATCTCCTTCACCTCAACCCAAGGTTTTCACATTACCCTAAACCCAAACAATTCACAACAATTCTTATCCTAACCACATCACTCTCAACTCAACCACATCACTCTCAACTCACTAACATAAGCTATATTGGCAAAAGTTTTGGGACACCCCTCCACATCATTGAATTCAGGTGTTGTTTTTCAGGGGTTGGACTCGGCCCCTTAGTTCCAGTGAAAGGAACTCTTAATGCTTCAGCATACCAAGACATTTTGGACAATTTCATGCTCCCAACTTTGTGGGAACAGTTTGGGGATGACCCCTTCCTGTTCCAACATGACTGCACACCAGTGCACAAAGCAAGCTCCATAAAGACATGGATGAGTGAGTTTGGTGTGGAGGAACTTGACTGGCCTGCACAGAGTCCTGACCTCAACCCCATAGAACACCTTTGGGATGAATTAGAGCGGAGACTGCGAGCCAGGCCTTCTCGTCCAACATCAGTGCCTGACCTCACAAATGCGCTTCTAGAGGAACGGTCAAAAATTCCCATAAACACACTCCTAAACCTTGTGGAAAGCCTTCCCAGAAGAGTTGGAGCTGTTATAGCTGCAAAGGGCGGGACAACTCCATATTACATTCATGTGCATGTAAAGGCAGACGTCCCAAAACTTTTGGCAATGTAGTTGGTACCTCAACCAAGGACATCATCTTAAGTGCAACCCATTCACCCCTAACAATAACCACATCCCTCAACTGCAACCACATAATCCTATACCCTACCTCATTACTCTTAACCATCCCCTCACACTCGAACCCCAGTCATCCTCAACCATCCAAACCACCACCAACAACAACATCACTACTCTCAACCCAACCATTTCACCATCATAGTCAACCCAAGCACATCACACATCTTTAAATGAACTTTAATTATGAAGAAGATGTAAACTTGGTCTGTACAAATGCATGTGAATTCGATAAGGCACAAATATGTTTAAATATGATTAGTTAATAAAGTTAACATGCCAGGAAGCTTGTCTGATTGAATGTAAGCAAGAAAAAAATGTATTATTTGAGCCACACTGTTTGAAATTTCAAGAGGTTAATTGAAAGGTCTAAAGGAAAATGAAAGAAGGAAAAAGTATGTACTATATTTTCCCTGAACTTAATTACAAAATGTTAAGAAAAATAATTCACTAAAATGACACATTAATCATAGTAATTTACAATGACGTGAGTGCTTTCTACCTCTGCACAAACATTACACACACACACACACACACACACACACACACACACACACACACACCACACACCGTTTGCCCCCCACCATTTGTAGTAGACCCATGAATGAGGTATAAAATCGTGCGGCTTATTCGGGAAAGATATGCTAAGACTTTTAGCATATCTAAAATATGATATATAAGATATGCTAAGCGATCGGAATTACGGCTCTCCCGATACAGGCGATCGAACAGCCCAAAAATTCCCATTGTTAACCCACAATTGACTGGAGTCACAAAATTACCACAACATACACATACGACATATCAAAACACTCAGCACATTGAGGAAAACTGCTTGATGAGTATTCTGATGACGTCACGTGACGTCACGTGTATGGAGATGCTGATATTAAGTGGAATCACAAAATTTCTGCGGCATGGACATGTGACATATCAAAACGCTCAGCACATACAGAAGAACTGCATAATGTGCATTCTCGTGACATAACTTGCACGTATTCACTCGCCTCCAAAAGTATTGGCCCTGTACACATGCCTCTAACAGTATCGGAACACTGTCTGTCCGCTCACATCCGACACTTTTCTAGTTATTATTATTATTATTGTGCATAATTCTATCCCTAAACTGACATCAGTATTCAAAAGACTTATTATTTACTGAAATATTATTAGCGCACAGAGGAAAATCTGGTCCACAGTGGAAAGAAAAGAAAGAAATTTCATGGTTAAGTGCTCTTACATTGTTGCTTGCACTGCTTGGCTTTAGTAATAAACACACTGCGAGTCAGAAAGTCAACTGGAGGGAAGTGACACAATTCCTGGTGTAAAGTGAAGCATGTCTGGCTCAGTGCCATTGAAGGTTTTGTCAAGGTGACCGTGATCTGACTGAGAGCTCAATCCCCCTGTGTGCTGGGGTGGAGTCTGACAGTGCTGTCAACAGCTCTGTCAACAGTAGCTAATGAGACTGCAGACTGATCTTACACTCACACACAGATTCACACATGCAGAACTGGAGCATTGCTTTCCACCCTATAATTCTTTACCTTGCTCCAAGTCCACACGTAGCAGTGTTTCCTCTCCTGGGTAAAAAACAGAAATCGGTGTGTGCACCTGCTGACAAATTGCTGCTCTCTCTCAACCCTCACAACAAATTTGTGATAGGATAGAGGGAGCACAAAACACACCACTGATCAAATTCGCAATCAGACTTATTTCCACGAGTTGGAAGGATGAACACTGGAGCAATGAGTGCAGTATCTGTCTAAAGGCAATTCACAATAAAACATATCTACAGCATTTTTGGCATGAGAGGCACAAACGTCTTGATCCACAGTGTCAGAGATGTGTGTGTTAGAGGCATGTAAAACTTGAGATTTCGATGTTTTATATGCATTTGAGTGAGCATATAAGCAGCATAATAATCGCATGTTCTAACCGATTTATAAAAAGGTGTTGGTATTATACTGACCGCCAGAAAAGGTTGTTTATTCACCATTCCTGGCGTCTCATGCCACTTTTTTATTGTGCTGTAATTACTACTGACCCGGCTTTGTTTTGATGGACATGGCTGTGCATTTGGGTGTTATGTTTTTGCTGTATTGCAGTCCACTTTAGTTGTGTGTTATGAACTGAATAGATGGTCAACACTTCCTATGGGTCCAGTGTGAATTCAGAGATTCTCTCTGCCCATTACTCTTCGGATGAATATAAGCTGACCGCAGCGTCTACAAGAAAACTTCCACAAAGCACAAAGCACACTGACTATTACTGTTAACCTGTATGGAAAATCCAACCTTTTTCCTATGGACAGGACATAGTCGCTGAATGAATTCCATTTTCTTATAAAGATAAATATATATGTTTGTTATTTTCTTTAAAAGATTTAAATATGGTTTAAAGTGAAGGCAGAACTCCACACATGTACAAGAAATAAAGTTAAATACACAATTTCCTACTTCCTGTATATCCTGAGTGACAGATGTCTCGTCCAATCAGAGGGAAGAATTCCATTCGCAAACTATACCTACCTTTTCCACTCTGTCTGATTCATCCTTGTGTTTGCGGATTAGTTATTGTGTTTTTCACTCCTCGGCCATCGTAGAAAACCTGTATAATACATGTACAATACATGTGGAATGACAATTAAATTGTATGTGAGACTCAGTGTAGTAGGAGGTACTGGATCTGTTTCATTGTGGACCCTGACAGCCGATGGCATATATTAAATACCACCCTTTCCACTACACTCACAGAAACACTGCCCCAGAAAAATGCCCCAGGTGTAGATATAGTATATAACATGCAGTGAAATTTAATGTGAATGAAAGGGAGGGAAGTGGAACAGTAAGGTTACAGGGTGAAGAGGTGAAGAAGGTACAGGAGTTTAAGTACTTGGGGTCAACGGTCCAGAGTAATGGAGAGTGTGCGAAAGAGGTAAAGAAGCGAGTGCAGGCAGGTTGTCAAATATCAGCGAGAATCAAGGGGAAGGTGTACAGGACAGTGGTGAGACCGGCCATGCTGTATGGTTTAGAGACAGTGTCACTGAGGAAGAGACAGGAGTCAGAGCTAGAGGTAGCAGAGCTGAAGATGTTGAGGTTCTCTTTGGGAGTGACAAGATTGGACAGGATTAGGAACGAGTACATCAGAGGGACAGCTCATGTTGGACGTTTGGGGGACAAAGTTAGGGAGGCCAGATTAAGATGGTTTGGACATGTTCAGAGGAGGAAGAGTGAGTATATTGGTAGGAGAATGTTGGACATGGAGCTGCCAGGCAGGAGGCAAAGAGGAAGGCCAAAGAGGAGGTATATGGATGGAATTAATGAGGATATGAAGCTAGTGGGTGCAAGTGTTGAGGACGCAGAAGATAGGGATAGGTGGAGAGAGATGATTCGCTGTGGAGACCCCTGAAGGGAAAAGCCGAAAGAAGAAGAAGAAGATGCAGTGAAATTTAAACCTGGTCCACTCCTCCTTAGACTGTACATTTGAGTAAATAAATTAAAAATAAGAAATGAATAAGACAAGAAACATTTGTACAGGAATGTGTAGGAACCAAATCTGCAGTTATGTTACAGTAACAGTATGTGAAGTGTGTGGAGTGTAGACTGACAAGAGAGTCTTTATGGAGTCCTGAGGGATCGGTATGTTGGACATATTTGTGTTGCGGTGTCTGATGGCTTGAGTGAAGAGGCTCGTACTGAGCCTCCTGAGACATGGCGGTATGTTCTGGGAATTGTGGTTCTGACAGTTCCTCAACCTCAGCTACATCACTCAAGTTTATAATTAGTCTTAACCAGAGACATGTGTGTGTGCATATATATGCTTTCTCCTTCATGAAAGTAAATGCCTCCTGAATGTGTGAATTTTTCTGTTATGCTCCATGGGATCCAAATCCTGATGCACAATTCTAGTCTCCGCCAGATGCCCTGTGAATACCTGTCTTAGCAAGATTTCTGGAAAAAAAAAAAAGATGAAACAAAACAACAATATGTCTCCTATTCATATCTACACTCACTGTCCGATTTAATAGGAATACCTGCATATTCATGCAGCCAAATTATGCAGAAATCGTGCAAGTCTGGAGCTTTGTTTAATCTTCACACGATCTCCTGATTTTCCCACATAACGGATTCTAGAATTTACACAGAATGGTGCAGAAAACAAAAAACACAGCATGAGCGACAGTTCTGTGGGTCGAAGCGCCTCGTTGAAGTGGAAAATAGCCAGATCGGTTCGAGCTGCCGTGAAGGATAAGTCATATAATCACTGTTTACAACCGTGGAGAGCAGAAAATCATCTCAGCATGCACAAAACATCAACAGCCACATGATTGGCTGATTGGATAAATGCATAAAGTAGATGACTCTATCTGTTTAAACTCTATTCTGAATAATATATTCATATTCAGTTTAATCCCCAGTGCAAAGCAGAGCCACAGATGAGCTACAGTCAGCAACAGAATTTACCGGTAGATTTACTTCATCAACTGGCCACTCACACACACACACACACACACACACACACACACACAGTCAACACAAGAGCGATGGAGGAGCAGTGCTTAAGGTTTTGTACAAATCCCCGCACTGTCACTGTCCTTGAGAAACAACCTTAAATCTCAAACGCTCAATCGCTTCCTGTCTGAGCTTTAAGTCACTTTAGATACAAAGCATCAGGCAACTGGACAAATGGAAACATGTATACTTGTGAATTCAAAGATAGTGACCACTGCAGACTGGGAACACCCCACAAGAGCTGCAGTTTTGGAGATGTTCTGATCCAGTGGTCTAGCCATCACAATTTGTCCCTTCGTCAAACTCGCTCAAATCCTTACGCTTGTCCATTTTTCCTGCTTCTAACACATCAACTTTGAGGACAAAATGTTCACTTGCTGCCTAATATATCCCACCCACTAACAGGTGCCATGATGAGGAGATCATCAGTCTTATTCACTTCACCTCTCACTGCTCAGAATGGTATACCTGATCGGTGTATATGTCCATAGTTAAAAATAAATACACAAATAAAATTTAACCAATGCCCAAATACTGTATGCCCAGATAGCTGTTTTTGTTTTTGTTTGTTTTTGTTTTTTGAGTATCCCATGTGCTGATATCTCGTCTCTTTTCTATAACTTTAACATCTTTTTTGGCCAGAAATCAATAAAGATGCTGTAAAAGTCCCACACTTTCAACACCTGTTATAGAATAACTACAGATTGTCTGTTTACTTTCACAAGCTTAAGACCAAATTTAAGATGATTTATTTTTTTATATTTATTTATACAATTTAATTCTTACCGCCAAAATAATTAAACAAACAAAATAATATAAAATTACAAAAACAAGAACAATAATAAGAATAGACCATTTAGGAAGAATTAAAACAAAATAAAATAAAAGAAATAAATCCAAGATACATTTTACAATATTCTACATATTGACAGATGGACAATATCATTGTAGGAATAATAAAAAAATAAAAAATTAATTATCTAGATAATAATACAGTAAAATACTCTGACACATTCATTGTGATCTTTACATAAAAATAAGACCAAACAGTATTGATCACGCTTAAACCAGTTTCCGCAAATCTCTTTATAATGATTAGTTAAGGGGAGAGTCTTCATCTTTTAAAAACATGAGATCAGGTTGCCATGTCTCGTCAAATGTAAGATTTATACATTTTCAACGCATTCAGGGAGCTAAGATGCTAATTTAACACCTAATTCCCGCGGCCGGACGGATGACAGGTAATAATGACGGGCCATTTAAATGCTCTTTATGACTAATGGTCGCAATGCATAATTTTTTTTAACAATAACACAATATAAAACTGTATCATTACAGATTTTTTTCAAAATGTGGACACATTTTAATGATCTCAAAGTGTCTCTTCTACAGTGCGAGAGATTTCAATTCAGGCGCTGCCCTTTCAAATAAATTCAGCTATTATTTTCACAATGTGCAGAGTTTACACATGGGTGAAGCAAATATCAGCTGCGAGCCTGAGAAAGTCAGTCACAGATCACAAAAGGAGACAGGGGGTTTATGGAAATCTTACATGCTTCAGAGCACTGCCATCCGCGCATGGTGTGGAAAACCAGTCTGCTCAGTGTGTCCTGTTTTAAAATAAATAAATAAATAAATAAATAAATAAATCAGAAGGAAAAGAAATGCAGACCGTCTCCAAATGCTGTGTGAGGCTGCGTTGAGTTTGGATGAATGCAAGCAACGTGAAAACAAATATAAAGAGAAAGGCAGGAGACGTGCGAGGAGAAGAGAAGGGACTGGGAGGAGAGCTGGTGAGTTGGAGAGCAGAGTCACCGAGCCAGGGAATATTCTGACCCCGTCAGTATGTTCTCCCTCAAAGCCAGTCAGTCTGTCACATTCAGAGGAAGGATGCAGCACAAGCTGCAGAGACTGGAACTGATCTAGGACATGAAATCATATTCAACCTGTGCTGAAGGACCTTAAGAAAAGCTGCCCCACTGAGGAAATAACTCGCAGGCTTTGTTTGAGCAGCATGAGTTTATTCCATCCGGTGTTTATTTCATCTATCCACAACTCCTCCTCCCATATGAGCAGGTCAAATAAAGTTAAAGTAAAAGAAGGAAAGTAAAGGGGGGAAAAAAAGGGACTACAAATGCTCCGTCTCACTGCATCAGATTTAAAGAATCCACGGCTTAACAGAAACCGTCAGCAATAAAACGCCTACAAGGGCTTTCAGTCATGCGTGTTATTCTGAAATCATAGCACTCGCAGACGTGTTTTATTTTAACGTGTCGTATAATCTTGGCGACGTTTCACCAGTCCTGCTTAATTGGAACCGATGTAAAATTGATGATTTGTTCGAAACGTTAACACTCGAATGTACACTCATCAGCCACTTTATTAGCATTCATGCAGTTTTCTAATCAGCTAATAAGGCAGCAGCAGGACCCAGAAAATAGAGTTCAAGAGATAAACGTAATGTTCGCATCAGAAATCTGACCTCAGTATAGTGTGGGTTTGTTGTTGGTGCCATACGAGCTGGTTTGCGTATTTTAGAAACTGATCTCATGAGATTTTCACACACAATAGTCTACAGAATTTACACAGAATGGTGGAGAAAATGGTGTCATCTTGTTGATGATGCTGGTCAGAGGAGAATGGCCAGGCCAGTTCCTGCTGACATGAAGTACACATAAGCACTGAGCAGAAAAGCAACTCAGAATGCACAAGCATGGAAAAAGTTGAACAAAATGTTAAAACTAAAAAACTAAAATGAACTTCCTGGTTACACAATTGCACTAAGTTTATATTTTTCTGTAAAGCTGCCTTGCGATGATATCCATTGTTACTGGGCTATACAATTTAAATTGATTTGAATTGACTACAGTGTCAACAAAACTAGATGACCGGTGTGTCCAGTTCAGGTTCGCTGTTAAACAGTTTCCAAGTTATTGCCACCCAAAATCGATAGCCATAAAAGATTGTATAAAAAATAAACTTCGATAAAAAAAAAAATCTGCATAGTGTATAGACACTTTTGGCCAGTTTAAAATTGAACATAACAAAGACTCACAAGCATACTGTCCATACTTATAATGAGGATGATTGTGATCGCACAGCTTTGATTAATTCTTGGGGTCGTGAACTTTCGAAATATATAGATATAAACATAAAGAAATTTTAACAAGCTAAAGGAGTCTTTCTTGTTAAAAGTAATTTTCTTCCATCTATACCGTTGCCAATTTCCACCCACCACTTAATTAGTAGCCAATGCATATTTTCAAACTGTTTCTCACACAACATAGTGAACACACTAACTGCCATCTTTTGTAAACATAAGCTAACAGACATCCCTAATTGGCTAGCCAAGCTTCAGCCATGCAGAGGAAAGAGTGACACACTGATTTCTACAATGAGATGATAGCAAAGAGAAAATTTTTGTAGGATTTCATACCATTAATAAATTGCTATGATGGCTATTGATGGCTATTTCTCCTCAAACCTTTGGTCTTTTATTCCATCCTCCTGTATACATCGATCAGCTAAAACACTGTGAGCAGTGAGAGGTGAAGTGAATAAGACTGATGATCTCCTCATCATGGCACCTGTTAGTGGGTGGGATATATTAGGCAGCAAGTGAACATTTTGTCCTCAAATTTGATGTGTTAGAAGCAGGAAAAATGGACAAGTGTAAGGATTTGAGTGAGTTTGTTCCCGGTCTGCAGTGGCCAGTATCTATCAAAAGTGGTCCAAGGAAGGAACAGTGGTGAACCGGCGACAGGGTCATGGGCGGTCAAGGCTCAATGATGAACGTGCTGAAGAAGTTAATGCTGGTTCTGATAGAAAGGTGTCAGAATACACAGTGCATGACGGGTCAGGGCTGTTTCGGCAGCAAAAGGACGACCAACACAATATTAGGCCAGTGGTCATAATGGTATGCCTGGTCAGTGTATATAAGACCAGGTTAGAAAATCTTACTAGATGCAGATACACATCTTTTCCATTATGCTGTCTACAGTAATTAGGAGAGCTTTACTATCTCACTGAGGTTATGAAAGGGCCGGCAGAGAGGCCTCCTCATATGTTAAACAAGCTGAACAATTTCCCACTTAACATTTTAGAGAAGTGTTTCAAACAAAGACAATTATACAGTGAGGGCTTCGGCCCACGTCCGTCCGTAATTGAGACATAAGAGCTAGCCAAAAGGGCTAACTCAATTTTCTCTGGTAGGTACAGCCAGGCTGAAGCACATACACCATGTATTATTCAGAGCCGAGGTGAGCCGAATCCACTGGTACTCTTTTGAAAATACAGGAGGTCTTGGATTGTCGGGATAGCTGAAGCCTACTGTAACTCTACTGTTTCACTCGACATCCTGAAAAACACACCACAAACCAGCGTAATTGCCCCTTCATCCTCTAGTAGCTGAGGTACACGCTGTCTTTGTCTCAGTTACATCACTCCTTCAAAGAGCACTACTCTGCACTGTACAGCAACTTTTTTTTCCCTTGTGTAGTTTGACAGTGTTTGTTTATAAAAAATCACAAGTTAAGATATGCAAATTAAATTGAGTAGAAGTAAAAACGCTCGAGCACACAAACAGCACAAATGTGTGTACATGAGTGTACATCAGGAATATGGGCTCTGCCACGATGCTCACGCACAACATGAAGCATTAATCTAATAACGATGCAGTAAAACTGTACAGATTTGTTCACTGGTGCATTAATTTACGACGTCACCCTCTTTCTGGACCAAGTTAAAATATACTGGCCGAAAGACACCTGGCCATCACACACATATACTGATTTTTTTTTTCAGTATTAGTCTCCCTTTGCTGTTATAATAACCTCCACTCCTCTGAGAAGGCTTTCTGCTCTGTCCTGTGACTCAGCCTCCACTCAGCCTTATGAGCATTAGTGAGGTCAGTGAGGTGTTGGTGCACAGCTGGTCCATCCACTTGAGGTTTTCCACTTAGCTTGTCTTCATGGAGCTTGCTTTGTGCACAGGGGCGTTGTCATGCTAGAACAGGTCCGAGTGATGGAAAATTGTAATGCCACAGCATACAACGACATTCTATACAATTGTTTGCTTCCAACGTAGTAGTTGTAGTTTGGGAAAGGCCCACATATTATTTTAAAATCCCACTTGTTTATTAAAGGTATGTTTAACACAAACCTGTTTAGCATTATGTTTTGTTACTCAAGTGGAAATTCTGCCTTTAATTTCCACGATTATTTTTGACAGTGTAGGATTTCATGTAATAAAGTCTAAGGTTTAAGTAATGATAATTAACTCTGAAATGGATTCCAGATGATTTCTACACCAAAATAACAATATAACAATAGACTGATTATATAAGAACAGTGTGATTATATTTTAATATTACTCAGGAATAGATCTGAGATAGATACACTATCTCATAACATATCTCATAACATAACATAATCAGGCATAACATTATGACCACCTGCCTAATATTGTGTTGGTCTCCCTTTTACAGCCCTGACCCTTCGAGGCATGGACTCCACTAGATCCCTGAAGGTGTGCTGTGGTGTCTGGCACCAAGACGTTAGCAGCAGATCCTTTGAAGGATACTTACAGGACTTAAAGGGTACTTTTGATAGATACTGACCACTGCAGACCAGGAACAGCCCACAAGAGCTGCAGTTTTGGAGATGTTCTGATCCAGTGGTCTAGCCATCACAATTTGGCCCTTGGTCAAACTCGCTCAAATCCTTACGCTTGCCCATTTTTCCTGCTTCTAACACATCAACTTTGAGGACAAAATCACTTGCTGCCTAATATATCCCACCCACTAACAGGTGCCATGATGAGGAGATACTCAGTCTTATTCACTTCACCTCTCAGTGCTCACAGTGTTATGGCTGATCAGTGTATACCCAAAACAATAAAATCCTAACCCTACATGATAATGAGAAACTAATGTATAATGGGATATATAATCCTGAAATATCGTTGCTATTCTTCTGCCATTTTAAGGAAGCTTCAGGAAGCTCAGAATGCATCAGACCGTATCTTTACTAGGAAAAGAAGCAGGTTGCTAGGGTTTTATTCAAGCTACACTGGCTACCTATCAAGTCCCACTTTAACTAAATTTGTCCTGCTCATGACATTTGTAGCTCTGAATAGTTCAGTGCTAATGTATCTTGCTCATCTCCTTAAACACTATAGTCCACTTTTCTCAGCTGAGGCAGACCTGCTGTTATTCCAAAAGTTCAACGGAAAGATGTTTTTCTTAGCTACATACTCCAGAATAGTGTTCGGAGTACATCATGAGTGATTTCTCCACAACCGTTTTTAATCAAAAATGATTTTTTGGCATATTCTCAGAAAAGCTTGAACTTTTCAATTAAATAGTCTAATTTAGTTTTAATTCTAATTAGTCACTTAAATGTCTGTCTGAATGACCGAGTAATGACTAAGTGGAAAAAGAAATCTTAAAAATGGCAAAACTGACAGGTTTGCACTTGTATATAATTTCAATACTGTCCAAGCCTAAACCCCACTTCAGTTTTTTTAATGGCTATGATTAGCACGCACATTCATAAGCTTTAAATCTCTGCCTGAGAAAGCCTTAGAGACAGGCTGTATGGTTTTGTTAGCGTTTTAGTTTCCTGCATTCTCTCCTGCACAATGAGGCCTGAATCACGCTGGGCCAATTTAACTCTCATTACAAAGATTAGTGCTCATGCAGCCCAGGGTAAGAAGAAGAAAAAAAAAAAATTAATATGTCTTAATTCAAGCCTAGATGTGTTGTAGCTCTGCTTAGTTGCATTACTGTGATGACTGTACATGCAGTTAGAGCTGGACCGTGTAACATGTCTTGTTAACTCCTTATACTGGAGCTAAAAGATATTCAGTCTGTTTGTGTTCATTTGTAATTCAATTTCTGGGATGTAATAACCAACATGAATATTGAACATCTACAAATTTGAACAGTATCACTGCTATCCACTTTCGGTGTGTTTCGGTAAAACTAGTTCGGAATTTAATTATTCAAATATAAATTTGTCTTGCGGTCTCTGCCACGTTTTGCTCCTCCAAGCTCGTCTGAAGAAGGGAAAGTTCTCTCTTTCGTGAAAAGGCTTCACTGTGTCTGGCTGTCACTCCAGTAAAACTCAGTCGAGCAGAATATCCACAGCACCTCTCTCACATCTCTCGCTACACCATCTTGCCTTCCCTCTTTCTTCGTTTGAAGTGTCTTTCCATGTGGTAAAGAACAAACACTTGTGTTTCATACGGCATGACAGGAAATAAGGGTTTATTATTGGTGGTGAGTCAGTGGTGAGCTTTTACACTTAAAAGTTTTTGTCCTGTTTTTATACCAAAGCAAGAAAGAAAGCAGGCAGGAACACATGATAGCACTCACCATCCGTACAAATCCGAAACGAAGAAGAACTGCAAATGCATTTTGTATGGAGTGAAGCATTAACACTTTTCAAAGAGATTTCTGAACATTGGACACGCAAATATACGGCGCGATAAATGGTTATCCTGGAATAAATTTACACTGGATCCATCTGTTATTCCTATTTACGTTAAAACAACTCGGTTTCCTTCTCGCCGAAGCTGTGATTATTTCTATTAGTGGTATGGCAAGCTTTCTGATTGATTACCACCCTGTTTGCTAATAGCACTTAAGCATGCAAAACAATTACCTCGCTTTGCTAGAGGTTCTGCTGCAGGGAGAGAGGGGTGGAGTCAGCCCCCAAACACAGCTACTCGACTCTTGCATGTTTATTAATGCACTGAGATTCTATAGGAAGTTAGAGGGCTGAGAGGAAGCCAGTGTGGGAGGGCTGAGTGCAGTGTAATCATTTAAGCTGTAGGCAACCAAAATCCATTTTCCCAACCGCGACCTGTACGGTTTTCAATTATTCGTGCTGTTTAAACAATTACACATGAACACATTTGTGTTACGCACTCTGCATTATTCATCAAATCCGGTGGGGAAAGAAGTTTGGCTCCACGAAGGCAACACTAACACTAAGCTTCACACCCACAGATGTGGGAAGGAGCTGAAGAGTCAGAAAGAACCAGCGGGCGTAAGGTTCAGCACTGGTGTACGCTGGTCTATTTTAGTGTTTGTGTCTAGTTTTTATTTTTTTCTGAGAAGTAATTAAAGATTTCCATTCATGGTTAAGGTTGTGGTTACACTGAATCATATTCCTCAGAACTGCTTAAAGAGTTTGATGCATTAAAGTGAATGAGACTGAGTATCTCCTCATCATGGCACCTGTTAGTGGGTGGGATATATTAGGCAGCAAGTGAACATTTTGTCCTCAAAGTTGATGTGTTAGAAGCAGGAAAAATGGGCAAGCGTAAGGATTTGAGCGAGTTTGACGAAGGGCCAAATTGTGATGGCTAGACCACTGGATCAGAACATCTCCAAAACTGCAGCTCTTGTGGGGTGTTCCCGGTCTGCAGTGGTCAGTATCTATCAAAATATCCTTTACATCCTGTAACATCTTGGCGCCAGATACCACAGCACGTCTTCAGGGATCTAGTGGAGTCCATGCTTCGATGGGTCAGGGCTGTTTTGGCAACAAACGGGGGAGCGACACAATATTAGGCAGGTGGTCATAATGTTATGACTGTACATTAAAGTTCTCAAGAAAAAAAAAAGAGGGTGGACGGGGGGGTTATGGTCCCAAATGGTGCCACAGAACAAATGATGACCCGACAATGCCACAGCCATCCAAGGTCAGGAGTCAAAGAAACAAAATTAGCGATGCTTACTAAGTGAGAAGTATGGCGAGTATACGTGAGGCCATGTATGCAGAAGATGGCGGCAAATGTGGAACTTAGCTTCATGTGTCGGACGAAGCATATGTCTGAACCACCCTCACTGTCATGTAACTGGTGGAATTAGCAAGATTACTTTTGACTAAATGTGCAGCGAAATGAAAAACATTACTATTTTTCAGGTTCATTCAAACAATATTTAAAAAATAATAGTGCCATTTCTCTCCTTATGTGTTAAATAAAACTTAGGACAAGGTAATATTCACAAATACTAGCTGCATGTATTTCTATTGAATTTTATACAGCAAATTATTTTACACAGATACAAATATTATGTAGATTTATTGTAAGGCAGAACAACCTACTATATAAATATTTATCATTTTTGTAGCTCTACTGCGTACATTATTTTTGCCCAATTCAGGATTTTTTTTCATGCCTGCCATAAGAGTAAGATAGCTTCTGCTCCTGCACACTAGGTAGGTTACAACAGAAAGGCATTGAATATACTGTGAATATTTTGAATCAGCCACAGCAAAGAACAGATCCGAAGGCAGAAAATACAAACTTACTGGAGGAAGAGATGTACTCAACACTCAAATGCACAGATGAACCAGTGTCTAGACTGAAATTACACTTGGTTTTACTCTCACTCTCTCACTCACTCTCTCTCTCTCTCTCTCTCTCTCTCTCTCTCTCTCTCTCTCTCTCTCTCTCTCTCTCTCTCTCTCTCTCTCTGTCTGTCTAGCTACAGTAGCTCTTCTGTGGATTCAGACCAAATGGCTAGCCTTCACTCCCCATCAGTGAGCCTTGTGCACCCAAGACTCCTGTCTCCAGTTCCTTCCTTTCGGTAGGCACTAACCACTGCAGACCGGGAACACCCCAAAGACCTGCTGTTTTGGAGATGCTCTGACCCAGTCATCTAGCCATCACAGTTTGGACCTTGTCAAAGTCATTCAGCTCCTACCCACCAAAATAGACCTGGGGACACCTTAATGACACCAAAACAGACATGGGGACACCTTGAGCACATAGAAACAGACTTGGGGACTTCTTAATGACACCAAAAAGTCCTAGGGACACCCTAATGACACCAAAACACACATGGGGACACCTTGAGCACACAAAAACAGAACTGGGAACACCTTAATGACAGCAAAATAGACGTGGGGACACCTCAAGCACATAAAAACAGACATGAGGACACCTAAGTGACACCAAAATAGACCTGGGGACACCTTGAGTACCCAAAAACAGATCTAGAGACACCTTGACCACCCAAAAACAGTTCTAGGGACACCTTGAGCACCCAAAATCAGACCTGGGGACACCTTAAGGACACCAGAATAGATTATGGATCTACATATAAATATACAGTAGTGCAAAGACAGCATCATAAGTTATGTTTAGTACAAGTGTGGACAAGGATATAAATATATGTGTAGATGTATGCATGTTTATATAGTATATTGTAAACAGAATAGATTACGGCTGAAATGTGCAGTGGTGCAGGGACAGTGTTATAGGTTATGTGTTGTGCAAAGATGCATAGCAGATAAAGAGTGTAGTAAAAGTAATTAAATGTAAACAGGTAGTAGAGTGTGATCAGCTGTTCAGTAATAACCATATAGATGTATATATATATATATATATATATATATATAGGTGTGTGATTGTGTGTGTATTAAATAGATTATTTATTTATTAATACGTATAATTGATTTAATTAATTGATAATAAACTGCAGACAAAAGTCAACCTATAAATCTGACTCTCTGTGGTTCTACCCTTATGACATCACCTTCAGCATGAAAATATTCACGTTGTGTTGGGGTTGTGTGTGTGTGTGTGTGTGTGTGTGTGTGTGTTTTATACAGATTATGCAAAGCTTCAACTTTAAACCGTTTTTTTTTATCGTAGCACTTCCTAATGTGCTCAGTATGTAAACTCATAAGTAGACTTTTCAGTGATTTGCATTCATTCAATCAACAGAAACCATCTTCATATGTTTCGTGTACTTTCATGCTGAACTTAGCTCGGAAAAGCTGACTGATAGACCATTGGTATTCTTTCCTGAGACTCAAGAATCCATTGCTATTCTGGATAAGACTCACTCCTGGTAGAACCTGGCTGCTGCCCCGCTATGTGATTCGGAGAGCAGTCACTGTAATCCATAAATCATAGGAGCACCGTTTCTTCACCCAGAAATCATATGATGCATTTCCATTCAGAGAGAGCTGGAGGATTTTAAAGTGAGACCATGCATGCACTAACGGAACACTCTGCTCTGGCTCTGCATACTTTCTAATTTTGGAGCTGTCTACATTTGTTTCCACAAACAAGCACATTTACAACTCCATTAAAAACTCTAAAAAAAAAATAAAAAAAAGATTGTTTGGCTATGCATCACTGATGCTCTTTATGTTGTTGTTTCCACTATTGGGCCCCAAATCATCCAACTCGGAAAAAACGGATATGGCGACACCTTGTGCAACCAGGAACAGATATGGGGACACCTTAATGGCACCAAAATAAAAATAGGGACACCTTGAGCACCAAATAAATAGACATGGGGACACCTTGAGCACCAAAAAACAGACATGGGGATACCTTGAGCACCAAAAAACAGACATGGGGATACCTTGAGCACCAAAAAAAATAGACATGGGGATACCTTGAGCACCAAAAAAATAGACATGGGGATACCTTGAGCACCAAAAAAATAGACATGGGGATAACTTGAGCACCAAAAAGTAGATCTAGGGACACTTTGAGCAAATAAGAAACAGACATGCGGACACCTTGAGCACATAAAAACAGACATGGGGACACATTAATCACACCAAAATAGACCTGGAGACACCTTAGTGACACCAAAATTGGCCTAAGGACATTTTGAGCACATAAAAACAGACATGGGGACACCTTAATGACACCACAATTGGCCTGGGTACACCTTGAGCACCCCAAAACAGACCTGGGGACGCCTTGAGCACCCCAAAACAGACCTGGGGACGCCTTGAGCACCCCAAAACAGACCTGGGGACACCTTGAGCACCCAAAGACAAACCTGGGGACACCTTGAGCACCCGAAAACAGACATGGGGACACCTTGAGCACCCAAAAACAGACCTGGGGACACCTTGAGCACCCAATAACAGACCTGGAGACACCTTAAGGATATATTTAGTTATCTTATATTAGATTAGATAGTCATTGTGCAAAGTACATGTATAAAGCCAGTAAAATGCAGTTAGCATCTAACCAGTAGTTAGATGTTAACTTATATATTTACAATAAACTATGAATAAAGATATATATACAAAGATAAACTATATAAAACTTTAAATTGAACAGATTTAAATTTACAGGTATGGCATTTGGCACACAGCCTTGTCCAGAGCTACCTACAAAAGGGCTTTGAAATCTCTAGCAATGATGTTGCTAGATGTTGGTTCTGATGTTGGTTCACTAGGTCACAGATTAATGATAAAATAACATCAGTCTAAAAAATATTGGGAAGTAATACAGCAAGAAAAGACAACACACAGAAAGCTTCAGGAAGAGGTAGGTCTTTAGAGGTCTTTTGAAGACAGCCAGTGACTCAGCAGTTCAGACATCTAGGGGAAGTTCATTCCACCAAACAGGTGCCAGAACAGAGAAGATTCTTGATGCATACCTTGTGGGATCCGTCAAGCAGTGCTGGAGGATCTGAGGGAGTGTGGTGCAGTGTACTTTGTGTCATAGGGGCTTTAAGGTAAGAGGGTACTGCTCAGTTTGGGGCTGTGTAGGCAAGCAACAGTGTTCTAAATCTGATGAGGGCAGCTACAGGAAGCCAGTGGAGGAAGTGTAGCAACTGGGTGGCGTGGGAAGGTTGAAAACGTAGCTGGTGGTGAGTGGTGCCTCACAGCTCCAGGGTTCCTGGATTGATCCTGAGCTTGGGTTACTGTCAGTGTGCTTATTCATCTTTTCTTGGGTTTATTCTAACTAGCCTGTAGGTGGATTGACTACTCTAACATAGTCCAGTGAATGAATGAATGAATGAATGAATGAATGAATGAATAAAAATGGCTAGACATGGGAAAATTACAGTGTCAATTATAAGTGTTTTTTATTTGCAATATTCAAGGTAGCAATGTAGAAGTGCAAAACACAATAACAAATCTAAAAACACAAGGGCAAATCAGACAGAGCGGAAAAGGTAGGTATAGTTTGCGAATGGAATTCTTCCCTCTGATTGGACGAGACATCTGTCACTCAGGATATACAGGAAGTAGGAAATTGTGTATTTAACTTTATTTCTTGTACATGTGTGGAGCTCTGCCTTCACTTTAAACCATTATCTTTTAAATCTTTTAAAGAAAATAACAAACATATATATTTATATTTATAAGAAAATGGACTTCATTCAGTGCTACTTTGAGGAAGGACGCTCATACGGCGTGATTTTGGATATACTGATAGCGTATCATGGCGTAAAGATTAGTTTGCGATCTCTAAAAAACACACCAGCTATGTTTGGAAGACCAAACTATTCCAGATTAAAGGATGTAAGGAGCGCTATAAGAGCAGAGCTGCGTTCATACACACACCAATCCACTTTCTACTGCTGCAGCCTGCTGGACTTCCTGTATATCCTGAGTGACAGATGTCTCGTCCAATCAGAGGGAAGAATTCCATTCACAAAAACTATACCTACCTTTTCCGCTTTGTCTGAATCATCCTTGTGCTTTGCACTTCTTGGTCAAATTTATTTGCCTTCGAGACAAAGTTAACTTCAATATGTATAAAACCTATTCTAAAATAGATGAACAGATTATTGGGCAGTAAACAATATACTATAGCAAAAAATCTATAAATAACTAGCATTATCTCATATTAATCTTGTCACCTACGAACATTTTTTAGCGAGTCTGACTAATAATTTAAATTGAAGGTGCTGTGGTTCAGTTACTTAGCAGGTGAAAGCCGGTGACATTAGATCAGATTAGTATTCATAGACACTATGGGAGAGACAGGAAGCTTGAAAGAGCAAGAAAAAGAGATCGAAAGAGAAAGTGGTGTGCAGCAGATGGAGAAAAGCCGAGGGTCAGAAGCGTACACCGCTGCCACTGTTCCTGCAGGGAGACGCCACTGTCAGAAAGGATGGATGGATGAGGCAGAGATGGATGTCAGCCTCCCTGATAGAATAATGTACCTTCAGGACCCGGGTTATGTAAGACTATTAAGCTGTCACAATGTGCCAGAGTGCATACAGGCAGATAACCTTTGTTTTGCCAAAGATGAAAAAAAGCCTCCATTTCTCTGTTTGCTTTCAGTGTGGGCACAGGAGCAGCAAGGCTTCGCGAAGAAAGAAACGAGAGAGCCTCTTCTGCTGCTTTCACTCCTCTGATATATTTAATACACACACGAGTGAGTAAGACGTGGCGCCTCAGCCGGGGCCCTGATTCTGTCAGGGATGTTTTGTAGCAAACACAATGGGCAGCGCGAACACGCCTTCCGCCTGTGTTTAGTGCTCGGCTAATGCTTAAAGATGAATTAAAATAACAGGGTTGTGTTTCGCTTACAAGTTCCACAGTAATAACATGCAGAAAAGAGTGTCTTGAGCCGTGTGGCTTACTGCGATATAAAATTAGAACGTCGCTCCCAGTATGGCATTGTATGCTCTACAAAATAAATTATATGTATATGAAATTACAGGACATGGAAATTACTGATACATTTTCTTCTCACAAAAGGAAAAACACTTTTTCACATTCTTATTCAATTTCTACGTTCTCTAGAAAAAAGGTTTTCTTCAGTTTGTCCCAATGGAGGAACCCTTTAAGGTTTTACTTCCAACCCTAAATCATATGGGTTTGCTTTCAGAAAGGTTTCCTCCGTAGACCTGATTTAAAGCCATAAACCATCCCAACTACCCCAGAAGAACCATTTTTTCTAAAAGTGTAGTTCATCTTTCTGGCCCTGAAATGAGTTCTATTCCCTGTAAGACGAGAGAAAAGGGGATGTGGTAGCTTAAGAAGGTTCTGAGTTCAAATCCCAGGTCCACCAAGCTCAGTTGCTCAGTTGCTCAGAAAGGTTTCTGCATAGACTTGATTTAAAGCCATAAACCATCCCAACAACCCCAGAAGAAACATTTTTTCTGAAAGTGTTTTTTCTTCAACTTTGACATTTTTCTGGCCCTGAAATGAGTTCTATTCCCTGTAAGAAGAGAGCGCTGCAGATTTAGCTGAAACACAACTCACGAGAGTTCATACAAAGTTTCACCACAACAGTTGTGTAGGATTTATGGAACAAGAAACCACACTCCACCTCACAGGCAACAGAGGGCCCAAAGAATTACAAACGGCTTCTTTAATGCCAGACGTCTAAGCTTAGTACATTGACTACGGATCATCTAGCACACATCTAGCAACTTTCCCAAAGCTGCCCAGAGCCGATCTTTAAAAAAAAAAAAAAAAGAAGAAGCCATATCTGGTCAAAGACATCGGGATATTGATCGAGGTGTACTTTGGCAATGCTACAGAACCCTCTACTGATTCACACAGCCACTAATGATCTTGTCAGTGAAGTCTTTAATGTAATTACCATCCTGGAAGGCTTGCTCTCTCATCAGCTACATGCTAAACAGGAAAAACGATACTGCAGTATAAGCGAGCGGTGAAATTAGCTTACTCTCTTTTTCCGTCCGACACAAAACAGCGCCCTGAAATCTGTCCAGGAGGAAATAAATACTATTTCTAAAATGGCATTTCTAAAAGCTTTCGCAGAATAGCCGCAAGGGAATAGAACAGATTTGTTAAAAAGGGTATTTAAAACTCCTCGAATATGGCCGCAAGGAAATAAATACAGTTTGCTGTTAATTATGCAACAAATTTATTCTGCTCTCTCAATGGCATTTTTGTGAAAGCTTTTACTTCCTGCCGGGTTGCCTCATGGGGTGCGCTGTCTATATAGATTAGTGTAAAGTAGGTAAAGCGTGGTTAACTTTCTGTATCTGGCGAGTCCCTATTTCTGACAGCGAAACTTATGTATGCATGACAAACATCATCTGCTCTGTCCGGTTTCTTCCGTCCGCAGCCGAATAAAGACCCGTGATTCACCCGTCGTTGCCAGTCCGTCTGAGACTCGGAGGGGGAAGAACAGCTGGTAGAACATCTGTGGACAGAGCTGCTCCCCTCAACACCTACTCACTCTGTCTCTCTCTCAGTCTCTCTTTGCTCTTGTTCACATTCAGACACATACATAATTATCTATTCTGATCCCCGCAGGTAGAAAAAGCAGTGCTGCAAGCCCTCAGCATGAGCACCACCGACTGAATTTAAAACACGCAAACAGCCTTGTGCCTATTTGTATTACTGTCCAGAAATACATCTGCAGCAGATGGACCTTAGACTCTGATGCTTAAGGAGGGCTGTGTTTGTAGCAAATAATACAAATTTCAATTAAATGTAAAAATCCTGGTTTTTGCCACAGAGATAGAGTGACAGTAAAACTGAAGAAGTATCAAATCCAGGTCAGTTCATTATGGCATGAATACCAAATGATATCCGTTGAGATACTACTGGGAATAAAACCGAAACATGATAGGAGAGGAATTACAATCATTTCAGCGAATCAATATTTTCTCTTATAGTAACACGCAGACCTGCTACTCTCCTCCTGTTGATAATTTCCACGAGGTATATTGTTTCAATAATAATAGCATATTCATCTATATTATGTCCAACACGGATTCTTTGCCCTGAATCTATTAGCGCTGAACCCTTGAACCTCATGTGTAATGAAATCTGCACTTACGCAAGCTATGTACCAGTATGTCTCTTCATCCTGCTGGAAATTGAAACATCTGCATTTCAGGAATGTTTGAGGAAAATCGTCGGCTCGGATACAAGGAACCGTTCTGTATCCACCATTCATAATTTCTTCCTCAGACATCATTTTGGTCACGCCAATAGTTTCGATGAAACGGTCACTACCCAAACACTAATAATTCATGACCTGTCAACCCTGAAACCCTGGGCAATCAAAAATCCTTTCAAAGCACCAAATACTATTACTTAGTATTACACACACACACACACACAAAATCAGTCTTTTCCAAGTGCTGATATTCTAAGGCATGAAGGTGACAGGACACAATGGTCATAATAGTACATAAATGTAGCACTTAACTCTTCGAGCCAGCTGACAGCACAGCAGATGTGAGCGATTTGTGCTACTGGTATCAATTGATTTTCTTTTCTTTTTCTTTTCAGCCTTTCTTTCTGCTTAGGGCTTTACAGCATGCACGTCTCTGTACATTGAACAGTATCGATCATGTGAAATGTATAGACAGTGTGTGATCCCACCACGCACTCGAGTCTCCAATACAAACACAGATTCTGAAATAGAATGTTATTCTGTACAAAGTGGGGTTAGCGTGTACTGCCATCATGATAATAAGCAAAGAAACACCCCGCTATGTGGTTTTTTTTTTTAACCTCAAAGACACATTTTCTCTGGGGAAAGCTCAGAGCTTCTTCTTGGTTATTGATGCAAGAATTTTCGTAAAATAGGACAAAAACAGGCAGTGCCAAACAGGCGTGTTCTTTCCTGCAGAGCTCTTTCTGCTTTTAGATCTGAGTTTTAAAAATCATTTAAACCTGGAGGGGCACAGTGGATTACTTCTTAGCACATTTGCCCCCGCACCTTGGGGGTTAGGGGTTTGATTCCTGACTCTATCCATGTTTTGGGGGTTTCCTAATGGCTCTCTGGATTTCTCCCCTGTCCAAAGACACGTGTTGTAGGCTGATTGTTGTAGGCCTCCTCTAAAATGCCCGTAGTGTGTGAATGTGAGTGTGTGTACATTCTTATATACTTTTTATACTCTATATTCTATTTATTTTAGATTATTATTTATTATATTTTATTATATTTTATATTCAAGTGGGGCACGGTGGCTTGGTGGTTAGCACGTTTGCCTCACACCTCCAGGGTTGGGGGTTTGATTCCCGCCTCCGCTGTGTGTGTGGAGTTTGCATGTTCTCCCCGTGCCTTGGGGGTTTCCTCCGGGTACTCCAGTTTCCTCCCCCAGTCCAAAAACATGCATTGTAGGTTGATTGGCATCTCTAAATTGTCCGTAGTGTGTGAATGAGAGTGTGTGTGTGTGCCCTGCGATGGGTTGGCACTCCGTCCAGGGTGTATCCTGCCTTGATGCCCTATGACGCCTGAGATAGGCACAGGCTCCCTGTGACCCGAGAATAGATCAGATAAGCGGTAGACAATGAATGAATGAATATTTTATATTCTAGGTTTACATTTTTATTTAAATTATTTCTGATACTTTATATTCTAGTTTTACATTTTTATTTATATAGTATTTCTGATATTTTATATTTTAGTTTTACATTTAAAATTTATCTGTATTTCTTATATTTATATTCTAGTTTTACATTTTTATTTATATTGTATTTCTGATATTTTATATTCTAGTTTTACATTTTTATTTATATTGTATTTCTGATATTTTATATTTTAGTTTTACATTTAAAATTTATCTGTATTTCTTATATTTATATTCTAGTTTTACATTTTTATTTATATTGTATTTCTGATATTTTATATTCTAGTTTTACATTTTTATTTATATTGTATTTCTGATATTTTATATTTTAGTTTTACATTTAAAATTTATCTGTATTTCTTATATTTATATTCTAGTTTTACATTTTTATTTATATAGTATTTCTGATATTTTATATTTTAGTTTTACATTTAAAATTTATCTGTATTTCTTATATTTATATTCTAGTTTTACATTTTTATTTATATTGTATTTCTGATATTTTATATTCTAGTTTTACATTTTTATTTATATTGTATTTCTGATATTTTATATTTTAGTTTTACATTTAAAATTTATCTGTATTTCTTATATTTATATTCTAGTTTTACATTTAAAATTTATATAGTATTTCTGATATTTTATATTTTAGTTTTACATTTAAAATTTATCTGTATTTCTTATATTTATATTCTAGTTTTACATTTTTATTTTAATTATTTCTGATATTTTATATTCTAGTTTTACATTTTTATTTTAATTATTTCTGATATTTTATATTCTAGTTTTACATTTTTATTTTAATTATTTCTGATATTTTATATTCTAGTTTTACATTTTTATTTTAATTATTTCTGATATTTTATATTCTAGTTTTACATTTTTATTTTAATTATTTCTGATATTTTATATTCTAGTTTTACATTTTTATTTTAATTATTTCTGATATTTATATTCTAGTTTTACATTTTTATTTTAATTATTTCTGATATTTTATATTCTAGTTTTACATTTTTATTTCAATTACTTCTGATACTTTATAATCTAGTTTTACATTTAAAATTTATCTGTATTTCTTATATTTATATTCTAGTTTTACATTTTTATTTATATTGTATTTCTGATATTTTATATTCTAGTTTTACATTTTTATTTATATTGTATTTCTGATATTTTATATTTTAGTTTTACATTTAAAATTTATCTGTATTTCTTATATTTATATTCTAGTTTTACATTTTTATTTATATTGTATTTCTGATATTTTATATTCTAGTTTTACATTTTTATTTATATTGTATTTCTGATATTTTATATTTTAGTTTTACATTTAAAATTTATCTGTATTTCTTATATTTATATTCTAGTTTTACATTTAAAATTTATATAGTATTTCTGATATTTTATATTTTAGTTTTACATTTAAAATGTATCTGTATTTCTTATATTTATATTCTAGTTTTACATTTTTATTTATATTGTATTTCTGATATTTTATATTCTAGTTTTACATTTTTATTTTAATTATTTCTGATATTTTATATTCTAGTTTTACATTTTTATTTCAATTACTTCTGATACTTTATAATCTAGTTTTACATTTAAAATTTATCTGTATTTCTTATATTTATATTCTAGTTTTACATTTTTATTTCCATCATAGCACAGTCGTAAAAACATTTTACTACTGTGTATGATTTGTGGATGTGGCAAATAAAATTAGAATTTGAATCGATAGGGAAAAATGGACGGAATTTAAACCTGAGTTTTAACGTAGACTACTAATGAGATCTAACACCTTCATATTCATTTAATTTATTTCATTTATATGCAGTGAGGTGGATCACAGCTTATTTCTGAACCACTGGACATGAGTCAGTCCACCAGGCAGCATGTTTTTGAGAACTGGAAGGAAACCAGAGAACCCAGAGGAAACACACACCTACACAGGGACAATTCTCCACAAACACTGACACTGGAGCCGTGAGCTAGCAACACTGCCCTTTGCACCTCTACGCTGCATACTGTAATGTCTGTATGTTAAAACACTTCAGTGATCGACATCTAATATGATAGAGCTTTCGAGTCCAGATGAATTTGCTGATCAGACTGAGATCTGAGAGCTGTACGTCTGCCAAAGCATACAAACATAACAAAAACACAACAGCACTAAAAAAAAAACAGTATAAAATAACAGTAAAAAAACAGTTCCTCCAGTATACACTGAACCTGAATTATAAATGTATTATTAAAGCCATCAATTACTCATACTTTAGGTGATAGAGCCTCATTAACATACAGAGGAAACATTTTGAGCTCTTTAGAGAGCAGTTTCTGTATTGACGCCTGTTTTTTTACAAATTTAATAATTAAGAAAAAAATGGATAAGCAGAAGGGGAGGACACGGTGGCTTAGTGGTTAGCACGTTTGCCTCACACCTCCAGGGTTGGGGGTTTGATTCCCGCCTCCGCCGTGTGTGTGGAGTTTGCATGTTCTCCCCGTGCCTCGGGGGTTTTCTCCGGGTACTCCGGTTTCCTCCCCCAGTCCAAAGACATGCATGGTAGGTTGATTGGCATCTCTAAATTGTCTGTAGTGTGTGTGTGCCCTGTGATGGGTTGGCACTCCGTCCAGGGTGTATGCTGCCTTGATGCCCAATGACACCTGAGATAGGCACAGGCTCCCCATGACCTGAGAATAGTTCGGATAAGCGGTAGACAATGAATGGATAAGAAGAAGGCAAAACATTCTTCCTAGTTAGTCAAGTGCCTATTGCTGGTTTTTGTAAAAAGAATGTATTTTCTAACAATATTTTCATGCTTTAGTGGTAG
>JAUCMX010000017.1:1479000-1701500 GCA_033459395.1 Hemibagrus guttatus | reverse complement strand
TAGCGTAGTGATTTGCCTGGAGCTCTAATATATAAATAGTCCTTCTCTACATCATTATTTACAAATGAATCCAGATTCTAAGCAAAGCTGATCAATTAGAGGTGTAAATCAAATCGAATCATTCTTTATCAGATTCAGTGGTATTGGAAATCGTATCATATTGTGTAAAAGCCTGATATTTATACTCCTTTCATGGGTAACTGCTCTTAGCCTATGTGCATTTGTCTCGTTTACCTTCATTATTTGGACTACGGTTTCTTAACCCATAGGCTACAACCTTTAACAATGGACATTGTCGCGAAAAAGCTTAACAGGAATGTACAAATTCTGAATAAAAAGCCTCAGCGTTTAATTTTTTCCATTTATGTTTATCCTTAATGAGTAAGCCAAAGGCAGCAGGTATGGAAAAACTCTCTGAGATGACATGAGGAAGAAACCTTGAGAGGAACCAGACTCAAAAGAGAACTTATCTTCATCTGGGTGACACTGAAAGGTCTGATTATAAATATTTTCCTTTCTGTGACTGTATATATTCAAGTGCAGTTGTGAAACCAGGAGCTTTATTTCCTGTTGTTTTGTTTGATTGAGCCATGTCTTCCTTCCTCTGGTTCAGACTCCATGGTATTTTCTGCAGGTAGGGTTATGAACTAAATGTCAAATACCAGCCTGAGGTCCGGCGAGAGAGGTTTTTCTATGCCGCTGTCCTTATGTGCTTTTCCATGTTCTGTCACATATTATCTTATCTCGCTCTGTCCATCAAATGTCAGATCTAGATTTTGCACAGCATCAGCAGCGGTCTTTAAAAGCCATATTTCCAGTTTTCGTGTTTAATATTACCTCGACTTATTTCAGAGGATTCTGATCGAGTCTTTCTGAAGTTCTTTGTGTTTAATGTCAAGAACTCACTTTACATCTAGATAAAAATCTCTAAAAACAAGCAAAACTAGCTCAACTTACACTGCAAATCTAATCTAGTTATCCTCACACCAATTTCCTTTTTGGTCAGCTATAAATGCATGGTCAGAGGAAGGGCACAAGAACTGTAGAGGGTTATTTATTGAATTTTGAGAGAAAAAGGCTTTCAAAATAGACCACATGCAGACCATTTTAAAAAGTGAATTCAATTTGTTTCAATATTGTAACGTCACCTGGTTTAGTAAAGACGGCAAATAGAATTAAATGGAAGTGACCATAGTGCACCTCAAGGGGTTTCAGTTTGCTGTTATAGTGTGAATTTTTCACTGTTGTGAGGACAAACTTTCTAAAAAAGGTCAAATCTAGAACCCATAATGCTGGGGAAACACTTAAAGGTTGTACAACAGAGAAGGGCCTCACGTTTATAATAATAAATCGGAACTATTAGAAGATTTGGCTGGTCCTTATAAATGTGTTACAAAAATGCTGATTTTATTTGATTTTTAATACACTATATTGCCAAAAGTTTTGGGACACCCCTCCAAATCATTGAATTCAGGTGTTGTTTTTCAGGGGTTGGGCTCGGCCCCTTAGTTCCAGTGAAAGGAACTCTTAATGTTTCGGCATACCAAGACATTTTGGACAATTTCCTGCTCCCAACTTTGTGGGAACAGTTTGGGGATGACCCCTTCCTGTTCCAACATGACTGCACACCAGTGACCAAAACAAGCTCCATAAAGACATGGATGAGTGAGTTTGGTGTGGAGGAACTTGACTGGCCTGCACAGAGTCCTGACCTCAACCCCATAGAACACCTTTGGGATGAATTAGAGTGGAGACTGTGAGCCAGGCCTTCTCGTCCAACATCAGTGCCTGACCTCACAAATGTGCTTCTAGAGGAACGGTCAAAAATTCCCATAAACACACTCCTAAACCTTGTGGAAAGCCTTCCCAGAAGAGTTGAAGCTGTTATAGCTGCAAAGGGCAGGACAACTCCATATTACATTCATGTGCATGTAAAGGCAGATGTCCCAAAACTTTTGACAATATACTGTACAGGTATTGATCCATGATTCTGATCTAAAACATCTTGAAATTCAAAGCACATAAAACACAACCAAACTTATCTTTAACCTCCAGCTGACTTTAGCTGCATGTTTATTCTGGAAATGTTCAACAGAGAGAAAATCAACTTCTCAACATGTTCCTCTACTTGCAAGTCTGTAAGTTTTTTGTAAAACTCTATGACTACGTTCATGCAAAATTCATACAAGGACCTCCTGGCACGTAGAGCATCAATGACAGACCTTAGCCAAGGGCATCAGACCTCAAGATGTTCTTCCTAAGGTCAAACTACAATGAAGACAGGCATTCAGCAATAAAACCAGCAGACCATGTAAGATAAATCGTCTTTACAGAGTTCAGTCAATGAGAAGATCATCACCCCTCAGGCCTGGCAGAAGAAGAGAGGGATGAATAATTCCTTCATCTCTTCTCTAAACTCCTGATCCTCTCTCCAATGACACTGCAAAAACTGTATCTAATATCCTTTAGCTCCAACACACACATACACATGTCGCTTAAGCGACGTCAGTCACTAAAAATAAATGTAAGAATAATTCGCAGCTATTATGTTCCCAAACCCTTTATGTGCCAGATTCATAACATAACCTGGAATATAGAGTGTGACTGGAAGTGTTTATCTGACAAAGTAAACGCTCTCGCTGCTGAAACCGTCCTATTCCTAGCAGTTACGTTTCCCTGCCACATCCACTATCACACACAACCAGACAGCTTTCTCTTGTAAGTGCCTTCTTTTCCCCATCCTAAAGAGATTACTACTAACACCAAGATTCAGAGAGAACTCTCACTCTTTCCTGTTTAGATATCCCCTGATGTTTTTGCTGCAACTCAACACTTTTAACGTGCAAATGTTCGGCTGGCGAAACAATCCTTGAATGTTGAGGTGCGCTTTGTTACACTGACCTCTCTTTTATTTCCACGGCCATTAAGGAAGTGCAAAGTGTAGAATTTAAATGGGTATATTCTGCGTCTCAGAGGTAAGGACATTCATCGCGGGCTGTCCACTATGATGGGGACTCTGATTACATTTAATCGCTGTAAGGCTCACTTTCGCAGAGCATGTGTAGGATGTGGACGTGATTAATGTAGCACTCACTTTTATCTTATCTCCAAGTGTCACAGTTGGCAATGTTTCAGATCTGGCCATTAGTCTAATAGTCATGCTTCAGCAGTGAGGAAGGAGAACAGTGTGGGATACGAGGGAGTGTCTGGAGTGAGTTAAGCACAAGTGTGTGGGCAGCGAGGGGCTGGAGGTGAGCTGAAATCATGATGTACTTTTTCATGAGCTCCAGGCATCTTGCACTCACTCTGATATTGCAGTGGGGAAACAGAAATGCTGTGGGCCAGGGGCAAAAGCACGCACTCACATTAATGCGCGCACACACACACACACACACACACACACACACACACACACACACACACACACACACGTGCGCACGTTTGTCTTACTATCCTTGAGAGGACCTTTTGATGACATACTTCTTTTGTTCACTTTTTCTTTTTAAATAAAACTTTTTTTTAAATAAAAACTGCTGTTTTTGCTTTTCAAAAGTCTATGTGTCCATGCAAGGTCAAAACTATCAGATATTTCTATCCTATTGGGGACATCTCAGAACATAGAAACACACACACACACACACACACATTTGTCTTACTATCCTTAAGAGGACAGTTTGCTGACATTCTTCTTTTGTTTACTTTATTTCCAAAAAAAAAAAAAAAGCTTTTGAATAGTTTATATGTTCCTGCAAGGTCAAAACTATCCGATCTTCCTATGCTAGTGGACACCTCTGGTCCCCCAAAAGATATAAAAACACACACACTCACACACACACACACACACCATTTTCCCTCAGAACACATCTCTCTGATTCCTGCTGTCATTAGTAATCTCTTTAGGACAGGCAGGAGGGAGGCACTGTCGGAGGACAGATGGATGAAAGGAGATTTCAGCGAGAGTGGAGAAGATAGAGAGAAAGACAAGAAGAGAGAAGCTAATAGACACAAGAAGACTGATTAAAAAGTAGGAAAGACTATATGAAGATGGATGGACTGGTTTTGAGACTTTCAGGAGTGAGTGTCAATGATCATTCACACGGCTGGCGTCGGTGCCCGGGTGGGAAGCCACACTGTCCTCAGCGGGGGTTTCAGCACCACAGACAGCGGCAGGCTGTTACTGTCACATCAGCAGCACAAATCAGTGGACAGTGTCTGCAAACGCCTGCAAGGAGCCAATTAACCCTAATTGGGGATGGCACGAAGGAGAGAGATGAAGAAGAGAAGGTGAGTGAGAGGACATGTACTCATCTAATAAACAAGCACTCTCTGCTCCTCCCAGAGGAAGTGAACAGAAAAGCTGTTTCCTGCTCTGTGCTGACAAACGAAGGCTCCCTGGAACCTAAGCAGCCCTCGAGTGAATAAAGAAAATCCACCCAATTCAGAGCACAGACACATATCCGGGGGGTTTCTTTGTGTGTGTGTGTGTGTGTGTGTGTGTGTGTGTGTGTGTGTGTGTGTGTGTGTGTGTGTGCGTGTAATTTGCACTAGCTCATAGCATCACCATTTAACGTTTAAAAAACGGACCTTTAATGGTGCTCTCTTGGTGCTGATTACACTTTTTCCTATATTGCGTGTCATCCAGCCGGCCAACAACGAGTCTTCTTTCACCCCCCCTGAATGTTTGCATGTGCACAGCCGCAATTTGGAAATTAATGAGCAAAGGTGCCACAATCGGTGCTGAAAATGAAACATGGGCAGATGGAATTGGATGTGACTGTAGAATGATCGGTGCGGAATGCTAATGAATGTCTCCAGAGAGAGCATATGTTCCGTTCCTGGTTGGGGCCTTCACTCCTCTAATGAACCTAAAGACAGAAAAGCCGCAATTTCTTCAATCTCTTTTTCATTTCATACAAAACAGAGTTTTTTGTTTTTTTTGACGTAACGGAGCTACGGCTTTAAAAACGATCGCCAATCAAATAAAGGAGGAGGAGATTAGTCAACGTTTGAGAGCGTTTCATGGATAAAGAGTGCGTTATTTCTTCCTTAAATGTTCTGGTGCAGATGCTACGGACCGTGGAGACCAGTGACAATAAATAGAAATGCTGTAAGATCTCATCTCTGCCTTTTCCCTCTATTACCAGGACCCGAAGAATCTAAAAGGATCCAAAGATATTCTTGAAATTGAAAATTATTCTGTGAAGCGAGGAGAGACGAAAAAAGAAAAGCAGATCCATTTAATTGTATGTACAAGTGAATATGTGTATCTGGCTCAGATATAGAATCCACCCCACTACCCACCAGAATGTAAAGCATTCACCATAACTGCTCAACCGTCACAGCACTTATCCTATTATCTCTGTCACTTTTGTCCTTCTGAAGAAAATCAACCCATCGTATGAAATTCCCAGCAACTAGCCAAGAAACATATATACGTATATTTTCGATCACTGTGACCTTCTGGCTAAAGATGGACAGCCTCCTTTTTCTTCATATTTACATCATCCTTTTAAATGAAGGACTAAAAAGCTTTGTGATTTCATAAGGTGATTCAATCCCACCTGAAAAAAAGAAAAGAAAAAAACACACACAGTGAATAATATTGAACTCTGCGTAGTGCTGATACTCAATAACCAAGTTACTAGCTATATTTCAGTAGAACTTGATCATGTTGCCTGAATCTTGTAAATGGTTCTCTTTCAGTGGGAATAGCACATTCTCAATATAGAGCAAAATTATCTGGTCACTTTTCTAGGATTAAACTTCATACTGGCTTTCAGGAAAGGCTTTTTAAGGTAGTTGTGGATTTCTGCCAAGAACAGTTATTCATGTAAAAAGCAGTCCAGGAAAGAAATCATATTCATATTTCTTGTGTCTCAGAAAATCCCTACATACACTAACATCAAAAGCCCTAAAGGTTTTTACGCATTCGGTTTGTTTGATAGGAAACGGAGCAATTTCCTTCAGTACTTCGCTATGATTATTTAGGGCCAAGTGCACTCTCCTATCTTTTCCTCTTCTCTAAATGGATGGGACTGTCTATCATGTGTGTGTGTGTGTGTGTGTGTGTGTGTGTGTGTGTGTGTGTGTGTGTGTGTGTGTGTGTGCCTGCAAACATGCCCACTCTTCAGTGAAAAACAAAGAACATGTTCTTTATCTGCAGAATAGGGAGATTTCAGAGTGATAGGCAGTTCTTGTGTACGGCCTGACAAAGTAACATCTCTGCAAGGATGACGTGACATAAAAATGTTCTCATCTCTTCAGCGTAATCTAAATATTCTTTCGGGGAAGAATTCATTTCTTTACAGTGGATTGTTTAAAGAAAAAGAAGAGCAAAGTTCCAAAGAAAATGTTCGGAAATTGCTTAATTAAAAATTTGGGATTAGGATTTATTAAAGGAAATAACAAAACAAGTGACAGGTTTCAAAATGTGAACACACCAAAGACACAATATTTTGGTTTTGGGAATGAGAAGACTTCTAATGGGCAATGTATGAGAGCAACTATGCCACAATATACCGTTTGGGGAATGCAAACACTCTTAATTTTTAAATTTGGGTCTGTCAACACATTGGAACATGGTATTCAGATTTTTTGCAAATGTGAACACACACAATATTCCGGTTTGAATACATGAACACACTTATGCACAATATACCAGTTCAAACCTAAGGGACTATAGTACAGATATGACAATATGTTCAGCACAATATTCAGTAGTATATAGTACATAATATATAGTCTAGATACACTGACCAGGCATAACATCATGACCACCTGCTTAATACGGTGCTGGTCTCCCTTTTGCTGCCAAAACAGCCCTGACCCGTCCTGCACTGTGTATTCTGACACCTTTCTATCAGAACCAGCTTTAACTTCTTCAGCAGTTTGAGCAACAGTAGCTCTGTAGTCTGTTGGATCGGACCACACGGGCCAGCCTTTGCTCCCCACGTGTATCAATGAGCCTCAGCCGCCCGTGACCCTGTCGCCGGTTCACCAAACTGTTTCTTCCTTGGACCACTTTTAATAGATACTGACCACTGCAGACCGGGAACACCCCACAAGAGCTGCAGTTTTGGAGATGTTCTGATCCAGTGGTCTAGCCATCACAATTTGGCCCTTCGTCAAACTCGCTCAAATCCTTACGCTTGTCCATTTTTCCTGCTTCTAACACATCAACTTTGAGGACAAAATGTTCACTTGCTGCCTAATATATCCCACCCACTAACAGGTGCCATGATGAGGAGATACTCAGTGTTATTCACTTCACCTCTCACTGCTCACAGTGTTATACCTGATCGGTGTAGATGACAATATGGCAACACCTTCAGAAAAATATTCAGTTTGGGTACGTGAACTTCTGCACACTTAAGCGCAATATTCTGCTTTAGAAATTTGAGCATGCTCAAGCACAATATTCATGTCTGTGAAGGTATACACATTCTTGATTGTTGGACTCTTGACAATCTTTCTTGACAATGAGCCCAGAGAAACAGATCTATATTTCAACACGTCCTTATTATTACATGATAGAGTTGAATTAACTTCACACTGAAGCATCCCAGACTGTAAAGCCCTTCATTCTGTCATAAGTTGAAATGGATATTATAGAACATATACAGGACAGCAGTGTTGAGCTTAGAATTCTGAGTGAATCTCTGGATTGACCTGAGAAAGAATTATGGAAGAACCGGCATTTTCAGCCGATTTAACCCCAGGTGTATTACAATACATTTTAATGCAGCTTTCGATCCCTTAAAGTGATATCTTAATATTCATTTACTCAGACCCAACCTTGTCTCCGAGAAAAAATGTTCATATGCAGCGTCTTCGGTATGATTAATATCATATGTTCGGTTATAAGCACACTATATTATCTATATCATCACAAAACCTATAAAACTGTGACAGAACATTGTAGAAGGTGATGCAAATAAGTTGCACGTGATTTTTTTAAATAAAATTGGAACAGATAAACAATTAATTGGATGTGTGATATCAAAATCGTATTAAGATTAGTTCGGTTTTCTCTGTTTATAAGCCCTTTATCTCAGGCCTGTCTGTGATACCGAGAGCTAACTGATTGTCTTCAGTAGAAAGTAATTGAAAAAAGATAGCTAACTGCTGAATAACATTCATCACTTTCATGGACAGCCACGTGTTTTAGTTTCAGGTGATCTGCTTTGTTTCCTTCTGTCTAATGCATTTCTTTGCAGATGGACAAAATTGTGACTTGTAGCTTTAAATTGGAAATCTTAACCAGCACAGCTTTTTCCCTCTTATGCTGGTGGACAATGGGATATGTGGTGGAAAGAAAAGTTAAGTTGTCTTTATTTTTTCACATATACATTACTGCAGAGTGAAATTCTTTCTTCACATATCCCATCCTTGAGGGTTGGGGTCAGAGAGCACAGGGTCAACCAAGATGCAGCACCCCTGGAGCAGAGTGGGTTGGCGGCCTTGCTCAAGGGCCCGGCGGTGGCAGCTTGGCAGTGCTGGGGTTTAAACCCCGATCTTCCGGGCCACGACCCCGAGCCTTAACCACTTGAGCTATCACGTGCATCATGGCTGACCCTGCGCTCTGACCCCAACCCTTCATGGATGGAATATGTGAATAAAGAATTTCACTGTACAGTAATGTATATGTGACAAATAAAGGCTACTGCTTATTTAGCTTTTGTTTTTTTTTTCTTTTTAAAGCAACTACACCATTTTGCCTAAAAACATCATACAGACTCTGTACAATATGTACAATTAGCAAGAATTTGTCTCGCTGCCAAGCTAATCATGCTAGCTTCTGAAACCGATATTGGCATTAGCAAAGAAAGCAGATTGACTTGTTTATATAGATCCAATTATTGTTCAGCAAAACTTACACTCCTTTACGCACTGCAGCATGTTTTACTGAAGAAGATCTCCGGTGAAACTGTACTTCAGTGTCTTATCCATATTCAGATGCATATGGATGGCTAGAGTGTTAACTACATTGTGATGAAAAGATCTCTAGAGATGATGAATTGGTAGAACACGACAAATGATGAATTCATGATTTTTTTTTCTATATTGAAGACCTTGAGTAGATGTTAAACTGAAATGACTGGATGCCAAGCTGAGTCCATTTAACTGATGTATAGCACACCGATATTGCTGGAATGAGAGGAGAAGAGACCTTTGAGGTTTGTAACAAATGCTCTGAAATTCTAAAGATCAAAATGTAAGGGGTTTTTTTTCTTCTTCTTAGGGATGTAAATAAGTAAGAGATTAAGTATTCAATTTTAATAATTCTTAAGTTCAGCCAGTATATGTAAATAGAGCTAATAATGCTTAAATTTAGTAACGGAGTGCAATGATTCAAGATTCAAGTGGTTTCCTTTGGTGTATAACAGTAAGGTAAATCCTTATCGTACAATCTAGACTTTAAAAAGTCAGTAAAAGGAAAGATCTATAAAATTTCACATGAAATCCTTTTGAAATCATACACCATGGTCAGTGTGATGATGTTTATAGTAAAAAGTGTTACAAAAAAAAAATCAAACTAAAAACTTCAAAACTTTGAATTACATCATAACGTACTGGACAAATCTTTACTGTACACTTAACTCAGAACACTGATACACTATATTGCCAAAAGTTTTGGGACTCCTGCCTTCACATGCACATGAATGTAATATGGAGTTGTCCCACCCTTTGTAGCTATAACAGCTTCAACTCTTCTGGGAAGGCTTTCCACAAGGTTTAGGAGTGTGTTTATGGGAATTTTTGACCGTTCCTCTAGAAGCGCATTCGTGAGGTCAGGCACTGATGTTGGACGAGAAAGTCAGGCTCGCAGTTTCCGCTCTAATTCATCCCAAAGGTGTTCTATGGGGTTGAGGTCAGGACTCTGTGCAGGCCAGTCAAGTTCCTCCACACCAAACTCGCTCATCCATGTCTTTATGGAGCTTGCTTTGTGCACTGGTGTGCAGTCATGTTGGAACAGGAAGGGGTCATCCCCAAACTGTTCCCACAAAGTTGGGAGCATGAAATTGTCCAAAATGTCTTGGTATGCTGAAGCATTAAGAGTTCCTTTCACTGGAACGAAGGGGCCGAGCCCAGCACCTGAAAAAAATCACCTGCATTCAATGATTTGGAGGGGTGTCCCAAAACTTTTGCCAATATAGTGTATTTATTCATGTAGAAGACAACTTCTATTCACTCACACAGAATTCCACCACCCTCAAAATAGTTACAGTAGATGTTTTGCTATATAGTTAAAATGTTAAATTGTGTGCTTTATTTTAATATTTCTTAACATGCTTTTTTTCCCACCATACAAGCTGCAGCGATGGATATAGAAACTAGCGTCTTTCTCCCAGGTAATTGTCTGGCACAGTTGCCAGGGGAACATTTCTCATCCTACAACAAGAAGCTCATGAGTCAGGTTTATTACTTTTTGGAGAAACGAGGTCCTGACTTAAACTCTCTGAAAAGACTGATAATTACGATGCCGTAAATTACGATGTGCATTTCTAGAAGATCCGAAAGCTCCAAGAGCCTGTCACAGGCCTGTAATGCATTACTGATAAATAATGCACCTTCATCATTCAGCCAGCGCATTTGTCATATTTTAGAGGTACATTTGAGAGACATTTCTCCTCTTTCTCTTCTTTTATTTCTCATGTGTGTGTAGAATGAGTTAGAGAAGGCCTTAAAGACTATCCGCAAAATGTCTCTCACAGGATGTCCTTTAGTGCCATAAAAACGCTGTTAACTGAATTATCTCTACGAATTGTGGGGAGACACTGGTTTATAATATGAGTGATGAATCTAATCTTTTCTTCTGCTCATCTATTACACTGAGCTGACTTGCTACTTGGTCTGTGATGCATTGTCATCTTGTTTGATCTAATTTGCAAGCTGCTGAATTGTAGTGGACACAGATGTGCTTGTATATCAACGCGTCCTCTCTTAATTTATTTTTATTTTACAAGAATCATCGCCATCATCTATGACAGGAGTCAGATTGCATGCAGCAGACAGGTAGATGTCAAGCCTAGAAAATACCAGACACATAACCAAGATTCAAGATTCTATTATTGCCACTATACTGTTACTAGTACCGCAAAATTAGAGCAGTCCTTACAGTCCAAATACAGTCCAAACTGTACATCCATTTGAACAAATGAAATAATAAAATAAAAGCAACTGTAGTCCAGGCAATAGTGATAAATAAGTCAATTATTGTAATTATGTATAAGGTATAAATAAGTATGTAAATATTTTATACAGATAGATATATATAGATATAAATAAGTTATTGCACAATATTCGCACATAAGGATTTGCATATAATGAGAGGGTATTAAAATATCACAGGATGTAAAGATGTCAGATAATATAGAATGAGTTTACTGAGTCGTTGTTTCGGCTCCTCCCTGTTCGGGGTCGCCAAAGTGGATCATTTAGTCCGCATGTTTCAATTTGGCACAGGTTTTATGCCGGACACACTTCCTGACACAACCCTCCCATTTAATCCGGGCTTGGGACCTGCACTGAGAATTAACTCTTCAGTGGCTGGGTTAGCGCCCTGCCCGGGAATCGAACCCGGGCCACAGCAATGAGAGTGAGGGATGGACCCTTGGGAGGCAATGTAAACATGCTGAGTAATATATGAATATATGAATATGAAAATACACTGACCAGGCATAACATTATGACCACCTGCCTAATATTGTGTTGGTCCCCCTTTGGCTGTCAAAACAGCCCTGACCCGTCATGCACTGTGTATTCTGACAATTTTCTATCAGAACCAGCATTAACTTCTTCAGCAGTTTGAGCAACAGTAGCTCGTCTGTTGGATCGGATCACACGGGCCAGCCTTCACTCCACACATGCATCAGTGAGCCTTGGCCGCCCATGACCCTGTCTCCGGGTCACCACTGTTCCTTCCTTGGAGCACTTTTGATAGATACTGACCGCTGCAGACCGGGAACACCCCACAAGAGCTGCAGTTTTGGAGATGCTGTGATCCAGTGCTCTAGCCATCACAATTTGTCCCTTCGTCAAACTCGCTCAAATCCTTACGCTTGTCCATTTTTCCTGCTTCTAACACATCAACTTTGAGGACAAAATGTTCACTTGCTGCCTAATATATCCCACCCACTAACAGGTGCCATGATGAGGAGATACTCAGTCTTATTCACTTCACCTCTCACTGCTCACAGTGTTAGGCCTGATCGGTGTATATGGTATAAAGAAAGAAAAGCAACAAGGAGCTAGTAAAGAACATGTGAAACTGAAACAAAGCTAAAGCATGACAAAACGCAGTGTAGTATATGCATTATTTTAGATATTTTGCACACTGTTCTCCCAGCATACTGACTCAAGACTGTTTGCTATTAATTGCACAGCTCTCCAATCTCTGTTCTAATTGGAGGACAAGTCAAGCAAAACAAAATTCTAGTAAAAAAGAAGCCTGTCATCTTTTCATAAAGTAATCTGAAAAGATTTATTTATTTTTTTACTTTTTTTTTTTTAAAAGATTCGCCTGCAGTTGCTGTTCACCGTGTTAAGAGCCCTGGCAGCGAGCCGCTAAATCACAGGCAATGGCTTCAGTGAACAGTAACTACAAGGGACTAATGAAGCCTGAGAGTCCACATGCTGTACTTAATCATCACTTTTACATGAGCTTTGGACAGACTGATGGGAGCCCTCCATCTCTAATTAACCCACTAGCTAAGTGGATAATTAAAATGGCCAGCTAGTTTAGAATGCAATTTGGTCTATGTCCAAAAGATTAGCAGTATACACGAACCTGGCTCACCCACCAACCTTGGTTTATTATATTACTGCTACATTCACATTCGCTCTGAATGCAGCATTGTTTTGCATCAGACACTTTATTCACTTTATTCAAAGTGCAGCCAATCCACCTCTGCTATGCTCTCGCTAAACCTCAACCATCACGACTGCTATACACTGAGTGATACGAGTCTGCTTTTCACCTTCCATCCTTTTCTATAGTTGTCTGTTTCTCTGGCGCATTTCTCTGACCTTGGTCCTTTATTATGTATTCTGTGTGGTCTCGCCAGTCAGTCTAATGGTCTGCACATAGTCACGAGTACATAATCAGGCTGTCTCATAATCTCAAAGCCCTGTCAAAATGCAAAATAACACCTTTTAAACATCATCTGTTCCTCCTGTTTACTACTGTGGAACAGAAACTGCTGCTAACAACTAAATGTCCAAGTTTTGACCTGTGTTTCTGCTTCAATTAGAGAAAGGAGAGAGGGAACAGACAACACAGACAGTTTTTTTTAATGTATATTGCTGTTACATCCTTGAATCTGAAGTCATTGATAAAGCATGGATCCAGCTGGAACATTAACAATCGACTCATATTAATGCTCTTGCTCTAACATGTTATTTTTTGTTTATTGCAGGAAATCTACATAATCTAACATCACATACACAGAGATCAAAGGTGGTGCACTGGAATAGGTCAGACATCACCTCGCCTGATCTTTAGGGTGTCCATGAGACATTTATGTGAACTTTTGTTCTTTTTTTTTTTTTTTTGCGATGAAACGGTTGACGCTATTCCTAGATTTGTACAGTCACAGCAGCTGGAGCAAGGCTAAGCAACACAACGTTTCACACCACTGCCCTTGAAATAGACTGCAGATTGCAAGAGAAGAAATCAAACGGAGACAGGAAGAGTGGGAGTGAATAAGATATTATCTTCGCAAATTATTAGTCTGGTCAGTGTATTGTAATGAAAACCATGTAACAACATTGCATGCAAGTTATAGTGCAGATCGTGATTAGAAAACAATCGACAGAATGAATAGAAGATCGAAGATAAGAGTGGAATTATTATTATTATTGATTTATTAAACATCTAGGTGTTACTCCAATTACAGTCTATCGGAACATTTACCATTTGTCATTGCTCTCTTTGGCAGTTTTTTACATTTATTTTTATTTTATAGAGCCTAAAGTTTTAACATAATTCACGACACAGCAAGATTCTAGTGAGATTTTAGCAGCATGTACCTTTTTGCATGATTATGGCTGAAGTAGAAGTTCTATTTTGTGCCACGCACTAATTATAGAAAACGGTGCGAACAGGAATCATTGTTAAACATTTGAAGTGTTCTTCAGGCGGTGATTCATTATGAAGAGAGTAAACACATTTGTTCCTATATTCGCGGAGAGAGAGCGAGACGTGGAACGCCTGCTGACGAGTGGCTCTACTTGATTGAAATCAAGTGTACGTAGCATATCAAATTGTCACATCCGCTAATCATCCAGTCTGCTGTTGTTACATATGTGTTTTAGAAAGTATTTTCACTTGAAAAAAACAAAATCTTAGCAAGTGAAAATATCTTTAAATCTGGTCACATTTTGTTAGTATTTTTAATACGGTTACAATAAACCAAATATAAGATATATAATAAAAAAAATATATCAACCTAATTATTGTTTTCTTTCACTCATTGCAAGCTTTAAATATTTTTATTCTAAAAAAACTTTTAAGAGACAAAAAAAATAAATAAATCAACCAATAGAACAAGACTATTGCAAGCTATATATATATATATATATATAGATATATATATAATCTGATTAGGGGGGGACGGTGGCTTAGTGGTTAGCACGTTTGCCTCACACCTCCAGGGTTGGGGGTCCGATTCCTGCCTCCGCCGTGTGTGTGGAGTTTGCGTGTTCTCCCCGTGCCTCGGGGGTTTCCTCCGGGTGTTCCGGTTTCCTCCCCTGGTCCAAAGACATGCATGGTAGGTTGATTGGCATCTCTAAATTGTCCGTAGTGTGTGATTGCGTGAGTGAATGAGAGTGTGTGTGTGTGTGTGCCCTGCGATGGGTTGGCACACCATCCAGGGTGTATCCTGCCTTGATGCCCAATGACGCCTGAGATAGGCACAGGCTCCCCGTGACCCGAGTGTAGATCGGATAAGCGGTAGACAATGAATGAATAATCTGATTAATAAAAAATACTAACTAAATGTAACTAGAGTCAAAGTTTTAAGTAAGGAATACAACGCCATGTATTATTCTTATCAAACAGCAATTTTGCAAATGAATACAATTTTTATTTTTTTTAATGAACAACGTCATGCTTTTTAAAAAAAAAGGTCCCAGTTTTGGCCTGGCTCGCAGTCTCCGCTCCAGTTCATCCCAAAGGTGTTCTATCGGGTTGAAGTCAGGACTCATGGGCCTTGCTTTGGTCACTGGTGTGCAGTCATGTTGGAACAGGAAGGGGTCATCCCCAAACTGTTCCCACAAAGTTGGGAGCATGAAATTGTCCAAAATGTCTTGGTATGCTGAAGCATTAAGAGTTCCTTTCACTGGAACTAAGGGGCCGAGCCCAAACCCTGAAAAACAACACCTCAATGATTTGGAGGGGTGTCCCAAAACTTTTGCCAATACAGTTTATGTAGTCATTTCAAGCTTGAAATAGTCATGGCAGACTTTTTTTTTTTTCAGTTTTAGCATGTATTATTTAAAAAATTTAGTTTTAAAATTAGTAAAAAATATCTATAAATTGGTTCAATAATCATATATTTGGTTGATTTGAATCTTAAAGGAAAAACAAAGTGTTTTTTTTCCATAGTCAAGACTTTTGCACCATTGTGCTACACTGTAAAATGTTTAAATGTCCTTTATCCTGGTTGAGGTTTCAGTCTTAATAACAACAATTAACTCTGTTAAACATTTCTAAAGTTATTTTTCTAACAGTCGTGCTTTTAACCGTAAACTGACCAGGCAAAAATGCTGTTCAGCTTTGACAAATCAGGATCCTAAAGCTAAAAACTGGACATACTGCCCAGAGGTTTTTATATGAACTGGATGGTTTTTTTTGTGGAACAACACAGAACATACATGATGCTACAAGGAGTTTTAATGCTGTGTTACGAATTCCGAAAGCAAAGGGTCTTCTACAGGAGATATTAAACACAACACCTGCATTTACATATGAAAACTGCCAAATTCCCTGATACACAATCCTACTCAGGGAGACACTGTATATGACAGTCAGTGTGAAATTATGTGTGTCATACTGAGTTGGATGTGTGTGTGTGTGTGTGTGTGTGTGTGTGTGAGAGAGAGAGAGAGAGATCGTGTGTCATAGGTGTTAATCCAAAACTGGGAATCATGCCGCATGTGTATAGCTGCCTGTTTAAAGCTCACTAGTGTCCTGTATGGGTTTCAGTCTGCCTTGCTGCTTTGCATAATTGACCCCCTGTTTGAATATATTTCAATATATTAAATCTGATTGGTCATAAACTCTTGCGAAAGTGTTTTATATGCGGCAGCAGGTTTTTTATGTCCGGTCTCCAAGGTGATTATTGATGTCATCTCATATCAAGAATTTTCCCTCATTTGAAATGAGAGCCACGAGGAAGCGGTGGACAGCTGTGGAATAAAAATATGAAATGGAGTCCTGTATGTGAGAGAACAATGCATATACAATTCCGTTGTATTTTACCAGGTCATGATTTTGAGGGGGAAAAAAGTCAGCAAAAATGTTTTCTCCAGAATTTGAGCTAAAATCCACCTTGAACAAGATGCATAACAATCTTTAATCTCCATCATTAAAAAACGATCTTCGTGGCATTAATGAGATTCCGAGTTGATTTTCCTTTAATCTTTTTCATTCATTCATTCATTGTCTACCGCTTATCCGAACTACACTCGGGTCACAGGGAGCCTGTGCCTATCTCAGGCGTCATTGGGCATCAAGGCAGGATACACCCTGGACGGAGTGCCAACCCATCGCAGGGCACACACACACTCTCTCATTCACTCACGCAATCACACACTACGGACAATTTAGAGATGCCAATCAACCTACCATGCATGTCTTTGGACTGGGGGAGGAAACCGGAGTACCCGGAGAAAACCCCTGAGGCACAGGGAGAACATGCAAACTCCACACACACATGGCGGAGGCGGGAATCGAACCCCCAACCATGGAGGTGTGAGGCAAACGTGCTAACCACTAAGCCACCGTGCCCCCCCCCAATCTTTTTCACCACCATGATAATACTTCCTACAAAAGAGTACCCTCAATTGTATGAAAAAAATAAATGAAGTTGTTCTGGATAAGGGTGTCTGCCAAGTGCCAGAAACAACTTAGAACATGACCTCCCCCTTTGGTGGAAGACTGTACAAGTGTTTAGATGTGCAAAAGTATTGGAACAGATGACCCTTAAAGTAAAACGCCAGTAAGCTGAGTAATTTGGAATCTCGTGTCTATATTTCCACTTGCAAAGTCTTTTACAAATGGTGGACTGTGATACCTTTACCCCTGTCTGGTGGAGTCTGTTGGTGATGTCACCAATTTGGGGGTTTTCTTCACAGCCAACACAATGTCTGATTGTTAGTAAACCAGCTGCTTCTTTTTTCTGGACATTCCAAATTGTCGTGTTGGTTATTCCCAATACTTGTGCAATGCCTCTAATCAATTTCCCCTCTTTTTTCAGCTTCAAAATTTCTTGTTTTTCTCCCATATACAGCTCTCTGGTGTCATCCAGGTATCATCCTTTTTCACAACAAATGCACCCTGAAACCCAGGGCACAACAAGAGCAGACATTCAGAGCTTTTAATTCTTTAAATAATTTATCAAGCAGGGACCATCGGGGCGACGAGGGACACCTATCAGTCATGTGTTCCAATATTTTTGAAATAGGTTTGTCATTTGAAAAACGTGTGTGTTTGAACAAAAGGTGCCATGTTCTAAGTTGTTTAACCCATCTAGATGTAAACTATGTGAAAACAAAAGTGGAAAATCTTATCTATCGTCTCATTTTCAGTCTTTCATCTCAAACCCAAATGTCTTCAGTGCATAGAAAAGTCACAAGAATTGGCCTTGCCGTTCCGGTACTTTCCGAAGAGACTGTATAATCTCAGTGCATGTGAACCTGCACTAGTAAAAGCACAAAGCACACTGATGTGAAAAAATAGAAAAATAAGATTCCAGCACAGCAGGGAGTCTCAGTCTGACCCTGAAATGTTTAATAGCCGTTCTTACAGCTTAAATTTAAACTCTTGTGAATAGAAGGTACTCTTCTTTTATTCTTCTTTAGAAGCTCTTCAACTAATAAAATCTAACTGGCTGACTCTCAGTCATGTACTGCACTCAAAATGAAAGGGATAGGAGGACATTTTTACAGACGATTGAAGCAGTTTGATAAACTAAACTCCGCATCTCCTGGGTCATTATCGTTACGACTAAAGCGCTTGCAATAAGTATCTGGTATGCTCTGTACCTGCTGTTCAATAATGGTTGTTTGGTGATCCCTTTCCCCTGCCCGGTAGATGAGGGCTTATGATCTGTAAACATTAGCTACAGTCGGTAAGTGCATGACCCCATAAAACAGACCATGAATGTAGTTGTAATCACAGGTATACCTGATAAAACTGCTGTAGAAGTACATATTTAATATCTATACATATAAACCTCAAATAACCTTCATTCTCATTAAACCCTGAATTCAGATGCCGGATCTTTTGTCAAACCGCAAAATGGGCCTTTGTGCTTTAAGTGCAGCAGACTGCAGTATATTACTTTTTTTATTACTTGCTCTTTCAATCCATGAGTCATTTAAATGGCTTGATTAGTGAATAGAATGGTCTATTAGCATAGAAAATCAAAGTACATACAAAATGGATGTGTGTATATGTAGGTGTGACAAGAATGTCTGGTTCAAGCAAGGCTTTTTGCCTGAGGCTTGACGAGTCACATTTCTCAACTCTCGTAGCATAGAGGCAAGCTGCCATGCTTCACTGGCCCTGATAATTATTTCTTATCTCTTCTGCCTTGCTCTTTCTCTCAATTTCCCAAAAATTTCGCTTGCATGTAGAGTTCTGGACTTCCTGTCCCCATCCCAGTGGACATGGCACAGAAGTAGGAGCATCATTGTGTTCTTGGGTCTAAACTAGATTAGATAACATTCTCTAAATGAGAAATAAAGGCATTAAAAAGAAATGTGCTCTCTTATCACGCTGTTTGAGTTGACTGCGATTTGTGGTCCACACTTGATAAGAAGTCTCTGTGGTTATCTCAGCAGGGCTTTTCCACAGCTATATCTAAGAGGAAGTTTGAAACAAACAAGATGATCAGAGGGCCAGATTTAGATGTGCTTTCCCATACAGATTGTTTGTGAGGAGCATTTCTAACTGTCTTCTGCGCTAAGTTGATTCAAGGTCTAATGCATATGAAGTGGAAAGGGCTTCGGTAACTTGAGTGGTTTTAAAGATCTAAAGAACTGTTCGGCTGCACGATATCGGGTCTGAATCTGACCATCTTGGGGTTTTTTGTTGTTGTTGTTGTTGTTGTTGTTGTACAGAAACAACTTCAGCTTAACAAATATGTGTGATGGTCTGAGAAAACCTGATATACGTCACTGTGGCTACATTTTCGGGAAAAACAATAAAGCCATTAGTGTTTTTCTGCCAAAAAATATACTAATATTTCAATTTTAGGAATACACAACTATATTTTACCAAAACAATCTAGAAATGTTTTTATTTTATTTAACATGTTGGTTAAAAAAAGATTTCTTTTGTAGATAAGTATAATTCCCTAACATAGTAAATGTCATCAAATTGTTTAATATCTATTGTATGTGATATTGCGAAACTGAACACAAGTCTAATTAATTCAGTTCGTAATTAGATAGCAGCTGTCGAAATGTCTGAGATGGTCCTACACTGTTGCATCATCATCAACACAGAGATGAGCGCTTACACACTCAGTACAGGTGACAATGGTTTTAAACCAACGTTTTAAAGGCCTAAAAAAATTGAGTCAACACAACAGATTGGCTGAATTTAATCGGCGTTTATTTCCCTGCTGACGTCCGAGTGAGCCAAAGCTCAGCAGAGTAAAGATACGGCGACGAGGCTTGTGTTTAAATGCCCTTATTAACTTTTACCTCATGTGACGAGGCTGATGTGGAGGACGCCAGAAATCAGAGTGAGAACTCATAATTCTTTAACATTTGGCAGTAATGCTCAAGATTAGATTATAAATATAGAGGTAAAGGTTTCTTTCAATGGAACTGGAGGTAACCTTTGCAGCTTTGCATTGCTAGAACTTTCTGTTTTATGCTTGGGTTTTAATTGAGACATATGCAAAAAAGACACAAATAACGTTTTTATGTATCTGGATTGGGAATCTGTGCATAATGCAATGCACATTGTTATAGAGGATCTTCATTTAATTGTGTAGACAGCTGAGAAGATCATCAGAGTCTCTCTTCTCTCTATCACCGATGTTTACACCACACGCTGCATCCACAAAGCCAACAGTATCGTGGACGACCCCACGCAAACCTCACACACACGCTTCACCCTCCTGCAGTCTGGAAAAAAAGGTACCGAAGCTTTCGAGCCTTCACAGCCAGACTGTGTAGCAACTTCTTCCCTCAAGCCATCAGACTCCTTAATTATCTTACCTGGGGAACACATGGTACCAGGATGCACTATGGGAAGCAGGCAGTGTCATGCTTTGGGCAATGTTCTGCTGGGAAACCTTGGGTCCATGTGGATGTTACTTTGCACCTACCTAAGCATTGTTACAGACCATGTACACCCTTTCATGGAAACACTATTCCCTGATGGCTGTGTCCTCTTTCAGCAGGATAATGCGCCGTGCCACAAAGCAGAAATGGTTCAGGAATGGTTTGATGAGCACAACAACCAGCTTGAGGTGTTGACTCCGCCTCCAAATTCCCCAGATCTCAATCCAATCCAGCATCTGTGGGATGTGCTGGACAAACAAGGCCCCACCTCACAACTTGCAGGACTTAAAGGATCTGCTGCTAACATCTGGGTGCCAGATCCCACAGCACACCTTCAGGGATCTAGTGGAGTCCATGCCTCGATGGGTCAGGGCTGTTTTGGCAGCAAAAGGGGGACCAACACTACACAATATTAGGCAGGTGGTCATAATGTTATGCCTAATATAGGAAAAATACTCTTGTTTAAATGTAAATAATGAGGTTAATATTGAAACAGTAAATTGTAGTAACTGAAAAATCTGTACTGTAGGGGTAGGTGAAAGTTATTGTACAGTTAAAGGGTTCCCTGGCTATAAAAGGTGTAAGAACCTTTGATATAAAGAGCGACATTGATCCAAATCTAACAGATAATCGAACACATTATGTGTGAAGTGTGTGAAGTGTCCTGAACATTTCAGCACTGAACAGCATTTAAAATCGGCCGGCGTTGTACTCAGTTTAAGCCTGAAGTATATTTGGTCAAGTACTTTTGACTTGCAGCTGAATACATTAACTCTATTGTCTAGTTGCTTGCCTAATGAAGGGATATAAATAATAAAACATGTCTCCAATGCACATATGAGTTCGTGATATGGCATATACAACAGCTTGAATCGTTTTAACTGTCGTTACCGCCTGCATTCATGTGACGGGAGATTTCCCGCCTGCAGGTTATCCCAGAATAGTTAAAAAGATGTAAATGCTGAGGACAGTCAGTAAGCAGCGAGTGTCCACAGTTATCCACCCCACAGACATTCATTTGTGCCAACAAGCACCACGAATAAAAAAAAAAAAAAGCTCCATTATGGAAATGCAGAATAGTTTGACTTGATTGGCAGCTGTTAGCACTGAACCCAGAGCCTCAAATGAACCAGAGAATATATTTGTGCAGGATTGGCTTGTTTTGATGAATGCTGTGTGAATTTCTGTTCTCCACCCCTGAATGTGTTGCTGGCATCTCCTTTCATTCACACACACGCACACATGCACTCTCTCTCTCTCTCTCTCTCTCTCTCTCTCTCTCTCTCTCTCTCTCTCTCTCTCTCTCTCTCTCTCTCTATCTATCTCTCTCTCTCTCTCTCACTCACTCACTCCCTCCAAGCACAACGGCTATAGCCTGCACTCTACAGATAAAATTGTGCACAATGCCTCTAAAAGGCTCCATAAAGACACAGAACCCAATGTTTCAGACAAATGTATTTGTGTCCATAAAGACTGAGAGGTAGATTAGCTGTGTCAGGCTGGGTTACAGTATTGTTGGTTCTGAAAGATGTTGTAAACGTGGATTCGGGCGATAATTCATGCTTTCAAATCAACCCATGAGGGAAGGATCTCTGAGGTCAGTGACGACCGTGAAATGTGATGGTTGTGAGGGGGGGAAAAAATCATTTAATAATCCTCTGTCGTTGTTGCTGTTGTTTAGCATTGTCAAGTGTGTTTATGTATTTCTGTGGAGGACGCTACAGCCTTACCTTCTTTCATCCTGACAGATAAAAAAAAAAAAAGATAGAGCTATTGTCCCAGATATCCCAAATGCCTGCATTGAAACCAGGCTGTAAATATGTTGAAAGAAAATGAATGAGTGTAGTTTGGACTAGATACACACTTCCAATGTCTAGTTCTTCAATATTAAATCAACTGCCTGCACAGTACACAGGAGCTAATAAATGTGCTGTAATCTATAAGTAAAAAAGACCATGAGGAATGCCATCTTTTTTCAGCCGATGTCTGTGTCTCTGAGGTACTGTATATGCTTTTGTGTGTGTGTGTGTGTGTGTGTATATATATTCAAGTGTGTGTGTGTTTTTCTGAGCATCTCAGAGATGGATTGTGGCATGTCAGAACAGCTCTCCCTGACCCAGATAGATGACACTTCCCAGCCTTCCAGCTTTCTCCTTCCCTCCACGTCTCCCATGGGTCCATTCTCTCGTTCTTCTCTTCTTTTGACTCCTCTATGGAGTAGAATGCAGCCAATGTTGAGGGGAAAGAAGAAAAAAATAGAGAGAGAGAAAAAAAAAAAAAGCTCAAATGTGCCTCAGTGAGCTTGTTCTTTATATTCCATGCACTTTTGTTAGGAAACACATTGTTCCTTAATCCCACAAACAGATGCAGCTCATTGTAGTCACAGAAGGCTCTGATGATGTGTTGTGAAGTCTGAGATTCTTGCTGCTGAGCAGTACAAACGGCTGCTTTTTGTTTGTACACTGACCAATTACAAGTGGAAATAAAACAACGTGGCTGATAAAAATGGAATTAATATTCACTCCCCCGTGTTGGGTTGCGCTTTGTAGCCCCGCTGAGTTTCAGCACATGTTTACTCGTCATTCTCTCAAGCCTGCCCATAGTTATATTCTTTAACGAGGATTTTATCTTTGATTTTTAATCAGGAGTGAATTTCTAGGTTGGGAGATAAATAATGATGAGTGTAAAAGAGATGAACTTCCAGCCTTAAGCTTTTTTTTATTTTATATTGGAAAAATTTCTTTATGTTTAGTTTGGGAGGTAACAGATGGTGTGAGTGCATAAGTCATACACTGGGGATTTTATTAATTCTGAGTCAAAACCAAGGAGTATCAAGACTAGAACTGTGATATTGATAGCGATGCTTTGAAATGTCCTTATAAATATCGACATAATGTGAAGTGAAGTGAATTACGTGGAGTAAATAATAAAACACTAAAAATTGCAAATGGAAAGATTTTACTAAAATAATGCACCCAAATGCACTTTATTCACATCATTCATATATTATATTTATATTCACCGGTCAGGTATAACACTGTGAGCACTGACCAGTGAAGTGAATAAGACTGAGTATCTCCTCATCATGGCACCTGTTAGTGGGTGGGATATATTAGGCAGCAAGTGAACATTTTGTCCTCAAAGTTGATGTGTTAGAAGCAGGAAAAATGGACAAGTGTAAGGATTTGAGCGAGTTTGACGAAGAGCCAAATTGTAATGGCTATACCAGTGGGGTGTGGGGTGTTCCTGGTCTGCAGTGGTCAGTATCTATCAAAAGTATCCTTTAAGTCCTGTATGGAGGTCCCACCTTGCAACTTACAGGATTTAAAGGATCTACTGCTAACATCTTGGTGCCAGATACTGCAGCACACCTTCAGGGATCTAGTGGAGTCCATGCCTCAATGGGTCAGGGCTGTTTTGGCAGCAAAAGAGGGACCAACACAATATTAGGCAGGTGGTCATAATGTTATGCCTGATTGGTGTATTTTCTACATATTTTTCCCTTTTCCCTTTATTTTTTTTGTAATTCTATTGTTAGTGTATTTCGATTCTATTTTGATTCTATTTTTATGACACGGACAGTTGAAAACATTTAACAGCATGTCATATTGTATGGTTGGGGTATGTGACTTGATTTGAACTTAAAAATGTAATGCTATTGTTGTCAAGAATCTCTGCTGTGAAATCCATAAAATCTATAAATAACAGGCTCCGAGGCTCAGCTCATACTCAATCACCAGTGTGCTTTACTTCCTGTTCATTTACAGACCTTTCCTTATATAGGCACAAGAGTAAACTAATGAACAGAAAGGAAAGATCATGATGTCCTTGTGGAGATGTCTCCTCAAAACACTCTGAGTATTGCTGACATTTTTAGCTGGACATTACAGAGCCCAGGACAGTCACTAACACATTTTATTTATCTATTTTAATGATAGTAATCAGAGCCTAAAGACATTTTAGCCAAAGTGTTCTTCAAAAATTACTTACAGAAACTTTAACAGTATTCTGCTGGGATTGGTGTCTGCTCATTCAGGTAGAGGAGTTCAGGAAGACGAAGCCAAAAAGGGGCAGTATTTCTGAAAGACAACAACATTTCCACCCAAGCTCTCATCACATGACCACGAACTGTCCATAATGCCACATTCCTAGGTTTTGATGGACGTGTCATGAAGACGTCTGTTCAAGAATGAGATATCAACATACACTATACTGCCAAAATCATTAGTGTTGTTTTTCAGGGGTTGGGCTCGGCCCCTTAGTTCCAGTGAAAGGAACTCTTAATGCTTCAGCATACCAAGACATTTTGGACAATTTCATGCTCCCAACTTTGTGGGAACAGTTTGGGGATGACCCCTTCCTGTTCCAACATGACTGCACACCAGTGCACAAAGCAAGGTCCATAAAGACATGGATGAGCGAGTTTGGTGTGGAGGAACTTGACTGGCCTGCACAGAGTCCTGACCTCAACCCCATAGAACACCTTTGGGATGAATTAGAGCGGAGACTGTGAGCCAGGCCTTCTCGTCCAACATCAGTGCCTGACCTCACAAATGCGCTTCTAGAGGAACGGTCAAAAATTCCCATAAACACACTCCTAAACCTTGTGGAAAGCCTTCCCAGAAGAGTTGAAGCTGTTATAGCTGCAAAGGGCGGGACAACTCCATATTACATTCATGTGCATGTGAAGGCAGACGTCCCAGTTTTGACTGATTCGCAGTCTCCGCTCTAATTCATCCCAAAGGTGTTCTATGGGGTTGAGGTCAGGACTCAAGGTCAGTCAAGTTCGAAAAAACAACACTTGAATTCATTGATTTGGAGGGGTGTCCCAAAACTTTTGGCATTATAGTGCACAATAAGAAAAGATAACTTATTATCGATAAACCCTTCTTTATTAAATGTTTGCGAAGTGTCATACTGATTAGGAAGCATTTTTTATAAGTGACTAAGCCATGATATTGAATCATTGCTTGATATTATTATTGTGTGATAAAATATAAAACCAAAAAAATGCTGAATTACTGAATTTGAAATTAGGATCTGATCCTCTCAAATGCACATGTGGCAATGAGGCATAGTTTAAGCCAATGGGTATTATGAAAACTGCCAAACATCTGTGCATTTTAGAGCAGATTAACTGGCATCAATCAGGCTTTAGTTCATGTAATCACAGTCCGCATGTTCAGCAAAGAGATTAACAGGCTGTAACCAATGTTTCAGTCTTGCTGGCTCAGTGATGTCATTATACTTTCTTTCAAGATTCAAATGAATCAAATTTTAACTCTAATTAAAGGTAAACAATTCTTCATTAATTTTACATCTTGTGTTTTGATAGAACGCGTCTACTTATTTGTCTTTCAGAGAAAATCATTGTCAGTAATTCAAGATATAAAATGTAATGAATTCAAACTCTACTCAAAGATGACTGAAATGGTTACGGTAATATACACCGATCAGCCTAATATTGTGTCGGTCCCCCTTTTGCTGACAAAACAGCCCTGACCCGTCGAGGCATGGACTCCACTAGATCCCTGAAGGTGTGCTGTGGGATCTGGCACCAAGATGTTAGCAGCAGGTCCTTTAAGTCCTGTAAGTTGTGAGGTGGAGCCTCCATATATCGGATTTGTTTGTCCAGCACATCCCACAGATGCTGGATTGGATTGAGATCTGGGGAATTTGGAGGCGGAGTCAACACCTCAAGCTGGTTGTTGTGCTCATCAAACCATTCCTGAACCATTTCTGCTTTGTGGCACGGCGCATTATCCTGCTGAAAGAGGACACAGCCATCAGGGAATAGCGTTTCCATGAAAGAGTGTACATGGTCTGTAACAATGCTTAGGTAGGTGCTACGTGTCACAGTAACAATCAAATTCTTCCTATAGTGCAATTCTGGTGCCATGTGTTCCCCAGGTAAGACACACACACACACGGCCATCCACGTGATGTAAAAGAAAACGTGATTCATCAGACCAGTCCACCTTCTTCCATTGCCCCTTGGTCCAGTTCTGATGCTCACATGCCCATTGTTGGCACTTTCAGTGGTGCACAGGGATGTATGGGTATGTATCAGTATGGGCACCCTGACCGGCCTGCAGCTTTCGGCCCCATACACAACAAACTGTGATGAAGTGTGTATTATGACCACCTTTCTATCAGAACCAGCTTTAACTTCTTCAGCAATTTGAGAAACAGTAGCTCGTCTGTTGGATCGGACCACCCGGGCCAGCCTTCACTCCACATGTGCATCAGTGAGCCTCGGCCGCCCATGACCCTGTCACCGGTTCACCACTGTTCCTTCCTTGGACCACTTTTGATAGATACTGACCACTGCAGACCGGGAACACCCCACAAGAGCTGCAGTTTTGGAGATGTTCTGATCCAGTGGTCTAGCCATCACAATTTGGCCCTTCGTCAAACTCGCTCAAATCCTTACGCTTGTCCATTTTTCCTGCTTCTAACACATCAACTTTGAGGACAAAATGTTCACTTGCTGCCTAATATATCCCACCCACTAACAGGTGCCATGATGAGGAGATCATCCGTCTTATTCACTTCACCTCTCAGTGCTCATAATGTTATGACTGATCGGTGTAATTTACATATTAAGATCTAAGCCTGCTTTGTGTTCATATTCATTTTTCCAGGCTGCTCCAGTTTTAATTTTCAGTTTCGTTGCATTTACAGTATATAATGACTTTCACAACACTCATCATCATAAAGCTGCTTTGCAGAAATCTGGGTTTTGGGCCCCTTGAGCAAGCCAAAGGCGGCAGTAGGGAGGAAAAACTAAACTCAAAGATAGAGAAAGAAACCTTCAGAGGAACTGAGTCTCAAAAAAGAAGAACCCAGCTTCCTCTGGTAGACACTGCACAGTGGAATTACAGTAGGAGGAGTGAGAGCAGGAGAAGTATGAAGTACAATAGTGAGATTAATATCAGAGGGATTCCAACACAGTAAAGATTCCTGAGGCAGTCTGGGGGGAAAAATGCTTTTCTTATAAAAAAAAATCTATAAATGAATACGAACATGGACGATAATGAGAGCAAAATGAATAAGTCATATCATAGCAGGAGTTGAAAAGAGAGCTGATGGATGATTGTCTGTGTGGACTCAATCAGTCTTAGCACAGTATCATCATCTGGTGTATATGGACTTAGCGTATAAGTATTTCAGTGGCCTGAACCATGGTACAGAAAAAAATCCTGTAGCAGAAGTGATGAGTGTATGAAAAAAATAGTGGCTAGATCAGCGACTAGCTTTCTAAACACAATAACTACAGGGCTGGAGACAAGTCATTAGGGGGATAGCTCTCACAGAATTTTCCTTACCCTCTCTGGTCTGATTAGCAAAGTAATGATATTTTATTTTGCACTTTTTAATAACAAAAACAGAATGTTTAAAGACAATTGCACAAAGAAGTGTACATTTATACTCTCCATGAGACATCAAACCGGTTTCTGCTCTCCGAGACGCCCCAAGCGCTTGTTCATGAGCGTCTAAAAATTTTATCTGTTATCTTCATCCACTAAAAGTGTGTAAAGTTCAAATTAAACTTCTATTTGTCACATATACAATCACACACAGTATGACATGTGAAGTGTTTTTTATGACTTTACTGTAAAGGAAATAAAAATACAACTAGAACATAAAATATAAGAAATACAATTTAAATAAAAATGTAAAACTAGAATATAAAATATAAGAAATAATTATGTAAAATTAGATTATAAAATATAATAAATACAATTAAATAAAAATGTAAAACTAGATTATAAAATATAAGAAATACAATTTAAATAAAAATGTAAAACTAGAATATAAAATATAAGAAATAATTATGTAAAATTAGATTATAAAATATAATAAATACAATTAAATAAAAATGTAAACCTAGAATATAAAATATAAGAAATACAATTTAAATAAAAATGTAAAACTAGAATATAAAAATATAACAAATAATTTAAATAAAAATGTAAATTTCAATTAAATTCAATTCAGTTTTATTTGTATAGCGCTTTTAACAAAGAGAATTGTCTCAAAGCAGCTTTACAGAACATAAGAAACAACAAACCTACAAACAGTCCTAGATGTTAGACAAAATTATCCAGAGTGAGCGAGCCTGAGGTGACTGTAGCAAGGAAAAACTCCCTTAGATGGAATTAAGAAGAAACCTTGAGAGGAACCAGACTCAAAAGGGAACCCATCCTCATCTGGGTGACACCGGAGAGTGTGATATGAACAATGTCCTTTCTGCATTAGTTGTGTGATGCAGATACAGCATGTGTAGAATGTTGTGTGTAAATTAATTAGGAGGTTGTTGTCGTCCACATAGGGTTGGCAGCGCTGCTTTGAATACTCCAGTCCTCAGAAAGCAGAACCCGGCTGGAGCTGGTCCATCTCTGGATGCCACCGGAGCTGGCACAATCTCTATATGTCTCGGGATGGGTAGAAGAAGGGAAACAAATGGAAAGTAATTAGCGTAGCTGCTGTTCATAACATTAGCAGGCACTAGATGATGATGTGCATTTAATCAGATGTACTGGAGCACAAGGTTATGGGATGTATTAAATGTATTAAATGTATGCCTGGCTAAAGAGATATGTCTTTAGTCTACGTTTGAACTGGGAGACTGTGTCTGAGCCCCGAACACTGTCAGGAAGATTATTCCAAAGTTTAGGAGCTAAATACGAAAGCGCTCTACTCCCTTTTGTAGACTTTGATATTCTGGGAACTACCAGAAGTCCAGAATTTTGAGATCTTAAGGAGCGTGATGGATTGTAACATGTTAGAAGACTGGATAGATACGTGGGAGCTAAACCATTTAGAGTCTTGTACGTAAGTAGTGCTAGTTTATAATCAATTCTAAACTTAACAGGTAGCCAGTGCAGGGATGATAATATTGGGGTTATATGATCATACTTTCTTGACCTGGTAAGGACTCTGGCGGCTGCATTCTGGACTAACTGTAGCTTGTTTATTGAAGATGCAGGACAACCACTAGAGTATAAAATATAAGAAATAATTTAAATAAAAATGTAAAACTAGAATATAGAATACACCAGAAGAAAAGAAGAATGCCAAGTATAAAAAGAATATAAGAATGTAATACAAAATAGAATATAAAATGAACAACAATAGAATAGTATAAGAATGCAGTAAACAGAATAAACTGAACAGGTTATCCCAAAAGAGGTTAAAATGTCTCACGCTGAAAGCCAACAGAGTCCTAACTAATTTTATATCAGACTTGCAGTGATAAAATAATTAATTTAGTTATATTAATTGAAAATGCCTGATGAGTTGATTTCCATTATACCAGCAGAATGAAATTCCAGAGTATTGGTAAAAAAAAAAAAAGGATTGGCATGAGGGTGCAGTGAGTAGAATCTCTATGGTCCTGGGCTTGATCCTGTGTTTACATTGGGGTTCTGCTGGGTTCTCTGTGTCCAGAACCATGCAGAATGGCTGCATTAAAATGCCCTTAGGTGTGAATGAGTGTATGAATGCATGATGAATTCTCCTGCCTTAAGACCACTGTTGCTGGGATTGGCTTTGGATCCACCAGGACACTGATTAGGACAAAGCTGAAGATGAATGAATGAATTAAAGTTAGAGAAAAGTGCAGAGTGTCTGATTATGCAGAGACTCCAAAATGCCTAGATATAATTAAATCTGCATCAATGAGCCTTGGTCGCCCATGACCCTGTCTCCGGTTCACCACTGTTCCTTCCTTGGACCACTTTTGATAGATACTGACCACTGCAGACCGGGAACACCCCACAAGAACTGCAGTTTTGGAGATGCTCTGATCCAGTGGTCTAGCCATCACAATTTGGTCCTTGGTCAAACTCGCTCAAATCCTTACGCTTGTCCATTTTTCCTGCTTCTAACACATCAACTTTGAGGACAAAATGTTCACTTGCTGCCTAATATATCCCACCCACTAACAGGTGCCATGATGAGGAGATCATCAGTCTTATTCACTTCACTGGTCAGTGCTCAGAATCTTATGCCTGATCGGTGTATTACGTTTAAATATTATACATTAATCGATTACTGGAAGGCTATTCAGTGGCTGGAGCTCTTATAAGTAATGTATTTGCGAGTTTTCACAGTTGTAGGTGTAAACAGCATGTGTGCAGGATCATAAATAGTGAGCACGCTCATATGCTCTGGAGCAAGACCAGTTCTATTGCTTAGTAGCAGTGATTAGTGCAAAATTATACTGACACACAATGTGGTGCGGATAAAATAGGGCTGCAGTGGGACTCTGCGTTCTGGACTAATTTGAGCTTGTTCAGGAAATAAAGGCATGCACTGGTTTCTGTGTATTATGTGAGGATTAGTACATTTTTATCAATGTTTCTCAGATGGAGAGAGGCGGTCAGGTTCATGATGTTTTGGACTATTTGTTATTTTGTTGTTTATTACCGTATATTGGAATTTAAATAAAATAATTATTATGAGCTCAAATCACAGACTTTAATTCGAGGGTATTTACATCCAAATTAGGTGAACCATGTACGAATTACGGGCACTTTTTTTTTTTTTTTTTTTTTAATGGACCAAAAGTAATAGGACAAACTAACAGTCATGAATTAAACTGTCACTTTCAATACTTGGAGTTGGAGTCTGAGAAATAAACATCACCAGACACTATGTTCTTCCCTGGTGATGCTCTGCCAAGGCTTTTTACTGCAGCTGTTTTAGGTTCTGCCTGTTCTTGGTGCGATTTATTTTTTTCTTTGCCTTCGGTTTTGCCTTCAGCAAGTGAAATGCTGCTCAATTGGATTCAGGCTATGTGATTGACTTGGCCACTGTGGGATATTGCACTTCTTTGCCTGGAAAAAAAGCCCTGGGTTGCTTTCGAATTTATGCTTCAGGTCATTGTCCATCTGCAGTGGAAAGCACTGTCCAGTGGGTTGAATAGGAATTTTACTGAATTTGAGAAGATAATAAAGTTCGATAGACTTCAGAATTTATCCTTGTCAGCAGTCACATCTTCAATAAATACAAGGGAGTCAGTTCCACTGGCATCCATACACACCCACACCATAAAATGAGGTGGTACACTTCTGACCATGAGCATTTCCTTCCCTTTTTCATATTCTTCTTTTACCATCATTCTGCTATTACTTCATCTTTGTCTCATCTCTCTTTAGATCAGACCTGTACAGGCTTTTACACCGATCAGACCTAACATACTGAGCAGTGAGAGGTGAAGTGAATGAGACTGATGATCTCCTCATCATGGCACCTGTTAGTGGGTGGGATATATTAGGCAGCAAGTAAACATTTTGTCCTCAAAGTTGATGTGTTAGAAGCAGGAAAAATGGACAAGCGTAAGGATTTGAGCGAGTTTGACCCAAAAGGGGCCCAAAATTTTGATGGCTAGACCACTGGATCAGAACATCTCCAAAACTGCAGCTCTTGTGGGGTGTTCCCGGTCTGCAGTGGTCAGTATCTATTAAAAGTGGTCCAAGGAAGGAACAGTGGTGAACCGGTGACAGGGTCATGGGCGGCCAAGGCTCATTGATGCACTTGGGGAGCGAAGGCTGGCCCGTGTGGTCCGATCCAACAGACGAGCTACTGTTGCTCAAATTGCTGAAGAAGTTAATGCTGGTTCTGATAGGGAAAAGGGGTCAGAATACACAGTGCATGATGGGTTAGGGCTGTTTTGGCAGCAAAAGGGAGACCAACACAATATTAACCAGGTGGTCATAATGTTATGCCTGGTCTGGGTATATAAGTCTTTGCAATCTCTAATCTGTCCTTTCTGTTTTTGAGGCTTACTGATGGTTTCTGGTGAACCCTGTGTATTTTCTCAGGTCTCGTGATTGTTGACCTTCCTCCTGGACGGTGTTCTTGATCTGGCAAAAGGTTTTTCTTTAACTGGGAAAGAATTCTATCATCATTTCTATCAGCATTTTAGGTCTTACAGGCCATTTAGTTTTCTTGAGCTCACCAGTGCATTCATGCTTTCTATGAACATACCAGAAAATCGATTTGGCCGCACCTTATGTTTTTGCTATCTGTATGGCGGGTTTTGTTTTGATTTTTCAGCCCAGTGATGGCTTGCTTCACTGGCAGTGACAGCTCTTTGGACTTTATATTGAAAGGTAACAGCAACAGTTTTCAAATGTAAGGGAATAACACACAGCTATGGAAAAGTTGAGCAACCAATTGTTTCATTATTTTTAATACGCTTCACTGGTCTCTCAACTGGTCACTCAAAGTCTGCACTTTGAGCTCATTTTAATTATTTAAAGGTACAATATCAGCCAAATAGCACAAGGTAGAATCTCAATGATGCCACAGCCATGTGAGTCCAAGAGAGCATAATTGTCTGAGAGAGAGTTGTGGTAAAATCTCTCTGCCTTATCAATCACAGCAACACTAGCCAATCATAGGTGTCGTGAGCTCATGCATGCAGACGGTAGAGGATAGCACTTTCCTCAGAGTGTGTTATGCTACTCCATTAGCAACAGTTGAAAGAGATGCAGTCAGCTAATGTCACACGCCTCAGAAGAATCATGCAACAGCCTTCACATGCCCTAGCTGGTAACTGTCATGTAATTGGTGGGAATTGACCATAACTAAATTAGAGAAAAATCTGGAAAAAAAGAAAAGAGGTCAATAGCTGCTGAGAAAACTCTTTTGGTCCAGAATGCGTGCTTGTGTTTGGTCAATTTATAGAAAAACTTTATGTGCCAATTAAGATCCTGCTTCATGATCATGGCAATAATCATTCACATATCAAACACACCTAGCCATTAGATTAAATCCTAATCATTAAAACAGCAATCGCTGTCAGTGTCTAAATAATTATGGACCTGACTGCATAAATAGAAAGGTTTTTCATTTCTACACTTCACATAACCATGTTCTGAGAGACCACAGCAGCTTTAATCCTCCTGATATTAGCATTGCATGAAAAAAAAAATACATTATCAGATACACCATATTGCCAAAAGTTTTGGGACGTCTGCCTTTTCATGCACATGAATGTAATATGGAGTTGTCCCACCCTTTGCAGCTATAACAGCTTCAACTCTTCTGGGAAGGCTTTCCACAAGGTTTAGGAGTGTGTTTATGGGAAGTTCCTCTAGAACTGTTCCCACAAAGTTGGGAGCATGAAATTGTCCAAAATGTCTTGGTATGCTGAAGCATTAAGAGTTCCTTTCACTGGAACTAAGGGTCAGAGCCCAACCTCTGAAAAACGACCCCACACAATAATCCTTGAATTCACCGAGCTCCTGAGAGCGACCCATTCTTTCACAAATGTGTGTAGAAGCAGTCTGCATGCATAGGTGCCCATGGAATTGATTGGAATACCTGAATTCAATGATTTTGAGGGGTGTCCCAAAACTTTTGGCAATATAGTGTATTTATGTTTCGAGTGTTTATTACTCCTTTTTAATGTTATTTTTATGTTAATAATCATGTGCCGTTATACATATATATGAAGCTCATTCAGTCTAGCAGCATCTCTGTGTTCCATTTGGCTCTTACGGGATGACATTCGGAACCTTTTATGAAGAAGATGTCTGATTTATACTCTCTCAATATAAACTTTAGTGTTGTGGTACTTGAGACCGGTCTTGGTCTCGAGACCACAAATCAGTGGTCATAAACTCGGGTGAGATTTTACTCTGTCTCGAAACAAAAACACCACCCAGGACCATAACGTTGTACTTTCCCGTTACAGTACAAAATATAAACTTCTGTCTCTGTATGTGGATTTATGTAGCGCCTAAAAAATGTCACATAACCAGCTTTTAAAATACTTCTCATGTTTAAAATAATACAGTGCAAGTACTTGTGATGCACAGCTGTGTTTGGTCTCAGAAGGTTATATTAGCCAAAATTAATTTTTTTGAAAAATGTGCTTTAATTATGTCCTTTAATGAAAGGAAATGTGCTTCGATTTGCTAATCTTTACACGTGCTGTTGCATTTATTTGAACTGACTTTAATGAATCAATTTTAAAATGAATTTTTTTTGGTATAATTAGCAAACACGGTGTTGGTTTATTGACTCCACAAATGCTCCCTAACCTGCAATGCTTTGACAGAATTACATTGCAGAACTTGCTAGAACAATGCTGAACATGTGTGTATTTATTTGTACAAAATGATCATTCCAAAGTAGTTTTGGGGTGGGGGGAGTTAGGGAAATACTACAAGCATCAAATGAATACATCTGAGCATCAGATCTCAGGCTTGACATGGATTCGGTCTTGGTCTTGGTCTTTTTTCATGTCATGCTTGGTCTTAACATAGACTCCATCGTCTATGGTCTTGGTCTTGGTCTTGAGGTGGTCTTCAACCCAACAACCTACATTTTAAAAGGCTTCAGCCCGAAATGCCTTGCAAAGCATTTATGAGGGTTAACTGCACCCCCTGGTGGTGATATTGTGACTTGCAGCCACATTCTTAGAAAATTGGTACCGAAAATTGATTAACCTTCTGATGAACTGCACTCAGATTTATAATTAAAGAGTCTCTTTCATAACTGAAACAGGTTACACTGCCAGATTAAATATGGCCTTAAACACAGATCTGTATCATTTAACATTTGGGTAAGAGCTTTGATCCAAATTAAGCCGGGAAATGGATCGTTCTGAGTTGAACGTTATTGAGAACACCAGTATAGCTGCTCATTCATGCAGTTCTGCAGGAGGAAATGTCTGATTTGATGAAAAAGCTCAGAGGAGAAGGGATAGACTGTTCGAGCTGACAGGAGGGCTACTGTAACTCAAATAATCACTCTTTACAACTGTGTAGAGGATAAAAGCAATTCAGACAAATCAGACCTTGAAGCTGAATGGCTCCACAGCACCGGTCAGACAAAAATGGTGATCTGAGCCTACAGTGGACATTGACTCAGTATAGGAAAAATATCAGGTGACCTTTTTTCACCTTTCTGAAACTGTTCACTTTAGAGGATCACAGTCCACTGTATTGACTACTTTACTGACTAGTTTTCTGCTCTACAGTTCAATTTGCAACCTTGATATAATGTGCTAAATTTTTTTTATTATATGATCATTTATTATATGATATTAAGTGCTTCAGGAAGATACACAGGTGCATCTCGATAAATTAGAATGTCGTGGAAAAGTTCATTTATTTCAGTAATTCAACTCATTGTGAAACTCGTGTATTAAATAAATTCAGTGCACACAGACCGAAATAGTTTAAGTCTTTGGTTCTTTTAATTGTGATGATTTTGGCTCACATTTAACAAAAAGCCACCAATTCACTCTCTCAACAAATTAGAATACTTCATAAGACCAATAAAAAAAAACATGTTTAGTGAATTGTTGTCCTTCTGGAAAGTATGTTCATTTACTGTACATGTACTCAATACTTGGTAGGGGCTCCTTTTGCTTTAATTACTGCCTCAATTGGGCGTGGCATGGGGGTGATCAGTTTGTGGCACTGCTGAGGTGGTATGGAAGCCCAGGTTTCTTTAACAGTGGCCTTCAGCTCATCTGCATTTTTTGGTCTCTTGTTTCTCATTTTCCTCTTGACAATACCCCACAGATTCTCTATGGGGTTCAGGTCTGGTGAGTTTGCTGGCCAGTCAAGCACACCAACACCATGGTCATTTAACCAACTTTTGGTGCTTTTGGCAGTGTGGGCAGTGCCAAATCCTGCTGGAAAATGACATCAGCATCTTCAAAAAGCTGGTCAGCAGAAGGAAGCATGAAGTGCTCCAAAATTTCTTGGTAAACGGGTGCAGTGACTTGTGTTTTTTTTTGAAAAACACAATGGACCAACACCAGCAGATGACATTGCACCCCAAATCATCACAGACTGTGGAAACTTAACACTGGACTTCAAGCAACTTGGGCTATGAGCTTCTCCACCCTTCCTCCAGACTCTAGGACCTTGGTTTCCAAATGAAATACAAAACTTGCTCTCATCTGAAAAGAGGACTTTAGACCACTGGGCAACAGTCCAGTTCTTCTTCTCCTTAGCCCAGGTAAGACGCCTCTGACGTTGTCTGTGGTTCAGGAGTGGCTTAACAAGAGGAATACGACAACTGTACAATGTCTGTGTGTGGTGGCTCTTGATGCCTTGACCCCAGCCTCAGTCCATTCCTTGTGAAGTTCACTCAAATTCTTGAATGGATTTTGCTGGACAATCCTCATAAGGCTGCGGTTCTCTCGGTTGGTTGTGCATCTTTTTCTTCCACACTTTTTCCTTCCACTCAACTTTCTGTTAACATGCTTGGATACAGCACTCTGTGAACAGCCAGCTTCTTTGGCAATGAATGTTTGTGGCTTACCCTCCTTGTGAAGGGTGTCAATGATTGTCTTCTGGACAACTGTCAGGTCAGCAGTCTTCCCCATGATTGTGTAGCCTAGTGAACCAAACTGAGAGACCATTTTGAAGGCTCAGGAAACCTTTGCAGGTGTTTTGAGTTGGTTAGCTGATTGGCATGTCACCATATTCTAATTTGTTGAGAGAGTGAATTGGTGGGTTTTTGTTAAATGTGAGCCAAAATCATCACAATTAAAAGAACCAAAGACTTAAACTACTTCAGTCTGTGTGCATTGAATTTATTTAATACACGAGTTTCACAATTTGAGTTGAATTACTGAAATAAATGAACTTTTCCATGACATTCTAATTTATTGAGATACACCTGTAGGTCTTAATCCATCGTTTGAAGATGGTCAGTGACTCGGCTGTATGGACATCCACCAGCTCGGTGCCAGAACAGAGAAGAGTCTAGATGTAGACCTACCTCTTACCCTGAGAGATGGTGGACCAGTCGAGCAGTGCTAGTGGATCTGAGGGAGCGACGTTCAGTGCGAGGAGTAATAAGAGCTTTGAGGTCAGAGGGTCCATTCTTGGCTTTGTAGGCAAGTGTCAGTGTTTTAAATCTAATAAAGCTACTGGAAGCCAGTGGAGGAGCAGCAGTGGGGTGGAGTGGGAGAACTTAGGCAGGTTGAAATCAAGTCACACAGCTGCATTTTGGATCATTTGCAGTGGACGAATTGTGTTCAGAGGAATACCTGCCAGTAGAGAGCTGCAGTTGTCCAGTCTTGAAATGACCAGAGACTAAACAAAGCAGCCTGTGTGGATAAAAACGGCCAAATCCTTCTGAAGTTGTACAGAAGAAACAGACATGAGCGTGTGACATTAGTAACATGGGAGGAAAAGGACAGCTGATTGTCCATGGTTACGCCAAGGCTGTGAGCAGTGGCCGAAGGGGAGATCAGGGAGTTGTTCAGAGATATTGCGAGATCCTGGGCTGGGGATGAATCAATTGGAATGACCAGCAGATCCATTTCAATTACAGTACATTTCAATAATCAAGGCATTTCACTTATGTGCAATCTTGTATATATTGCAAGTGTACTGTTTATTTAATCATAATTCTTTCGTTTTTAACCTGTTCATTTCTATCATGAATGTTAGGTTTAAATGCCCTTGTTGATGTCTGAAAGTTGCCACACTTAATTTTAATGTATTGTATACAAAGACAAAGTATTGCACATTACCATTTCTCACCATGTACAAAAAAAAATCCTAACACAGATGTGAAACATGACGATGACCACAGATGGTCAAATGTACGGTAGGCTTTCCTTAGTGTTGCCTGTAGTGTCATACAGATGCAGAATGAGAACACTTTCCCAGCTTTTCAGCAAGATATTTTATTATTTAATTATTTGCAGTGTGTAATCTGATCAGGATCTTAGTAATGCACTTCAGGCACTTCCCAGAACAGTATAAAGGCTGGTACTGACCTGAAGAGCAAATGTACTCACACAACCAGGTTGGAAATTCAGAGCAACACTACTTGATATAAAAAAATATCTACAGATTTCCAGTGGTTTAAAAAAAAAAAAAACATCCAAGCAGCAGAACCTCAACTCAGAAGTAAAACTGCAGTACACTGAAACTGGGAGCACTCATCTGGCTCTATGCCATTAACCCATTTTATTTTCTCACACACACACACATCCTATTGGGTTGCGTCTTCTCCTCTGTGTGTTTCTCTCCTTCTTAAGGCTGCATCCTGATGGCTCCATCCAAGCGAATGACTTCACCGTTGATCATGGGGTTTTCAGCAATGGCCGTTACGAGATGAGCAAACTCAGCAGGGTCACCTAGGCGCGATGGGAAAGGCACCTGTCGTGCGAGAAAACTCTGCACCTTCTCAGGGAGACTAGCCAGCAGTGGTGTAGAGAACAGACCTGTGTGGAAAAGTGATGGGTTCACATATGTAAACATATTCAAGACCATAATACATACTATACAGTAGGTGTCTGCTTAAGACAGAGTGCATTACAGAGATACATCATATGTTCAGCATGCTGCATATCAACAGAAGTACTGACCTGGAGCAATAGTGACCACACGGATACCCATAGGAGCCAGATCACGAGCAATTGGAAGAGTCATTCCCACAATACCACCTTTAGATGCAGAGTATGCAGCCTGACCCACCTGATAAACAGTGGAAAATGAGAATAAAGCTGCACAACAGCACTTGGGACGAATTCGGCATAACAGCAGTGCTAGAACATTCAGTGATTCAGACTTACCTGCCCGTCAAATGCTGCAACGCTGGCTGTGTTAATGATGCAGCCTCTGTGTCCATCAGCATCTGGTTCATTCTTGCCCATCATCCCTGCTGCCAGTCTTATTACATTAAAGCTGCCTGCAATGTTTACCTTGAAAGTATAGAAGAAAGAACAGAATAAGAGCATTAAAAAATTAATTCGACTCAAATGTGACACTGTTCGCTGTGCATATGCTGTGTTTATTTACTATGAAATCTCCAAAGTCTCTTTTTACAAACACTAATCCAACGTTAGGGGGGTGCTGGAAGAGAAACTAAACTCACATTGATCACCCTACTGAAGTCTTCCAGACTGTGAGGGACATCCTTTTTGAAGTTGTACGTCTTAACGGCGACAGCAATACCGGCGCAGTTCACCGCCAGGTCCAGACGGCCGAACTTCTCTTTAGCCAAATCCACAGCGGAGCGCACGTCTGTCTCGAATGTTACCTAGATCAAGAGAGGCATATTAGAAAGATCCATGAAACTATATACAAAGTATATAGTATAATATAGTATATACATTTCCAGTGTAAACAATTATAATGGCTCTGGAAGCCTGTAATCATCAGGAACATTTATCTAGTGCTGAACTCATTATCCTTCATTTTAATCTCTAATTATTTCTGCATGAACCATGAGGCCTTCCTTCCTATATATTTGTTTAGTTATATTACTAATTATATATATATGAATGAAAGGGGGGAGAGAGAGAGAGAGAGAGAGAGAGAGAGAGAGAGAGTGTATAATATTAGTAATATAACTAAACAAATAAAACCAAAGAAAAGTCTTTTTTTTTTTAAATGATCTGTAAAATGTAATTTTAAAAAATCCAATTTCGGAACAATGGTAAGGGATAGAAAAAGATCTCAAAAGAATTTGTAATCTGCCATTCCACTGTCCAGAAAATCATTTACAAGTGGAGAACATTTAAAACAACTGCCCACATGGCCAGGTCAGGCCGTCCAAGTAAATTCACACCAAAATATCATCACGGGACCTAGAGCAAGCTTCTACTACAGTTTATGCCTGTGCATGAATCTCCAATCAGAAAGAGAGTACACAACTTTAATTATTATAGGGGTGTGTGCAAGAAGGAAACCTTTGCTGTCTAAAAAAACATGAGGGCAAGACTGAAGTTTCCCAAAGAACACAGAGACAAAGGCCAAGACTTCTGGAGTAATGTGTTTCGGACAGATGAGTCTAAAACGGAATTATCTGGACACCATAACGGCGTAAACCAAATACAGTGTTTCAGCTAATGATCCTAACACCAACTGTGAAACATGGAGGAGGAAGTGTTCTGGTTTGGGGATGCTCTGCTGCAGCAGGACCTGGCCAGATCACCATTAGAGAATCCATGATGGATTCTACATTGGATCAGAAGGTGCTTGAGGAACATGTGAGACCATCTGTCAGAAAATTGAAGCTTGCAACATGACAATGACCCAAAACATACCAGTAACTCCACCAAGGACCGGCTAAAAGGAAAACACAGAGAATTCTGGAATAGCCGAGTAAAGGTCCAGATCTATATCCTATTGAGATCCTGTGAGGTGATTAGAAACAGACTGTGTGTGTGTGAGAAACCCCCCAAACATCACACAGCTGAAAGAGTTCTGCATTGAGGAGTGGGGGAGACGTTCTTCCAGTCCATGTCAGAAACTGGGAGATGTCTACAAGAAACGTCTCACTGAGGTTATTCCAGTCAGCGGGGGAGACACTAGCTATTAGGGCATAGAGTGTCCTAACTTTTTCCTCAGGTGGAATACTCATTTTTGTTGATTTCTTTTGTTTAATAAGTGAGAACTAAGTGATATTTTGTTGTTTACATGCAGTTACATCACTTTCATCTACAGCTACAAATTAAAACAAGATCAGAAACAGACATGTTGACATTTCTTAATAAAGAACTGAATATTTAATGGGGTTTCCTCATTTCTTCACATGACTATATATACCAGACAATGCTGGAAATAGTTATATATTTCAGTTAGGGGGGCAATGTTCTTTTCTGGATGCCAAACAACATATCCTAGCATATGGTGGTACTTACATCAGCTGGAGCAAATGCACAGCGCTCGCCAAGAGCTGCAGCCACACTGTGGCCTTCTGAGCTGGGAAGGTCAAGGATTACAGCGCTCGCTCCATGGTTGATCAGACGCTCCACTGTAGCTCTGCCCAGACCGGAGGCACCTCCTGTGACCAACCCCACCATTCCCTTATAACAAGGAACAAAACAAGGGCACATCAAGTTATTTTTAAATGATTATTAACCATTTTAAGCTAGATGAGGCATAGACACAATATATTATCACCTGTTCAGTAATAAACATGCAATCATATTACACAATAAATACCTATAGTTATTGAATTAAATCTATTTGTTTCATACAAATGGACTGCAGCTCCATCCAGGGTGTGTCCATCAAGGTACTCCGGGATCTAATATAACCCTAGGATAAAGCGGTTGCTTAAGAATCATAAATGGTGAATTAAATGAATAACTTTATCATCAGGTCAACATTTCTATCTTGACCATGGTGTGTAGCTCCTCTGCATGTTCTCACTCCCAAACAGTAGGTTGAAACGGTGTCTCTAAACTGCCCCAAGCTGTGGAGAAGAGTGTGAGTGTGTGCATGGACTGGCAACCTATCCAGAATGTATTCATGCCTTGGGTCCAGGGTTTCAGGTACAAGCTCCATGTCCACTGAGACCCTGACCAGGGATACAGCAGTTACTGGACATGTGTGAATGAGACAAATTGTTGGTTGTATCCCAGGTGGAAATTTTGATGGGACGTTCATACATTAAACAACAAAATCTAAACTTTCCAGGAAGTCCTGTTTGATAGATAACTAATGGAGCTATCAAGAGAGTAAATATTAATCTCTCTACCCATCACCATGTTTGAAATCTTATTATAATTTATCAGCACTTAGGTATTAACAGGTCGAGACCTCGCAGCTTGACCATCAGAAATAACATATAACCGGACTCTTATCCACGAAGTCGAAAATAAAGCCATATATTAGAAGCAAAGAAGAAATATATACCCAAAGAACATAAAGATGCTTCGATGCATGACCTTTCCATTATTCTCATTCATTAATCCAATTCCATTGCTCTCTCACCTTGAGATTTCTGATGTTCGCCATGTTTGTAGGCGGGACTGCTCGCTGCGTCAGATAGACGTCGGAGAAGAAAAAAGGCTGAATTTCTGACCAATCACAGGCAATTGACGCAACTCCTCCCTCTATTCTATTGGCTGATGTTTTTTGATTGACAAGCGCTCACACCAGTCAGATTACAGACCAGGATTATTAAAGTCAAAGCCGGAAACATTAAGTTCACTCGCTTCACTGGATCTTCATGAACTAAATTCTATTGTGTTCTATTACACATCTATTATGTTGATCAAACCACTGATTACACATGGGTGTTTATTATATCTTATTAGAATTTTTATCAATGCTATGAAAAGTTATTTGTTTAATCATTTCTCCAAAATAAGACAGGAGGAGGTGAAATATCCAAATATTGAAAAGTTTTCTTCTACAATTGTACAACTAGTCAATCTGCACAGATGTTGCTGATTCACAGCACCACGGCTTGATCATGATACTCATATGAGAGTTTCACACATTCTCCTCATGTCCATGTGGGTTCTCCAGTCTCCTCCCATCAGCAAAAATATCACTAGTAGGTGAATTAGTGTGTGTGTGTGTGTGTGTGTGTGTTGCACAGTAATGGACTGGTATATTCCTGGCTCATGCCCAGTGTTCCCAGGATAAGCTCTGCTACTGAAGATTCACGGTGAACCTAACAAGGCTTACTGAAAACTGAATGAACGAATGATTCAGATATATGCTGCTACGTAGCCATTTTTTCTAATGTATAAAAACTTACAAAACATTACAATCATTTTAGAATAAAAAAAGAAAAGACAAACTTCAGAAAAAGCACTCAGTTTATTGAATTTAAATCTTGAGAAACAAACAAGAGATAACATTCAGAAGTGATGTATAATAAAATAAAAAAGTTTATAATGACTGCAGTGGTTCAGGACTCTGGCATGAAAGGCAGTAAGATGTATAGTTATCTCCAAAAAAAAAAGGGGCATAACATACCAAATCCCTACAACAACACAACTTACTACCTCAGCACAACCGAGCCACACCCAGAGGTGTCCCATACTGTACATTTCACTGGAGCGTGCGGGTTTTTCCCCTTTCTCTCCATCCACGATGCAGTAAGGTAGCCGTGAGAAAGACAGTAGACTGTATAGTTATCTCCTAGATCTGGTGTGATCCCAAACTATACAAACTACTACCTCAGCTCACAGCACCACAGAACACTGAGGCAGGAGGAACCACAAGTTCTGGGTGTATTCACTTGAACAGGATGTTTAGCGCTGAATGTGAAACTGGACAGGATGCAGACCTGAGAATACAGAAAAATATATATATTTTAACCAACATAAGGGTAGAAAAAACACTGCATAACATTTCAAAATTCTAGTTAACCAAAGTGAAGTTATACAAAAATACTGAATCTAGCCATGCTAGTGAATGTAGTGAACAGACAGTTGTCAACGTGTTGAAAGCAAGAAAAATGAGCACGCCCAAAGTTCTGAGTGACTCTGAAAAGATGGCTCCAGGATGCACTATGGGAAATAACCAAGTGTGATGCTCTGGGCAATGTTCTGCTGGTGTCCTGGAATTTCCCTTGTTTCCCATGTTTATTCCCTCGGCCTCCAATTTCATCACGGCAACTGTAGTGATGAGTAGTGTGTAAGGCCTCCATGTGCCTGTATGCACTCCTGACAACATCTGGGCATGCTCCTGAAGAGATGGCAGATGGTGTCCTGTGGACCTCCTCCCTGACCTGGATCAGTGAGCTCTTGGACAGTCTGTGGAGCTTCTTGGTGGCTTCGATTGCTTTGATACATAACCTAGAGGTTAAAATTGGATTCAAGTCTGGGAAATGTGAGGGCCAGTCAAAGGCATCAATGCCTTCATTATCCAGAAACAGCCTCCACACTCTGGCTACATGAGGAACCTAGAGCCCACTGCACCAGCATAAGGTCTGACAATGGATCTGATATTTCATCCTTATAGCTAACAGTACTAAGTGTACCTTTGGCTAGCACATGGAAGACTGTGCAACCCTCAGTCAGACCATCACTGACCCAAGCATAACATTCCCCATGACATCTTCAGACCCTTTCACGTGTGGTCAGTGTGAACCTCCTCTCATCCATGAAGAGAACCGGCCACAGGCCATTGTCAGATGGTTCTGTTGATTCTAGTGTTGTATGGTAAATGCAAATTGAGCTCCACAATGCTGGGCTGTGAGCACGGGTCCCACTAGAGGATGTGGATGTCAGGCCTTCATGCCACCATTGAGTCTGACAGTCTGGTCAGAAACATGCACACCAGTAGTCTGCAGTAGGTCATTTTGTAGGGTTCTGGTATTGCTCCTCCTCACACAAAGAAGCAGAAACTGCTCCTGCTGCTGGGTTGTTGCCCTTCTACAGCCTTCTACTGTCCAGCTCTCCTTGTGTCCACAGTGTATCCCGAGTGGTCTTGACACGGCAAACCTCGTTGTGCCATCCTGGAGGAGCTGCACTACCTGTGTAACTTGAGTACTGCTTCATGCTACAAGTAGAGACAAATCAATCAGGACGGATAAGGAGAGAGCAATTGTGTGTGGCCACAACCTACAAAACCAATTCCTTTTGGCCGGTTGTCTTGCTGTTGCCTCTCCAGTAAACCTGATGTCACTTTCTTGCACCAAAGCAATCACATAAGCTTCCTAACTGGACAGACTGATATCCATGAAGTGTAATTGACAGTTATACTGCGATGAACAAGTTTTCCCTTATTAACTTTGAGCAGTGTAAAATCAGTGCTGGACTGACAGGAGCAGTTAAGAGGTCATACCCAGGAAGATAAAATCCTCTTGGCAAAGCTCAGCCTACATGGTCACACCACCCTCTGAGAAACAGTGGTGTATCCTCTTCAGGAACCTACACAGAAACACGTTTTTACATTTAACCAGGCATAAAGAAAGCAGGGTGAGAGCTACATAAAAACCAGAGACAAAAGCAACTGATAGCATTTCCATTTAATAGAAGAAGAAGAAAAAGAAGAGGAAGCAGCCTTCATTATCACCACATACATTACAGCACAGTGGAATTCTTTTCTTCACATATCCCAGCTGAGGAAGTTGGGGTCAGAGCGCAGGGGCATCCATGATACAGCGCCCCTGGAGCAGAGAGGGTTAAGGGCCTTGCCTAATATTGTGTCGGTCCCCCTTTTGCAGCCAAAACAGCCCTGACTTGTCGAGACATTGACTCTACTAGATCCCTGGTGTGCTGTGGGATCTGGCACCAAGATGTTAGCAGCAGATCCTTTAAGTTGTGATGTGGGGCCTCCATGGGGATACTTACAGGACTTAAAGGATACTTTTGATAGATACTGACCACTGCAGACCGGGAACACCCCACAAGAGCTGCAGTTTTGGAGATGCTCTGATCCAGTGGTCTAGCCATCACAATTTGGCCCTTCGTCAAACTCGCTCAAATCCAAGTGAGCAGCATTCGCTTTTAGCATTTAACCTGTAAGTTACTGAAAATAAACGATAAGCTGGAAAAAATAGAAAGATTTTACTAAAATAATGCAACCAAATGCACTTTATTCATTCATATATTTAGATACACCGATCAGATATAACACTGAGCAGTGAGAGGTGAAGTGAATAAGACTAATGATCTCATCATGGCACCTGTTAGTGGGTGGGATATATTAGGCAGCAAGTGAACATTTTGTCCTCAAAGTTGATGTGTTAGAAGCAGGAAAAATGGAGAAGTGTAAGGAATTGAGCGAGTTTGACCAAGGGCCAAATTGTGATGGCTAGACCACTGGATCAGAAGCATCTCCAAAACTGCAGCTCTTGTGGGGTGTTCCCAGTCTGCAGTGGTCAGTATCTACCAAAAGTGGTCCAAGGAAGGAACAGTGGTAAACCCGGCGACAGGGTCATGGGCGACCAAGGCTCATTGATGTACATGGGGAGCGAAGGCTGGCCCGTGTGGTCCGATCCAACAGACGAGCTACTGTTGCTCAAATTGCTGAAGAAGTTAATGCTGGTTCTGATAGAAAGGGGTCAGAATACACAGTGCAGGACGGGTCAGGGTTGTTTTGGCAGTAAAAGGGAGACCAACACATTATGCCTGGTCGGTGTATAACTCACTGTCTTTGGTGAAATTAAAGTAAGAGGCAGAGAGGCAGGATGCTATTCCAAGAATTTCTTGGAGAGAAGAGAAAAAAAAAAACACACCAAATAACAACTTTGCCTGAAATGCCCAATCTTTATTAACTACCAGTACAATGTCCATCTGTTTCAAAATGGCAGTGAACTACTCCCTGAGGGCAAACAGTTGAAAATGCCGGTGTGTTTGAACTACGATGAATCATATCACCCCTGTATTGTTTATCCAGGTCTAGCAGAGCCTCTCAAGGCTACACGGAAATTGTTTTTTGATATATAGTGCTAGTGAGCTGCAGGGAGAGAACACACACACACACACACTCAGTTCAGTTCAGTTCAATCTTTCAGTACTAGAAGCAACAAAATCACCTGAGGATTCCAGCATGGTGTGTTAAAATCAGTCAGTGTAAGCTGTTCTAACGTCCTTGTTAGCAAAGCCAATCAAATGCACAGGAATAACAGGAAAATAAAAAATAAAAAATTCTACCTGCCAGTAGATGGGTATTAGCTACAGCCTGCATGGGAAAATAATCCACGCTAAGCTTATGTGATGCAACTGGACTCAACACAGAGTAACTGCTGGTACCCCAAGCTTCAATTAACAGCAGTGTTTTATTCCTCTTGCACCACAGCAATTCATTTATATCTGTATATAAAATGCAGTTTTTAATAGTGTACTTTTAACAGGTGTAATAGCACCTTTATATAGAATCTAGTATGCATGTAGTAGATAAACCTAGCATATAGGTGCAATGCTACTGAATCCTTTGCTACACACAACTTGTCCGGTGAAACCCATCCATCAGTGGAGAAACAGCAAGTCCAGTCCTGAGCAGATATGATATGGGCGATGGATTCTTCCCAACACAGAACTGACGCTCACGTGGACTGTGTAAAGCTGCTTTATAGCATAGATGAAGACATGTGGTATCTGGCACCAAGATATTCACAGCAGATCCTTTAAGTCTCCTTTAAATAAGTTGTGAGATTGGGGCCTCCATGAATCGGAATTGTTTGTCCAGCACATCGCACAGATGGTCGCTCTGATTGAGATCTGGTGAATGTCAACACCCTGAACTCCATCCTGTTCCTCAAACCATTCCTGAACAATTTTTGCAGTGTGGCAGGGAGAATTATCCTGCCCGAAGAAACCACGGCTATTAGGCAACAATGTCACAGCATGAAGGTGTGTACTTGGTCTGCAACAACTTTCAAGTAGGTGTCAAAGTAACATCTACATGAATGTCAAGGTTTCCCAGCAGAACAGCTTGCCTTCTTCCTATAGTGCATCCTGGTGCCATTTCTTGCGCAGGTAAGTGACGTCCACACACCAAGCTGTCCACATGATGTAAAAGAAAAGAATGATTCATCAGACCAGGCCATTGCTTCCTGGTCTGATGAATCAGGGACAGGGGTCAGCATGGGCACTCCACACAGCCCAATAAAAGCAGCAAGCTGTGATGCTTTCTATCATAGCCAGCATTCATGCTATTTGTGGCTCTTCTGTTGGGTCAAACCACACAGGCTAGCCCTTACTCCCCAATACATCAATGAGCCTTGCCCACCCATGACCCTGTCACCAATTCACCACTGCTCCCTCATGACCACAACCTTCATATCCAAGTGCCCACATGAAAGTAAAAACCGTCACAGACAACTGCTCTCTTGTTCTACTTCCTGAATGATTTGTCTCTAGTTTTGTGTAGCATGAGGCAGAATCTGCAATCCGATCAGGTTGTACAGGTAGTCCAGCTCCTCCAGGATGGCGCATCCGTACGTGCCATAGCAAGGTGGGTTGGTGGGTCTCCTTTCAAGAGCATGAAGGAGATACTGGGAGACGGGCCGTCACACGAGGAGAGCTGGACAGGGCTGTAGAAGGGCAACAACCCACAAGCAGAAGCAGTTTCTGCTTCTTTGTTCGAGAGGAAACAAAATGACCTCCAGCACACTACTGGTGCATATATTTCTGACTAAACTGTCCATTAAGGCCCAATATTTTCAAGTGGGACCTGTGCTCACAGCCCAGCATCATGCAGCTCGACTGGGATTTCAGCTATGATACTTGCCCAGCAGTGGAGTTTGGTGGTGCCAGGGCTTAAACCCAGATGCTAGGGTCAACAACCCAGAGCCTTGACCACTTGAGCCACTCTGCAACTTCTAGGATCTGCTGCTGATGTCTTGGTGCACAGCTTCAGAGGTCTCGTGGAGTCCGAGCCTTAATAGATCAAAGCCGTTTTGGTTGAAACAACAATATTAGGCAGGTGGTTTTAATGTTAAACTGACCAGCCATATGTTGTTATATGTTGCATCGTGGGGCTAAATTCTCATGTGTACAGTGCATCCGGAAAGTATTCCCAGCGCTTCACTTTCTCCACATGTTGCTACAGCCTTATACCAAAATGGATTAAATTCATTATTTTCCTCAAAATTCTACAAACAATACCCCATAATGACAACTTGAAAAAAGTTTGTTTGTAATCTTTGCAAATTTATTAAAAAGTCCCATTGTACATAAGTATTCAGAGCCTTTGCTCAATACTTTGTTGAAGCAGCTTTGGCACCGATTACAGCATCAAGTCTTTTTGAGTATGATGCTACAAGCTTGGCACACCTAGTTTTAGCCAGTTTCTCCCATTCTTCTTTGCAGGACCTCTCAAGCTCCATCAGGTTGGATGGGGAGCGTCGCTGCACAGCCATTTTCAGATCTCTCCAGAGATGTTCAGTCAGGTTCAAGTCTGGACTCTGGCTGGGTCACTCAAGGACATTCACAGAGTTGTCCCGTAGCCACTCCTTTGTTATTTTGGCTGTGTGCTTAGGGTCGTTGTCCTGTTGGAAGATTAACTGTCACCCCAGTCTGAGGTCCAGAACATTCTGGAGCAGGTTTTCATCAGGGATGTCTCTGTACATTGCTGCATTCATCTTTCCCTCCATCCTGACTAGTCTCCCAGTTCCTGCTGCTGAAAAACATCTCCACAGCATGATGCTGCCTCCACCATGCTTCACTGTAGGGATGGTATTGGCCAGGTGATGAGCGGTGCCTGGTTTCCTCCAGACATGACGCTTGCTATTCAGGCCAAAGAGTTCAATCCTTGTTTAATCAGACCAGAGAATTTTGTTTCTCATGGTCTGAGAGTCCTTCAGGTGCCTTTTGGCAAATTCCAGGTGGGCAGTCATGTGCCTTTTACTGAGGAGCAGCTTCCGTCTGGCCACTCTAACATACAGGCCTGATTGGTGGAGTGCTGCAGAGATGGTTGTTCTTCTTTCAGAGTGACCATCAGGTTCTTGATCACCTCCCTGACTAAGGTCCTTCTCCCCCGATCGCTCGGTTTGGCCGGGCGGCCCGCTCTAAGAAGAGTCCTGGTGGTTCCAAACTTCTTCCATTTATGGATGATGGAGGTCACTGTGCTCACTGGGACCGTCAATGCTGCAGAAATGTTTCTGTACCCTTCCCCAGACCTGTGCCTCGATACAATCCTGTCTCAGAGGTCTACACACAATTCCTTGGACTTCATGGCTTGGTTTGTGCTCTGACATGCACTGTTAACTGTGGGACTTTATATAGACACGTGTGCCTTTCCAAATCATGTCCAATTAACTAAATTGACCACAGGTGGACTCCACTCAAGTTGCAGAAACAGGTCAAGGATGGTGAGTGGAAACAGGAGGCACCTGAGCTCAATTTTGAGTGTCATGGCAAAGGCTGTGAATACTTATGTACATGGGATTTTTTTTGTTTTTTAATAAATTTGCAAAGATTTCAAACAATCTTCTTTCACGTTGTCATTATGGGGTATTGGTCATTATGGGGTATTGTTTGTAGAATTTTGAGGAAAATAATGAATCCATTTTGGAATAAGGCTGTAACATAAAATGTGGAGAAAGTGAAGCGCTGGGAATACTTTCCGGATGCTCTGTATGGTTTATGTACAGGAATGACAATACAAAAACAGACACTTGAGTTGCCACAAGAGGTAAACTAATCTGTAGTTATTCATCTGAACATAAACTAAATGCCAAAACATCCAATAATTAATTGAGATAAAGGCCATGTAGCTTGAGGGCACCTTTAATCACCACACAATACTAAGCCGTGAAATATATCTGACGCGTTCGAGCTCACTTTAATAACGTTAACAGGCCAGAAATAATTAGACCTGTATACTTACTATATATTTAGTAAATATTGCATGCGCCTGCGTGCCCAGTGTCTTGGTTAACATTACTAGCTGTTTATTATAGTAACCAAGCATTAGTGTATGTAACTAATGTTACACCTATATGGTCACGCTTTTCCTAGCTAAGTTGTCCTGACCACGCCGAAATGGAGAATAAAAAGCGCTTTTGGTCTCGGACACGTTAACGAAAAATAAAAAATTCTGAGGTTAGGACAGTCTTCGTGGAATATATGTGTTTATTAATTCTAGCTAAATACATTGCTTATAAATCAGATGCGCTAATACTATAATATTGTTCTTAAAAATGGCCGCTGGAAATGATGGGCACTAAACGTTTCATCACGCTTCAGAGACGTGGCCTTCGGATATTTCCGTTCCCGTCTTTATTTTATTTTCTAAAGCACTACAACAGAAAAGAAGGTTAAACCTCGACCAGCACCAGATATTTAAACGAATAAAGAAATGGTATGATTTTGCTCACCTGAGACACTGACTCGTACATGTCTCCGCCATCTTAGAGCAGCAGCCGGACGATCCTGTACTATCGCGAGAGTTAGATTCTCGCGGCGGGGGCGTCGGCTGTCAGTGGGCGTGTCTGTGGAAAGTGGAACACGCTAAGCGGTTTATATCAACAAAGTTATAATCTCAATAATCGATGACGGGGTGATGAGTTTACCTTCGTTGAGTAAGCAACAGCACAATTATGATTTTATTTTCCCATATTTTCTATATTTTCCCTGTTAATAACTGTTACTATAGAAACGATTATAAGGGCGCATTAATATACACCTGTGATTTGCCTTGAAACAGGAACTACTCTCAGTTAGTTCTGGTTCACTAATCTGACCAGACAAAACAGCATTCAAAGTTTACATTAGGTTGAAACCATTACTACAGGCAAGGTTACTATATGGCATCAAGATGTTAGCAGCAGATCCTTTAAGTCCTGTAAGTTGTCAACACCTCAAACTGGTTGTTGTGCGCATCAAACCATTCCTGAACCATTTCTGCTTTGTGGCACGGAGTATTATCCTGCTGAAAGAGGACACAGACATCAGGGAATAGTGTTTCCATGAAAGAGTGTACATGGCCTGCAACAATGCTTAGGTAGGTGCTACGTGTCAAAGTAACATCCACATGGATGCAGGACCCAAGGTTTCCCAGCAGAACATTGCCCAAAGCATGACACTGCCTCCGCCGGCTCGCCTTCTTCCCATAGTGCATCCTGGTGCCATGCGTTCCCCAGGTAAGAGACGCACACGCACCCGGCCATCCACGTGATGTAAAAGAAAACGTGATTCATCAGACCAGGCCACCTTCTTCCATTGCTCCGTAGACCAGTTCTAATGCTCACGTGCCCGTTGTTGGTGCTTTCAGTGGTGCACAGGGGTCAGCACGGGCTGTCACCCTGACTGGTCTGTGGCTATGTGGCCCCATACACAACAAACTGTCATGCACTGTGTATTCTGACACCTTTCTATCAGAACCAGCATTAACCTCTTCAGAAATTTGGATCGGACCACACGGGCCAGCCTTCGCTCCCCACGTGCATCAATGAGCCATGGCTGCCCATGATCCTGTCGCCGGTTCACCACTGTTCCTTCCTTGGACCACATTGCAAATCTAAATTAATTTTTGGAAAGGACTCTGGAATAATACTGCATAGATCGGACATTTTTGCACATGTTTGTGTCTAAACATGAATAACTGCAAATGTGCTATAAATATTAAAATTGTCTAATGGTTCTCAAATTGGGTCATGTGGTCTATGAATTGTTATTATTGTTTATCACAGTTGTAACAAAATCATGACCCAGAATTATGAGAGTCTAAGTATAAGAGTTATTATATTCATGATTAGATTCCTATAGTTATTGGTAATTGAAATAGTTAATTCAATAGAATAAATTTAATCAAAGCCTCAATAACGCAAAACCAAATTAACCTATAAATTCTGTCAGCTTGGAGCATAATGTGTTCCAACAGGGGAAAGTTCAGGAATAATAAAGTTGGTTTCTGGTAAAAAAGGTTTGAGAGCCACACATACACTATATTGCCAAAAGTTTTGGGACACCCCTCCAAATCATTGAATTCAGGTGTTGCTTTTCAGGGGTTGGGCTCGGCCCCTTAGTTCCAGTGAAAGGAACTCTTAATGCTTCAGCATACCAAGACATTTTGGACAATTTCATGCTCCCAACTTTGTGGGAACAGTTTGGGGATGACCCCTTCCTGTTCCAACATGACTGCACACCAGTGACCAAAGCAAGGCCCATAAAGACATGGATGAGTGAGTTTGGTGTGGAGGAACTTGACTGGCCTGCACAGAGTCCTGACCTCAACCCCATAGAACACCTTTGGGATGAATTAGAGTGGAGACTGCGAGCCAGGCCTTCTTGTCCAACATCGGTGCCTGACCTCACAAATGCGCTTCTAGAGGAACGGTCAAAAATTCCCATAAACACACTCCTAAACCTTGTGGAAAGCCTTCCCAGAAGAGTTGGAGCTGTTATAGCTGCAAAGGGCGGGACAACTCCATATTACATTCATGTGCATGTAAAGGCAGATGTCCCAAAACTTTCGGCAATACCGTGTATTAAAATACACTTTAACGCACCACGGACTCAGTTTAGTATGATCAATAAATCACTTTTTTTTAGGTATGAAATAATTAATAGTGAATAGAAAGATGTGGAACATTTTGTGTTTAATTCATTTTATTGGTTTATAGAGGACTGTATTGTTTAACGCCATTTTCTTCATGAAGGAATGTCTCCCCCTTGTGGCGAATCTGAAATATTGTTTATAGAGTTGAATGAATAATGCAATTTAAAGTCACATAATGATATAATGTCGGGAAAACTATACAGGTTGAATGTCTATGCTATTAGTCTAGCGATTTTATTTTGATATTTATAACCTGTATGTTACTCTTAAAAAATGCCAAGGGATAATTAATTAATTATTCTCGTCTGCATCCATTAATTGTACATCAACTCGACTGATGAATGAATTATTTTATTAGAAGAGTGATTGGGAAAATTCGAGAAATAACGCAGCAGTATCCTTTTCATACACCAGCGACTCACTTCTTAAAGGCATACGCACCTGTTATCGCTGCAGTAGAATTCAGGCTGTATCTCAAATAGTAATAAATTGGACCGAAGTGCACTAAATGCAAGGTGAAAACGCCTGTGTGTGAACGCTTCCTGCAGTGCAGGTGTAGGCAGCAGGGCGTGATTTGGTATACAGCCATTCAGACTCAAACAATGCGTCCCGTTCTGTTGTCATGGCAACAGTCAGCCACACCACCGAACTTCAGCCAGTTTCGAAATGTAACTGAAAACTATCAACATTTAATAAAACCTTTTTTTTTAATTGCATAACTCATAGATATGAAGAGAAAGAAACATTTTAGCTTCTCGTTTGTATAAAAGGTCGTTGAAATTTCAAGCGAATTATTATTCAAGCTCAAGCTGAATATTTAGCTTTAGCTTTTCACGCCCGTTTCCCGTTGACAAACTAATTGCTCAGACTTGCCGTTTTTTATAGTTACCTTTTTAATTACATTGTGTTTTAATATAAACAAAGATGTAAGGGTTATATGAAGATTTTCCCTTAACCTGAAAATAATCTTTTCAAAATAACTGTTTATGTAGCAAAGAGGGATTTCTTTGGGATGTGTAATGCTGCGTTGTCCACTTACTTTTGGTTCTATAATATATATACTTCAGTAATAATAACAGGAATATCCTGTAGGATTTTTTTTTTAAGTAAATTGTCTCATTAGTTGAGTTATAGAGAGGATGCTGCATCACTGCAGGAGTTGGTTAATAAAGTTCTTGTAAGAAATGTAATCAGCTGGACAGTGGAGAAGCCATGATGTCCTGTGGCAAGACATTACAACAGAAACTGGCATAACGTTAATGACATCTCTGTGCGTATCACCAGCTGTTATGGGAAGAAAGAAGTAAAGAAATGTAAAGAGAAGGAGCTCATGTCCACTCTCATATACACTCAGGGAGTAAATGTTTTGAATAGAGTTATTACATCAAGGATTTCAAATATCCACTTATTTCACTACAGCCATACCCACCGTGTGGTCCGATCCAACAGAAGAGCTAACGTTGCTCAAATTGCTGAAGAAGTTAATGCTGGTTCTGATAGAAAGGTGTCAGAATACACAGTGCACCACAGTTTGTTGTTTATGGGGCCGCATAGCCGCAGACCGGTCAGGGTGCCCATGCTGACCCCTGTGCACTGCCGAAAGCACCAACAATGGGCATGTGAGCATCAGAACTAGACCACGGAGCAATGGAAGAAGGTGGCCTGGTCTGATGAATCATGTTTTCATTTACATCACGTGGATGGCCGGGTGTGTGTGCATGGCTTACCTGGGGAAAACACGGCACAAGGATGCACTATGCGAAGAATGTGGATGTTACTTTGACATGTAGCACCTACCTAAGCATTGTTACAGACCAAGTACAGGTGCATCTCAATAAATTAGAATGTCGTGGAAAAGTTCATTTATTTCAGTAATTCAACACAAATTGTGAAACTCGTGTATTAAATAAATTCAGTGCACACAGACTGAAGTAGTTTAAGTCTTTGATTCTTTTAATTGTGATGATTTTGGCTCACATTTAACAAAAAGAAGCTGGCTGTTCACAGAGTGCTGTATCCAAGCATGTTAACAGAAAGTTGAGTGGAAGGAAAAAGTGTGGAAGAAAAAGATGCACAACCAACCGAGAGAACCGCAGCCTTATGAGGATTGTCCAGCAAAATCCATTCAAGAATTTGAGTGAACTTCACAAGGAATGGACTGAGGCTGGGGTCAAGGCATCAAGAGCCACCACACACAGACATTGTACAGTTGTCGTATTCCTCTTGTTAAGCCACTCCTGAACCACAGACAACGTCAGAGGCGTCTTACCTGGGCTAAGGAGAAGAAGAACTGGACTGTTGCCCAGTGGTCCAAAGTCCTCTTTTCAGATGAGAGCAAGTTTTGTATTTCATTTGGAAACCAAGGTCCTAGAGTCTGGAGGAAGGGTGGAGAAGCTCATAGCCCAAGTTACTTGAAGTCCAGTGTTAAGTGTCCACAGTCTGTGATGATTTGGGGTGCAATGTCATCTGCTGGTGTTGGTCCATTGTGTTTTTCAAAAAAAACACAAGTCACTGCACCCGTTTACCAAGAAATTTTGGAGCACTTCATGCTTCCTTCTGCTGACCAGCTTTTTGAAGATGCTGATTTCATTTTCCAGCAGGATTTGGCACTGCCCACACTGCCAAAAGCACCAGAAGTTGGTTAAATGACCATGGTGTTGGTGTGCTTGACTGGCCAGCAAACTCACCAGACCTGAACCCCACAGAGAATCTGTGGGGTATTGTCAAGAGGAACATGAGAAACAAGAGACCAAAAAATGCAGATGAGCTGAAGGCCACTGTTAAAGAAACCTGGGCTTCCATACCACCTCAGCAGTGCCACAAACTGATCACCTCCATGCCACGCCCAATTGAGGCAGTAATTTAAGCAAAAGGAGCCCCTACCAAGTATTGAGTACATGTACAGTAAATGAACATACTTTCCAGAAGGACAACAATTCACTAAACATGTTTTATTGGTCTTATGAAGTATTCTAATTTGTTGAGAGAGTGAATTGGTGGGTTTTTGTTAAATGTGAGCCAAAATCATCACAATTAAAAGAACCAAAGACTTAAACTACTTCAGTCTGTGTGCATTGAATTTATTTAATACACGAGTTTCACAATTTGAGTTGAATTACTGAAATAAATGAACTTTTCCACGACATTCTAATTTATCGAGATGCACCTGTACACTCTTTCATGGAAACACTATTCCCTGATGGCTGTGTCCTCTTTCAGCAGGATAATGCGCCGTGCCACAAAGCAGAAATGGTTCAGGAATGGTTTGATGACCACAACTACCAGTTTGAGGTGTTGACTCCGCCTCCAAATTCCCCAGATCTCAATCCAATCCAGCATCTGTGGGATGTGCTGGACTAACCAGTCCCATCCATGCAGGCCCAACCTCACAACTTACAGGACTTGTCCCAGATACCACAGCACACCTTCAGGGATCTATTGGAGTCCAGGCCTCGACGGGTCAGGGCTGACCAACACAATATTAGGCAGGTGGTCATATGTTCAATGTACATACAGTGGTGTGAAAAAGTGTTGGCCCCCTTCCTGATTTCTTATTTATATGTTTGTCACACTTTAATGTTTCAGATAATCAAACACATTTAAATATTAGTCAAAGATAACACAAGTAAACACATCATGCAGTTTTTAAATGAAGCTTTTTATTATTAAGGGAAAACAAAATCCAAAACTGGGGGGCACGGTGGCTTAGTGGTTAGCACGTTTGTCTCACACCTCCAGGGTTGGGGGTTCGATTCCCGCCTCCGCCATGTGTGTGGAGTTTGCATGTTCTCCCCGTGCCTCGGGGGTTTCCTCCCCCGGTCCAAAGACATGCATTGTAGGTTGATTGGCATCTCTAAATTGTCTGTAGTGTGTGATTGCGTGAGTGAATGTGTGTGCCGTGCGATGGGTTGGCACTCTGTCCAGGGTGTATCCTGCCTTGATGCCCAATTACGCTTGAGATAGGCACAGGCTCCCCGTGACCCGAGTGTAGATCGGATAAGCGGTAGACAATGAATGAATGAAAATCCAAAACTACATGGCCCTGTGTGAAAAAGTATTTGCCCCCTAAGCCTAATAACTGTTGGTCCACCCTTAGCAGCAACAACTTCAATCAAGCGTTTTCCATAACTTGCAATGAGTCTGTTACAGCGCTGTGGAGGAATTTTGGCCCACTCATCTTTGCAGAATTGTTGTAATTCAGCCACATTGGAGGGTTTTCGAGCATGAACCACCTTTTTAAGGTCATGCCACAGCATCTCAATGGGATTGAGGTCAGGACTTTGACTCGGCCACTCCAAAGTCTTCATTTTGTTTTTCGTCAGCCATTCAGAGGTGGACTTGCTGGTGTGTTTTGGATCATTGTCCTGCTGCAGAACCCAAGTTCGCTTCAGCTCGAGGTCACAAACAGATGAGTTGTCGCTGCGCTCTTGGGGTAATTTTGGTCGGCCGGACACTCCTGGGAAGGTTCTCCACTGTTCCATGTTTTCACCATTTGTAGATAATGGCTCTCACTGTGGTTCACGGCAGTCCCAAAGCTTTAGAAATGGCTTTATAACCTTTTCCAGACTGATAGATCTCAATTACTTTCTCTCTCATTTGTTTTTGAATTTCTTTGGATCTCAGCATGATGTCTAGCTTTTGAGGATCTTTTGGTCTACTTCACTTTGTCAGGCAGGTCCTATTTAAGTGAGTTCTTGACTGCGAACAGGTGTGGCAGTAATCAGGCCTGGGTGTGGCTAGAGAAATTGAACTCAGGTGTGATAAACCACAGTTAAGTTATGTTTTAACAGGGGGGCCAACACTTTTTCACACAGGGCCATGTAGTTTTGGATTTTGTTTTCCCTTAATAATAAAAACCTTCATTTAAAAACTGCATGATGTGTTTACTTGTGTTATCTTTGACTAATATTTAAATGTGTTTGATTATCTGAAACATTAAAGTGTGACAAACATGCAAAACAATAAGACATCAGGAAGGGGGCCAACACTTTTTCACACCACTAACTGTTACTGCTTGATAAAGAATGTCAAATTGCTTCGAAAACTTAGTGAGTAATGAAATACACAACATAAATACAGTTCACATAAATAAACAGAGAAGAACATTTCTTTTTACTAAAAGAATAAATTTTATTTCAGCACTGTAAGTCATTTTCCAACCATACAAACATGACTGCCAAACTCTTTCTCTCTCAGCCTTTTGGCTTTCTTCTCGATGCATCATGAATTCAGACCACAACGGCAAGACAAATAAAAAAGGTTTCTTTCCCAAACAACCTGGTGCTTTCTTTTGACTAAAATGAGAAACTGTTAATAACGATCATAACCATAACAGCAATAATAATAATGAAGTTTCACCCTTCACTACACAAGTTCTTTTGGAGACCTTGATGCATGCATCAACGCGTTTATCCTGGTCAACGGATCGGATGACGGAACGTGTTGCCTACAAATGAGACCGAGTCGTCACTTGAAAATGTTGACAATAATGCAGGGGCAACATGCTCTAAAAAACAAGAGGATAAAACAAGGGCATTCATCCAGCAAGAGTTGGGGGGGTGACATAGAACCATTGTACACAATACACCGCTGTTATCGCTAACGGGCTCAAAACCTTACAACACCGGTCAAAAGCACATAGGCGGTCCTGTGCTGTGAAGGGCTTCAAAAGCTAGGGTGGAAAGGGAACAGTTTTTAAAGCAAAAAAATAAAAAATTCTAAATCTCCAGACACTAATCTACAGGAATGCACAGGCAAGGACACTTCACACTAACATGTGGCTGAACCTGTTGACGGCTATGTGCTTACGTTTACCTTAGCCGTGACTACTGATGAAGCTATATTTCCCAAACTGTAACTGGAGAAGGTGCTAGGATTTAACCGCATCAAGACTTGCATTTGAGGCTACGCTTCATTGAAGGAGAAAAAAAAAAAAACCTGTTAGCCAAAAAATTAAAAAAAAAAAAAAAAAAAAAAAAAGACAACACACACCTCAGCCACGTTTCACCAAAAAGATGTAAATACATTGTTTCCTTCATTTAATATTTGTCAGTGGACCCATAATATCTGTTACGATCTCAATGACTCAAATAGTAGAACTCTTGATTTCCACGAACGAACCTTATTTTGGGTCGGCAAATAGAAAGATAGTATGCACTTTGGTTTTTAGTAGCAGAGAGAACTCTGTTTTGTGCAAGGATGCAAAGGTTAATGTTGAACTGATCAGCTTTTGAATGATCTTCACCGATTAATTGAAGCTTGTTAAAGTGTTCGACAGAGTTGAGGTTTAGTCTGACGGCTAAGATTTTAACCTAACGGTCAAGCGGTCGGAAACAATAGCTATACAGTAAAGATACCCATCATTACGGTTTCAAAATATCTATCCGTGCTAAGTGCATTTAATACTAATTGTAGCGATGGTCAAAGGAGTAATAATGTCATTTTTTTAAACAACAACAACAAAAAAAAAAAAAACAGCAAAAGGAAAGAAAAAAAAAAGAAAAAAACAACACAATTTCAAACCAAAGATGGTTAGGTTAGTTTTTCTCTCTCTTTTTTTTTGTATTCAAATGCTGAAAATATCCGTTTCCAACCTCCACCTACGATTACATACAGACTGATTATAAGCGTAATTATTATTGTCGTTAATATTATCGTTACTGTTAGTATGATGGGGTAAAGGAGACAACACTGCAGCAGGAGCAAGAAAGTCCACAACCAAGACGTGATCAAGTGAAGAGAGTCTAAACAGGATGAAAACGAGAGGAAAAACAATATAGTGACGGCCTTTTTTTTTTTTTGTTCGTTTTTTGTTTTTTTTCGACAGGGAAGAAATCTGGTTATTCTTGAAGAACTACAGAAAAGCGAACTGTGAGTGTGTGTATTAGTAACGCTATATTCAACACCGAGACACGGATTTCTCAAATTGGCAAACAGTGCAGTACAGGAACTATCGCCATACGAATAAATCCGCGCATGTTCTATATTACCACCGATTGAATAGGACTGATTAGGATAAAAGGGGGATAAAGGCATATGATAAAGGTTTGGGTGAACCTCAAAAATCAGAACATAGATCCCTTAAAATACTTAATACTGTAAATGATCATACATCTGCAATCTACGTTGGGTAATAGTGAACTCTCGACAAATGTCTGATTAAAATGGCAAATAAGAAAGAGGTTAGAAGAGTGGAAAATAAAGAATACATAAAAGCCAGATAAGAAGCTCTGCAGAGGGGAAATTGGGAACCACACAATCTGAAATCACTAATTAAGCATTACAAGTAATCAACTATATCAAATACAAAAAGAAATCCTAAATAATGTTACATTTTCTCTTGTACTAACTGGTGTCTCTCTAAAAGAAAACATCTACATATGCACATGTGTGTGTGTGTGTGTGTGTGTGTGTACACATGTTTATGTCCATTTCTGGGTGTGTCTGAATGATGGGTGTGTTCATATCTTTGAGACTAAGATTAAGCTAACTGGAGTTCTATGAGAATCTGTGCCTGCTTATTGAACTTTTGTATCTACCTTAAAATGGACTGAAAACTCAACAATGATTTACAGCAAGTCTGAAGTCAGTTGCTTGTTTACAGGAATAAACAAGCGTATTTCTATATATATATATTTATATATGTATGTATGTGTGTGTGTGTGTGTGTGTGTGTGTGTTTTGGTGTACTTAATTCATGATAGAAGATCCTTCCATTATGAGCACTGCTGAAATTTCATCATGCGCAACAACCAAAGTCTGAGCTTTAGAATAATCGGCTGCGCTCGTGTAGTACGGCACCGTACGGGTTTGCGTACAGTATTTGCAATGCTAAGGTCTCGATTAATACCGATTTATCATAGTTCATACATGTCCCGCATCATGTCCTTACCGGACATAGCTAGAAACGTGCGTGTCTAACCTGGACACAGTGTGTGTAAAAGGTTACTGCTGACTGATTGTGTACGTCTGTGCGGTATACATATATAAACTTAAACAAGTTTAACTAAATGGAGGGGATTCCGCAAAACCTTTAGAATATACAAACATAAATATGTCTGTCATTCTGCGTTATTTAGAGCTTTTGATATACTATTTGTGGCACATGATAAACTATCATCTATCCATATCGTAACAAAATAAGGTGCATCTTATTAACATGCCTGCACAGACACCAATGAAATTCTGTATTAGAGATTTCTAATTAAAAAATTATTTGTGAAAGTCTAGTGTATTTGCTCTTTCACACAAATCGAAGCTCGCTCCCAACTTCTCCATAATTCCATAGTACAAAAAAAGTTCCCAAAGGAGCACTTCCTTTACGTGACGGTGTCAGATTGTATTTCCAAGCTAAAAGATTTTCATGTTGAACAGACTACTTTAAACCCATTTTTTCCCCCCTCGATAAAATGCTCTCTGAAAAGTGCACAAGGTTCATGGTCGATCACAGAAACAACACGCATGGGTTTAACGTCACAGAAACAGAACACCATATATTAACGTCATGTAACGGTGTGGCTTTTCCACCCAATTGTCTTGCAAATTTAAGTGTTTCACTTCCTTAGTCCAGTTTCATGGTCTTAACGTAGACTAAGGACTGCAGTTGTACTGTTCTATCATTATACATAAATAATGTAAGTGCTTTATGTTGGGTTTACAATCAATTTCAGAGGGCGTTTCCTTTATGGTTTAGTGCTGGGGCTTGCATATCAACAGCTATATCTTGGGGCATAAGGTGCTTTAAAGAAAAAAAATCAAATAAAAACATTTATGACCCTATTTAGCAGCTTTGTCGATGAGTATCACAAGTGTTGACTGAAAAGGTGATGTTGGAAACATTAAGAAAAAAAAAATAAATTCAGTATTGCTGTATGGAAAAGCTACTGAAAGAAGAGACAGCAAAGCAATACCATCCCTGACTGGCAAAATCAGCAGCCTCACGTCTATGTATTTATTTCATTATTATTTTTTTTTTACATCATACCTCGCAGCAGAATCTGGATGACTGAAATTAATAAACAACTGCAATAATTAGTAATTTCATCATCGTGACACAAGCCATTTTTCTGCAACAAAAATCAGGATTTTTTGGACCCTTACTGTATGCTGCAAAACAACTTAAATTTTCAAACTGTACTGTTATAAAAACACAAAATATAACAATCCCCTTAAAGGGATTCAAACAGACAGTGCTATTGCCTAATAATGAATAGAAACTGATGCTATTCTCACAATCAAGCAGCTTTAAATTCACTGGAAGCCATATCACTATTTGTCAGGACGATCCCTTCGACACTAACCTACGATGGCACTGGAGTGTCTTACTGTATGCAGTGCTCAATCAGGGTCAATTTATTAACTCTAAACAGGGTGCTAATTCGATATTTGCCTTGCCTGCATAATACAGTGATACAACTAGCAAAAGGGCTTCTGCTTAAGTACTATGAATTAATTCATAAGAATACCATCATTTAAAAAAGAAAAGAAAAGAAAGAAACGTGCAGGTTTTCACAACTACTGCGATCCAATTACCAAAAACTACAACAATGTTTGCTGACATCACCAAATATATGGAGAAAAGGGGGGAAGAAGAAAAAAAAAAAGAAAAGAGGAAGAGACGTATATCTACACCTATGCATTTTAGATGCATATAAGAAATGTCAACGTAATAGTTATTGGCTACTTAACAGATGATCGTAAATACAAAGCTCATGCCAACAGTTAAATGTTTTGTATATAGATGGAGGGGAAAGCCATGGTGCACTAGATCTGCATGATGGCTCATGGTTCAGCTGACGTCGTCATCTCTGGAATTAAGTCAAAAACAAAAACGCTTTGGGCCTATTAAGCTAAGTATGCTACTGTTAAAATGCACTGGCTGTAAGTGTAGATTTAATTAGAATATACTTTGGGCGAAAAAAAGGGGCCAAATGTCGCCATACTTAGGTAATAGTACAAATATAACCAACAATCTAAATTGTTTTAAAAAATTAAAAAAAAAAATTAAAAAAAAGTTAGAAAGGTGAAAAGACTGAGAGCTTGTCACAATGCTACAACCCTGATGGGGCAGTGGAAAGGCTGAGGTCCAGAATCAAAAAGATTCAGTGCAATGTGCAATCAAGTGGTTGTGATTTTTTAACTTTGCTCAGTTTCAAATCAGAACCTACTGTTAAGGTGACATAGACCACACCCCTTCTCACACTGTCCATCTCTAGTTTCCAGCATCTGTAACATCATAAATTATTTTTATGACAACACGAAGTGGCTACTGTGCCTAATTATGTTTTACAAGGAAAAAAAGGCAGTCGAACTTGGAACATTCCCTCTCCACTCAATCATTCTCGTTAAACTATGGGATGTAATTACTCCTCTTTTTGTAGTGCACCATCTGACGAGCAGTCGTCAAGGCAACATGGGGCCTCTACCTCCACCCCATCTCCTGATTGGTTGTCTTTGCTGGCTAAGGCACACTGGATTGGCTGGGCCAGTGGTGGCAGGTCAACAGGTTGGCCAGTGGTGCTTCCTGAAGAGCTGCCGTTCAGTTGCTGGGATACGACGCCGGCTCTCTCAGTAGGCCGTCCCACTGTTTTGGGCTCCTCTGCCAGCTTTGGGGGGCTGGATGAGGGAGGTGAGGAGGAAAGATTCTAGAGGAGAAAGTAAATTGCAGCAAATTAAATGATGAAGATCAAAGTGCAGACTCCATCTAAATCGAGTGAACGGTATAGGAATTACTTTATCAACTGTAGGTAAAAACTCAGAAAATTGTTTTTTTTTTTTTTTTTGGAAATCTCCCACTCTCACTATCACTGATCTCTCTAAAGATCAGTCTACATAATTCATTTGCATGTGCAATCAGATAAAAAAGGCTCTTGGATTTTAGCATGTTTGCAAAAATTCTCATATGAACTGAGGTTGTTTGAGAAGAATTCACACAAACGGCAAATCATAAAGGTGTAATATACTTGCCGTTACCTGTGTTCGATTTGTGTTAATTTTCTTCCCTCCCCTTCCTCTTGGTATCACTTCTTTACCCCTCCTATAACAGAAACAAAACAAAGTTTCAAGCACTCATTTCGCTGCATTTTCATACTATAACCTTTTTGACTAGTGTTGAAATTACCACATGGAGTCCTTCCTGAGGTGACTTACCCCTTGCCTCCTCCCACTGACACCACCTGTACGTTAAACCCTCCTCTGCCACGCAGCGGTTTGTTTCCAGCCCACTGGCCAACAACCATGCCAGCAATCTCTAGCTTCCCCCCTTGAGGAGGTATAGACTGGATACCTGTGTTGAGTGTGAAAGTTTCACAATATAAATCATGAACTTGTAAACAAAAAACACACAATTCAAAATTTACAATTCATGATACAGCAGTTTAAAATGTAGGCTTAAAACAAATGGCCGTGATATAACAGAGACCAACTCAAACTCTATAACCCTTCATTTTAGCATAATTCATTTAGTGGCTACGTTTATACTGGGAAAAAACAGCAGTGAGAAGGTACCAGTGTAGGAAGCCCATCACTGCTAAACCTTTTTTTAATTCCACTTCACACTAGATATGAACAATATTAAATATGAAAGAAATTAAACAAGGACTCCAAATACAACCCAACCAATCTAAAGTGGGCTTTGGCCAACACCACCTTAAAAGAAACAATCCAGTACTCTCTAATCTAAGCTCCTGCATCTATGACCTACACTATATTGCCAAAAGTTTTGGGACACCCCTCCAAATCATTGAACTCAGGTGTTGTTTTTCAGGGGTTGGGCTCGGCCCCTTAGTTCCAGTGAAAGGAACTCTTAATGCTTCAGCATACCAAGACATTTTGGACAATTTCATGCTCCCAACTTTGTGGGAACAGTTTGGGGATGACCCCTTCCTGTTCCAACATGACTGCACACCAGTGCACAAAGCAAGGTCCATAAAGACATGGATGAGCGAGTTTGGTGTGGAGGAACTTGACTGGCCTGCACAGAGTCCTGACCTCAACCCCATAGAACACCTTTGGGATGAATTAGAGCGGAGACTGCGAGCCAGGCCTTCTCGTCCAACATCAGTGCCTGACCTCACAAATGTGCTTCTAGAGGAACGGTCAAAAATTCCCATAAACACACTCCTAAACCTTGTGGAAAGCCTTCCCAGAAGAGTTGAAGCTGTTATAGCTACAAAGGGCAGGACAACTCCATATTACATTCATGTGCATGTAAAGGCAGACGTCCAAAAACTTTTGGCAATATAGTGTATGTACAATTACAATAAACAAGAAAATCTTTACTTGAAAGAACATAATTAATGCTTTAGAAGATTATTTTTAAGAATAAAGAATTTGCAGTTACGCTTTAAGAACATTCATCAAAAAGCCTCGCTTTGAATGGATATAACTTAAGAAATGCCAACTATCCACCTATGTTCATAGTCATATATTTCATATATTAAAAAAAAAAATCAAAAAAACAAAAAAAAAAACATTTTTGCATAATTCAACAACATTAACACTTATGAGTAAACACGTTTTCCACTTTCTAAGTTCAAGGGCACGTGTATTAATTATTGTGCTTGTTTTCACACCCACATTACAAAGAGTGGGAATAAATATTAGGTTTCTCTAAACAGCTCACTCAACTACCAAAAGTACTTGGACTGATTGGACTTTACTAAGAACAGCTGTGGTCAGACCTGGGAAAGCTCTTGGTCGGTGCTGGTGGTGCGGAGGAGGCATTGAACCCAAGGGCCTAGGCGGATACAGTGGGTGCATAGGGTAGAAAGGTGGCACCATGGCAGGGGGAAGGAATGCTGGGGGTGGTAAAGGTGGTGGTGGGGGTGGAGGCCGTGAGAGGTTGATGCCCTCCAAAATAGCCTGTCTCATCTTCTCGACTCGGGACACCAGTTCCTCCTGTCATAGAAAAGGGTGCAGGAGACAGTTTCATGTCTTAATCATTCAAAAGTTTACCAAAGCATCAATAGATGCTAACAATTACTATGGAGTAGAAGGTGTAAGGTAGAGTAATAGTGATAGGATCTGTACCTGGCCTTCACACATGTCCAGCAGAGCAGCCCTGTCTCTGGTAGCCTTTGCAAGTTTGCTCTGAAACAACTTGCCATCGAAGAAGCCCCAGGGGCAGCAGTGATCCCAAGGGAGAGGCTGGCCACACACATCGTTCACAAATAGGGCAGTGTCCACGCCGCTCATAAAGAGAGAGGCCAGCTGCACACCACGGTTATCCACTTTCTCCACCTAACCATTGCAAATGTCAGACACACATTACTGCCATATTTATCCCAGCAAGCAAGCAATTACCATGTTCACCAAGCTTGCATTTCTGGACACCAACCTTGAGTTCCTGCAGTTGATCAGGCTCATAGAGCTGGTTGGACACCGCTTGAGCCAAAAAGGCGTCAAGCTCATGGCGTTGGAGTATGCGGCCACCTGGCCACTGCATCATATACCTGAATGCAAGGACACAGATTTCCCATCAATTCTAATGACTAAAACAGTACACTATAAAAAACTTACTTAAAAATATTCTACTGACAAGAACCAATGCTCCTGATGGCGAGCTGCACAATATGACTGAAAATAGAATGTCAGGACTACAGCATACACCATGATTGCAATATGCCTTGCAATGTTTGATAAAGATTATTATTAATTTAAGTGAAGCTATAATTTATGACAATACACAGAGAAAGCCTGGATATGTTAAAGAGCTCACAGAATGCTGTCTATGTAACCGATCACAATGCACAACCCAAATCCTGATGATTCTAAATACTAAGGGTTGCTGGTTTTCCTGTGTAATAAAGTATTAGCGGTTGGAATGTCCAGTTTCACTACCTGAGTACGCAGCACATGAGCAGCAGGTGTGATGGCACGCAGGACGGGTTAAGTAGGGCAGGGCAATCTGATCTCATGCAAGCCAAGAAGGCTCGCGTGCGTCGACTGCGGTCCTCGGAGGCACGGCCGAGCCACAAACGCCTCAGATTAGGACAGGTCCACTCACGGAAACACATAGCTGGAACCAGCTCGGGGGTCAAGGCCGACTTGGCCTTACTGGCACACCACTCCTTAACTATCACTGGGGGCACTGTGGAGTCACGGAGAGAAAGCAACACTGACAAAGCAGCCCATGTTGAAAAATCTGTGCAGGTCATATTGTTCAGATGAAAAGAATAAGCAGGTATGTGATCACGTGAGGATAAGAAAACCTCATATGTTTTGGGGGATGACAATCCACCAGTGTTTTTTGGCTATACTACGTTATGATGTCTGGATTCTCTGCAGGATCTAATCTTTAAGCTTTACAGTCTCTGGATTCATTAAAATAAAAGCAACTCCTGAATTAATTCTCAACTCAGCAAGAATCCAGTGACATCCAGACAATGTCAACCCCATTGACTCCCCACTACACTCCTTCACGCTATTCCTTTTTTGCACTGTACTATATATAACGTGACAGTATTACTAGACTGCTTATAAGCTTCACTCATTACACTCTCTGCTCCACACTCACCCTCTAGCGGAGTGCGCTTGCGCATGGCCATCCTTTCCAGTCTCCGCTGGGTCTCAGCCAGGCTAAACAGCACGCCATAGGCATACTGCCGTGCTGAGCGGAACAGCAAAGAGGCTGGAGGCAGGTCAGGGTTGCATTCATCCTCTATACACACCGGCATCTTCATCTCCCCCTGAGATACACAGTGAGCAATCAGATTTTTATTTATTTTATTTTTTTTTAAAAAATGAACAGAAATGCTAATGAAAGGCTGAAAGCCAACAATGAAAAAATATTTACATCACTGACCATGGTGCGTCACTGCAGCTGTCGTTAAAGCATGGGGTCTCTTTAGATCGACTCACATTTGTGAATATCTTTAACATTATAATGTATTAAACAACCCCTGACACGCACATACAACATGAAAAAAGTTTTTTAAAAAGATGGTTAGATTTTCCAACTTTAGTTGAAAAGTAGCATTAGTAGAATACACCAAACAACCCAGTAGAGTTTAAACAAAGTTCAGATTTCAAGAGGGGGAAAAAAAACCCCACCTCTGGTCAGAATTCCACTTTTGCTAGCCTCAGGTCTGCTTTCCAAAATAATAATTCTTCTCACTGGGACCCTCCTAGCACAAAAACGGCATCCTGACTCAGATGGACAATAAAATCCAGAATGTGAACTTTATTTCCCCTGACCATTAATTTTTAAAACATGTTAGTTGAGGAAGCAATCTGCCAGAAAATTTTGAAAAACTTTTGGAAAGTGGATTGGACAATTAGCCTAACCATTCCCAGCTTTTACAGGAGACATGGGACTCAATATGTGGAGTGATTGATACAAAAACAATAAAACCGACTAAACAATAGGTTAAAAAATATAAGTGAAACCAGACCCCAAATGTTGACATTACTATTTAACTACTTAATCAGTTTTGATCCTTCTGATCACATCCTAACCCTTCTGTTACATTAAATATGCCCACAAGAATAGGAAAAGAAGAAAGGAGAGGAAGATAGAGTAAGGAGTACGATAGTAATTACGTTGATGTTGAAAACCTTTACCACTGAAACTGACAAAAAACACTCAGCATGTGAACTGTGGTATGGTTCATTATGACATTTTACAAATAGAAGAAATTAATAGTGTGTATATCCACTTAGATTAGATATTTGTTAAGCACTGGAGCACTTAGCAACTACGAGGTTCACAAAACTGATAACTTAATTGTTCTAAAGACAAAAGTTCTAAAGGCCCTTTATCATTTAGTTAGCAATGCATGCTGTTGTGAAACAATTCAATAAAAAACAAGCATCTTTTATCTATCTATCCATCCATCCATCCATCCATCCATATAAACCATTTGCTAAGAGCTGACCCCACCCTGAGAAAGAAACTGTGAGTGAAATGCAAATTTAACTGAACGCTTACATTTTTCCTTTATATTAACCAGAGAGAAGAGGAAAGCTGCAGTACCTTGGTGAGGATGTGGTATATCTGTGGGTACATGAGACCTCTTCTGTGTCTGTGCTCTGCCACTCGTAGCACCTCAGCGCTGACCTGTGGAAGGGGTGGGGTCGTAATGTCCATGTGACTCCGGGTTGCCATGGACAGCAGTGACGGAATAGATGGCCCACTCCCATTGCCTTGGGGACCCTCCCCGGACGCGCCACCCCCACGGCCACTGGGCTCTTCCCATCTAGAGGACTTATCAGCCAAATGACTGAAAAGCAAGAAAGGACATGGTTGTACATCTAACATGACATGCTAATCAGTGTAAATATATGCTTTTACTGGCATGTAAACAAAACAAAATAAAAACCTAACCTCCCTTATGCAACCTTTTTATAAAAACATTTTGTGTAATAGGGGTAGTATGGAGGGACAAACGGATAAATGCAGACCATTACTGCTGTGTTCAAACACCTCTGAAACATTCTGATTTTTATGCATGGCTTCTGTATGGCTGTGATAGAAACGATAGATCTTGGTGTACCTGGGACAATGGTGATGTGAAGATAACCAAATGAGTTCAGCTTGTGGTATATGAAAGGCACACAGAAATCTCAGCATTGAGTCTGGTACTGTCGTTACTATGTTCCAGGACAGCACAGCTCGAAAACATGAAATAATAAACAGCAAATGTCTGCTCTGAGAGCTGCTGCTACTAACCATATTAATAAATGGCATAACTTTTTTTTAAATAGAAGTTTGTCACTAAATTCTGCTAGCTTGTAAAATATGTATATAATTTAAAGGTATAAACTCACTTAGTGCTGGTGTCATTTTGCTCCTCCCCATCTGAAGACGACGATGGTGATGGGGAAGGGCCTGAAGGAGCAGCTGTGTGGTGATTGGGCATTCGGTTCCCAACTTGAGTGGAATCATAAGGAGCAGACCAATCACCAAAACCTATTTTCCCAACAAGAGAATCGTTGCATTCTTGCAGTGGTGGAGGCGGGTTCTGGAACAGAAGGGCAGAGGCTGGACCGGGTCCATAGGGCCCACTGGGATAAGGCACCTTAACACCTGATACCTGGGGTGGACCAACCTGTGAAAAAGTTGAAAAGAAATTAAACCAACAAGACAAAGACGACACCCAGGATGGAAAAAAAACCCTCAAGATTACAAATTTTATACAAAAACCCACCTGGGCTTTCCCAGGCTGTACTGCACCCATGTGGCCTGGAGGTCCACCAAACTGACATGGCCCAAAACCTGGCACTGTGAATAAATCCAAGAGAAGAAGATCTAATTAAAAAGTGAAAAATAGCAAGAAAGTAAGCACTCAGCTTGAGGCAAGAGGTCAGAGAGCAGTTACTCAACAGGTACTCGGCAGCGTTGCAGAACATGTAATAGACATCGAATCAAATTCCAAAAAGCATATCCATGTGGACAGTACTTACAGAGGTAAGGAGAAGGTCCCATGGTAAGAGGTCTGGGTTTACTGGCCGCTGAAAAGTATTCCACTGCCTTTTTAAATCTTTCGATTTTATCTTCGGTCCGAGACTGCGCAAAAAAATCAAATATGTCCATCAAATTTACTTTAATTCTATAACGTTACCGATTTCCTCATATTATTTTTGTTTGACATTTCTTTTCTTTTATTTTTTGAAAGACCTTGTCTTAATGAATTCATGACATTTAAATTAATTATAATTATTTTCACAGCAACAGCATACTAGAAGGGTCAAAGAACATAATTATGATGTACCTGAGACTGCTTGAATACATCTCTGGCCACAGCATCCAGGTTCCCAAGTTCCTGAATAGATGCAACGTACTCTGACACAGCCTTAATCACAACCTCACAGGGAGGGAGAACTAACTGGTGAGCTCTTACCTAAAACAAGCAGAGAAACAATAAGAACAGATGCAGCAGCTAATTTTCCTATGTCTACCCAGTTATCAATGACAATAGCAGTAACAATAAATAAATAAATAAATAAATAAATAGTGAATAAATGGGAAAAGAATAATGGCACCTTGAGGGAGGCAAGAGGGTGTTCTGGACCCAAGAGACTCCAATGAAAGGCAGCCAGATCTTCATCTGGCAGAATGTGGTTACCTGAGGAAATAAGAATTCTTCAGTTTAGACCAGATCATTCAGAACAAGCTGAAATGTACCAGACGTTAACATCTGGCCAAACTGAGGTCTTGCTAACTGTACTGAGAGTTACTTACCAAGCAGGGCAGCAAAGATGGGCAGGTGCTGGGTTTTGAGACCAAGCTGGCGGGCAGCCTCAGACAGCAGGTACTGGTGAGTGGTCAGATTCTTGCCGTTCCAGGAGAGCTTGAGCGCATGAGAGCTGAAATAGGCCGGGACATTGCATAGAGCGAACTCTGAGTCCTGTGCAATCAGGCCCTGAAATCCAAAGTCTCTGTACAGAGATAGCACCTCCTGGTGGTGGTCCTCTAGGGTCTGAACCACCTGCAGAAAGCAAGGGAAACAGACTTTAGCTCAGGAATTTCCCTGCCTTCTTTGTGCTGTATTATACTTCTGCCCGATTTAACAATAAGTACATGTACTAGACTGGACTCAAGTGTGTGAACTTAAAACAAAACAAAGATAGCCAAATGTTACCCTTTCGATTAAGCAGCAAGTAAAAACAGCGATCTAAGGTTTTATACCACAGCTTGGTTGAATGCTCGAATCTGATTAGTCAGAAGGTGTGCATTATTTCCATACCACAGCACGGCTCAGACAGCAATTCCGGCTGTAATGTGAACTATATGTCAATATTAATTCATCACTTCTAATAGATTATTGCTTCTATGGTAACAGCTCGTACACACGGACTCGTATAGCAGGCCACATAACATAAGACTAATAAATAGATTTTAAATGATATATTGCTTAACAAGGTGGCGCAGTGGCAGCTCAGTGGTTGTTGGATTACTGATCGAAAGGTTGTGAGTTTGAAACCCAGTTCCACGAAGCTGCCACTGTTTGGCCCTCAACCGCTCAGTTGTATTAAATAATTTGATAAAATGCAAGTCGGGCTAGATACAGGCATCTGCCAAATGCCGTAAATGTAACAAAATAATCGTTTATTATTTTTCGTGTAATCGTTTTCAGGAGACAATTATGGAGGGAGTATTAGTTAGAAGTACTTTGTAACCATCAGGGTGCTTAGCAGAGATTATAAGCATTGGAAAGTCTAAACAAAAGAGATTTCAGTAAAAACAAAACAAGCTGACACCCCCCCCAAGCGAGCAAGAAGCTGGTCAGGGAATGACTTCATAGTGACTAAGTAATAACAGGAACTAATTTGTTCCACATCGTTAAATCTTACTAAACCGTTAAAATGAGTTTCATACATTAATAAGATAAACATTTTAGCCATTGGCAAATCATTGTGGTTTATGTAAAACAGCACATTATATTTTAGCTGGAAGCTGCTCACAGGTCTGGACATGTCAGATGACAAATCTCTAAGGATGTGTCGTGCACATTTATAATGGAGTCTATATCTCAGTGCTACAAATGGGAGACACTGTAGATTTCTGACCAAGTATTTATCAGGTCACGGTTCCCTCTATAGAAACTAATAAGCCATTTTTATTTACTCTTGAGCTCTCACTTGATCATCGAATTGCCTGCTCAGCAGACACGAGATTGTGGGTCAGCAACTAGATTTGACATGGGGCTACATTCTCACTGTCTGAGCCAGAGACACAGCTGCTGCAAAATTAGTCCCGAGACCAAAACGATATTAGACCGGAGGTTTTTGAGCCTGGCCTAGGTTATAACATTCTTGTACAATCTAGTAGTTTTACATACAAGTTGGGAAAGAAATGATACTCATGCTTAAACCATTTCCTGACTTGTACTTTCTTACAAAACCATATTTGTGACCAAGAGAAAACAGCAAGCATTTGGCTGGTGTTTGAGCTGCTTGCTGTGCTGTACTCTGCTTGCAATACATGAAAAAGACAGGCTAGTATATTCATTTCTGCTGAGCATGTTTAACTGTGAGCTGAATGCAAGCTGGATTTGATACATGAGGTCTCGTGCTACTGTATTGTGCTCCATTTTGTCAGCGTTTCCACCTACAGCGTGCTGCTGATTGCAAAAAGACAGCCCAGGTATATAATCTGCTTGTCCTCTGAGCCCAGGCTAGTGATTTGTCCACCCCTGAAAATAATACATTAGTATGACACTTGACACAGCTTGCAGTTTTCTGATTCAGGAAAAGCCCGCTAGTTCTAGTGTACTTACACCACATTAAGCTAAAAGGTGATTTATTTTGCTTGGCTTCTGTTGTCTATAGTCTGTTGTCTATAGTCTGTTGTCTATAGTCTGTTGTCTATAGTCTGTTGTCTATAGTCTGTTGTCTATAGTCTGTTGTCTATAGTCCATCCAGAATAACGATCGGCTGTCTGTTAGAGAACAGTCTAACATCAAGTTTATACCCTTTTCCAACACACTATGTGAAGAATAAACATTCAAATAAAGTTCTGGATGACAAAAAAAAAATATTTTAATATGCGTTCAATGAATTTCACAGGTAACAAACTAAATCACTGAGATGATGAATGAGACTGCAGATTTTTGACAAATTGTTCAGTGTCTAAAGCAGTGTTTGGGCAGTGTTAACATCTGTCAAAGCGATGAGGTCACTTTGATGATATGTTGCCATGGCAACCTCGCAGGCTGTTGTTGCCTGAAAGCAATTATAATTGATCAGAATGAATAAGTTCCTAAATTGTACGTTAAAAAACTGAGCTTTACGGCGAACGCTTTCGGCAAGATACCTGCACTACAAGTTTTGCAGAGCAAAACTAAACTTTATACAATTGTCCAAGGGAAAAATTGTGTACACTTTTTATTGACTTATGCCTTTTATGGGTCCATATGGTATTAAATAAAGAAACAGGTGTGTTATTAAAAATATATATATATGGATCTATAACAGGATGGTGTGATGCCATCAGCAACCCAAAGTTAAACACTTGCATATAGCAGGACATCCCTACACCATGGTGAATTACAAAGTTAATTTCAATGTATACATTTATTACTGAATGAGCTTTTAACTATTCACCTGTGAGACAAATGAATTCCTATCATCACTTATGCTACAGCAACTATAAAGAGTCCATGCCCTTAACAGCCTTCCTGTATCAGAAAAACTGATTGACCTTTACAAAGTGCTGACAGCTGAGACTCCTTCCATAAATGTAAAAAAATAAATAAATAAAAAGTGTCTCCTAACAGAGAGCGCATATTAGGATTACATTATGTGGAAACAATAATAGTAAAGTGAGTATAATGGACTTTAAGCCTCGCAGTACGAGCTCCTGTCTGAGCCGAATCAACACCTGCGGACCAATCAGATTCGAGAGCTGGACAGCGCTGTTGAACAAAGGTGCTTTGACCTGTGAAAGTTTAAGTCTGGTGGAATAATCTGATTCTGTAACTCACAGTTGTCGGCATGTCTCACAGCCGGTTATGAGGCGCACTCACCCGCACTCGGAAGCGGAACATGGCGAGGCGGACGCAGTGGCTGAGGCAGGCGGGCGGCAGGAACCAGGCGCGCGGGGGCGGTGTGCCCTTGCTGCCCACGTGGTTGACGATGAGCTGCGCCGTCTGTCTGTGGGCCTGTGCTCGGCGCGCCCACTCGGGCCAGCGCTCTTTGCCCAGCGTGCCATTGAAGGCCACGACGAGCTCAAGGCCGCCCTGGTACAGGCAGGCCTGCGACAGCGCCGCCAAGTAGCCGAGCATGGCGTTCCACTCGCCGCCGCACACCCAGTCGGTCTGGTATCCGCCGTAGAGGCGCTGCAGGCCCGAGTCTGCGTCCACAAGGATGCGCGCCGGCGGCGGAGGAGGAGCGGGTAGCGCGTTTGGGTGATGAGGATGATGGTGTGGATGGGGATGGTGGTGGTGGTGTGGAGGATTTCGGTTCGCGGTACGGCCCAGTTTGAGGAGATCTACCGGAACCGAGGCACCCGGGCATCGCTTCTCCAAATACTCCTGAAAGCCCTGCACTCCCATATTTTCGTACTTGGGTCCTGTTTACGTCTCAAGACTATGTGTGTGTGTGTGTGTGTGTGCGCGGGGTAGTAGATGTGGCAGATGAGCACGCCCTTTCCAGAGTTATAAATCTGTTTATTAATCTTAAAGAAGCGTACAACTATAAAAGGGTTTAAAATTGAGTCGTGTCTACTGAGCGTGTAAAATCTGTGAAAGTCTAGTCGTGGGCGAGGCTATAGTTTATATCTGAACGTGCAATGTGTATATCCCATTCTTCACTCTGCGTTTAGTGGAACGCACAGACCTCTAATACCTGAACGAAATACAGATTATTTGATTAATTTTTAATTAGTGGGAAACCATGACCAGGTTTACGATGTTACGGTGGGAGATAACGGTGATGTCGACGGCGGTGAAAAGGTCCAAAATATAATCCTACATGCTAGCAAACTAGCTTTACAGTGGCTAACTTACGACCAGAAAAAAGCCCAGTCACTTTGTTTGGATAGTTTCTTAAGTAGTATCTGATTGCAACCTTTGAATTGTGTAAAGTCTGTGTAAAATCGACAAGACGCTAGCCAACTGATTTAACCTAAACCTGCAGCTTTGCAGCGAACACACCAGCTACCTAGCTAACTTAGCTCGTTAGCCCGGTGTGACTGACGACTCAACTAGCCTAAAGAAATCTGAGACATGTGCGTTTCGGAATGAAATGGTTGGCTAAACATAAAATAAAGTAAAATAACTAAAATAAAACAAAAACAAAACGCCACCGTAAGCTCCCTCGCTCTCTATCTCACTCACAACTTCATATTGAGGAGAGGAACGTACTTTCAAGCGACGTCAGCCATCTTGCGACTTCCCCGCGGACCAAGAAATAGTGGGCGTGGTGCTTGAACGGGGAGAATGGGAGGAGTCAGTCTGTCGGAATTATGGGAGCTGGAGTTTGTGGTTAATTAACAGCAGCATGAAGACTGCGTATAAAACTACAACTACCAACAGCTTGACCAGTGACCCCGATTCCATGACAAGTCCAACACGAATAGTTAATTCAAAAATATATAGGTTTATATGTTACACGAAACAATGCATTTTAAGTTTTGGACATCATGACTCAAGTGAATTGGTTCTTTACCGGTTAACTAAGTCCATTTTTGCGAGTTTTACTCACTCGATCGTTTAACAGCGGCCTAGAAAACGCTGAGCTGACCGCAATGTCCACCCTGGGCACTAACCCACATCCATGCTTTATTATTTCTGTTCATCACAGGTTTACGCCTAAAAATAACTTCCGTCACTTCGTGTTCCTTTCGTTTCCTTTCTCTATATGGGGTACACATATTACTGGATACTTTACACCCGAATGTTTGGGATAGGATTTACACAACTAATGACGTCATGGGTGACGTAAACAATTGAAACGTCATTCATCTGATTAGTTGTTGGACTACTAGTTTTTTGGCGTATACTTCTGCTGAATAAAAATGCAATATAAATGAATGTTCTATCATTTGGTAACATACTCTTTTCTTTTCTTTTTAAGCTTACCCAAAAAGTCAGAAGTGCTTATTTACATGCATAAAAACAATCGAGATATATTTATCTATATTGTGTAAGTATATTGTTATATTGGTTTTCACATTTTGAGAGATGGAATTCTTTCAGATCCTTCAAAATCAGAGAAATTCTAGGTCGTTTTTTTGGTAGTTAAACAGATAATAATCATGTAGTTACACATTTTTTCTTAAGCCCTTGGATCTTGCCAGCTCAGTTACCCAGCTATTAGGTATATTTACATTTTTTTATGTTAAAGGGACATCATGTGAATGATTAATGGGTGTTGGAACAGAAAATAAACCACATTTTACGGTCTCCATACAGCTGTTACTGCTTCTCACAGATGCAAATGTTAATGTAACTTAATGAGCACTTTCTGTTGGTGTTATCTCAGTCACGTGGCAATTAAACGACCTAAAATCTTAATTTATATGCATTAAATTGCGAATATATCATGATTTCTTGAAACAGTGTGGTGCAGTATAAATAACAACAACAACAACAACAAAGTAACCGTAATCTATGCATAAGCCCAACATTTTTTTTTTTATCTGCGGTCATTTTTATAAAGTTTCGTCAGTAGCCACATTCAGACAGCAGGGGGCGCTGATGTTAGTGTCCAGCAACAGCTGAACAATCCTTCAGGACTGTCCTTGCACGGATCTTGAAACGGCTTTACGTTATTGGATTTGTTTGGACTGCTGACCAACTGTTTGTGGAGATCGTTTCTGCTTTCTATCATTTGCATTGTGATATTTGGAAGCCAGATGTCATCCGCTAGGTCAGTGCTATCGCTCTCCAAGGTGTTCCAGCCCTGGGCCGGATTAAAGGGCAACACGGTCAATGTAAGGCTCTTCTAATGATCCAGCACGTCACTGTCATGGTTTACATGTCTACGGTTCCTCACGTGTTTTATTAGTGCGGTTTATTGGGCCACATGTACACGTCAGCGGTGTGGCTTCACGCAATCATGTCTACAAGGTCATTGAGATTTTGTGAGCTGTTACTTCCTCTTAAACACCAAAGCGTGTGTCTGAGACCTGACTGTTACTGTTAACAAACATGCTCTCTACAAACATCAGCATGCAAATGGATGAGTTGATAAGTGTATTTCCTACACTATGTTTCCAAAAGTTTTGGGACGTCTGCCATTACATGCACACGAATGTAATATGGAGTTGTCCTGCCCTTTGCAGCTATAACAGCTCCAACTCTTCTGGGAAGGCTTTCCACAAGGTTTAGGAGTGTGTTTATGGGAATTTTTGACCGTTCCTCTAGAAGCGCATTTGTGAGGTCAGGCACTGATGTTGGACGAGAAGGCCTGGCTCGCAGTCTCCGCTCTAATTCATCCCAAAGGTGTTCTATGGGGTTGAGGTCAGGACTCTGTGCAGGCCAGTCAAGTTCCTCCACACCAAACTCACTCATCCATGTCTTTATGGAGCTTGCTTTGTGCACTGGTGTGCAGTCATGTTGGAACAGGAAGGGCTCATCCCCAAACTGTTCCCACAAAGTTGGGAGCATGAAATTGTCCAAAATGTCTTGGTATGCTGAAGCATTAAGAGTTCCTTTCACTGGAACTAAGGGGCCGAGCCCAACCCCTGAAAAACAACACCTGAATTCAATGATTTGGAGGGGTGTCCCAAAACTTTTGGCAATATAGTGTATATCTTGCATTGTATGGACTAATGTAATGCATCAGCTTGATGCTATGTTACCCCAAAACATAAAAAACTGTTGTTTTATTAACTTAACTAATGTCAGTCTGTTAATAACTCTCACTCTGTTTTCTCTGAATGACAGGTGATAAGACCAGTTATATGTAGCAGGAGAGAGAAGTCCACTTACACTGTAAGTGTTCCACCATCTACTGTGTTGTTTCTTGTCTTTCTCTGTTTTTAATTATATATTTACATTTAGAAGTACACACTGCTACAGCCCCAGAAGCTCTATAGATGATCTCAGTCCATCACATAGTGCCATACACACATTCACACTCACGTTCACGCCTAAGAGCGAATTAGAGTAGCCGGTGTGTCCATTGTTTGTTTTTTTTCTTTGCTATGGAGAGCTCAAGGGAACCCTGCATAAGATGAGCATAAACTCCATGCATAGAGTAACCTGTGCTCAAAGTCGAGCAGGGAGCTCCTGATTTCCTTTGCCAAGATTCGTGATGTGATTTTAGATCAAAGGTGTTCATGGTAGAAAAATTAAGCTTGAATCCACACTGGCACTGACCATATCTCCTTCTTTAGAGGTTCTAATCTAATCGCTTTATCGTTTTGCGATGAACATAGGTGAATCTTAGATATAAATTCATATATGGAACATATTCGTATGTATTTAGCACAGATCAGCTTTTCAATATTGAAGTCATCATGGAAACATTATTTAAAATACTTTGCAGCAACAGTTTGGGGAAGAGCAACACATGGGTGTCCACATACTTTTGGCCATATAGTGTATGAGCTACAGTCAGTAATTACACCTGTACTGATAAAACAGCCCAAGTGCATGTATATAACGTAGACAGCCCATCATAGACCGGCCATGAAGGCAGCATAGACGTGGATATTTCTTGCACAAATGTTAGCACTGGCTCTGATATTTTCATTTTCTCATGACTGACTCGTTTTCTCCGTCACATTCACTCACCTGTCTACTCACCTTAATTATGCATCGTCCTCCTCATCGTCAATCTCTGGGAAGGTTATTGTGAGTACTGTGTGTGTGGATGCAGTGCACTGAACCGCTATATTATAAAGGTGCGCTAAATCTTAAACCCTACCAATTTGAATTAAATAAGAGAAACTCCTACACGAAATGCACCTTCAGAATATAGTGATGAATGGCAGACGTGTGCTACAGACTAAAGTATTAACATAGGTGTTCATTTCTACCTAAATAAAATGCGGTTCATTTTCTAATCATAAAAATCTCTGTGGCACATGTGTGCGATTGTGTAGTTTTTTTTTATTTTTTTATTGGCATTCCAACTATTACGTAGAAATTAGAATATTTGGATGTTCACCCTTATAGCCTTACTCATCAACATACTTTAGTGACCTTTGCTTCGGTGTGACTATCCATTTGTATTATTTGTTGATTTTATTATGCGAGTCTATCTCCTTTTTCCACGCTCCAGCCCCCTCCTGCAAAGTACGGAGGCCGACACACGGTAACTCTGATCCCCGGAGATGGTATCGGACCCGAACTTCTGAGCCACGTCCGAGAGCTTTTCAGGTTTGGGAACAAGTTTTACTTTGGATCTTGGGAGATTTGGATAGTTTGACAGATTTAGATCTTCGCACAGGTTCTGCTGCGTCCCTGTGGATTTCGAGGTGGTGAACGTGGACTCGACGGCGAAGTCAGAGGATGACATTAATAATGCCGTCACAGCGATCAGACGCAACGGAGTTGCACTAAAGGGTAGGATATGGTTGTGGAGGTGGACACGTTTGAAAACTTATTCTCTTAACTGCAAGTAGGTCTTATAGTTATCCATGCTACTATTTTTTTTTCAGGCAATATAGAGACCAATCACAAACTTCCACCCTCTCACAAGTCCAGGAACAAATTGCTACGGTATTATAATTAATGTATCTGCTTCATTTGTCTTTTTAGTAAGTTTGAAGTCCACACTTTCTGCTGCTATACATGTATTTTGCTGTCGCTGTAATCATTAAACTCTTCAGCTGCTTACATTATATTGCCAAAAGTTTTGGGACGTCTGCCTTTACATGCACATGAATGTAATATGGAGTTGTCCCGCCCTTTGCAGCTGTAACAGCTTCAACTCTTCTGGGAAGGCTTTCCACAAGGTTTAGGAGTGTGTTTATGGGAATTTTTGACCGTTCCTCTAGAAGCGCATTTGTGAGGTCAGGCACTGATGTTGGACGAGAAGGCCTGGCTCGCAGTCTCCGCTCTAATTCATCCCAAAGGTGTTCTATGGGGTTGAGGTCAGGACTCTGTGCAGGCCAGTCAAGTTCCTCCACACCAAACTCACTCATCCATGTCTTTATGGACCTTGCTTTGTGCACTGTAGTGCACAAGTAGTGCTTGTAGTACTGTAACTCTTAAGTATTAAGAGTTCTTTTCACTGGAACTAAGGGGCCGAGCCCAACCCCTGAGAAACAACACCTGAATTCAGTGATTTGGAGGGGTGTCCCAAAACTTTTGACAATATAGTGTATCTCCGGTTTCTCAATACACTCATACTAAACAATCTTTCAACACACTTGCAGTTGTAGTAGCTAGAATTCCGCTGTCTTCCATCAGCCAGAAGAAAATATGTTCCTTTCGAGTCCGATTCCTCTCACGGCCTCTCCCTCATGTCATCTCAGGGAGTTTTTCCCTGTCACTGTCATCTCTTTTGTGCTATGTTTACGGATCTAAATCTACTTCTAAATATACGTGACAGTGTTTACTGACAGTGTTAATCGTGCTATATAAATAAAATGGATTCAAATACAAAGTACACAACTGTCCCTTGTTTAAAACCTCAGCACATCCCTGGACCTGTATGCTAATGTGATGCACTGCCAGACTCTCCCTGGTGTCCAAACCCGACACAAGGACATAGACATCGTCATCATTAGAGAAAATACAGAAGGAGAGTACAGCAGCTTAGAGCATGAGGTTTGTGCCAGTTTTACTCTATTTTTTGTCATGTACACACACACGTACACACACGTACAGATTCCTTTATTTAATAATTAATCGACAAAACGAATCACCAAACAATTGCTAGATTCACCGAAAACAACATAAATATGTACAATGATGATTATCTGTAGTACATTCAAACTTTATGTTTCCTCAGAATGTTCCAGGGGTCGTTGAGTGTCTGAAGATCATCACTAGGATGAACTCGCTGCGGATTGCCGAGTACGCCTTCAAACTTGCCCGAGAGAAAGGTCGCCACAGGGTCACTGCTGTACATAAAGCCAACATCATGTAAGTTTCACTCTACGATGTTCACTCTTATCCTATATTAGAGATTTTGTTTTTAAAGCAAAAAATATTACATAGCTAGATGCTAACTTATACGCTGAACTAGTAGTTGTATATATAAATGTAATTTTCTATATTTGCTGGATTAATTGGGATTGTACATCATGAATCTACACACAGTTGTGAGGGGCAGTGTAGTTTGCAGATACTTTTCTAGAATCTTGTAGCCTTCTGGCGGTCCAGTGTCAGGATCCCGGCTTTCATTGCCGTGGCCCGTGTTCGATTCCCAGGCAGGGAGCTAACCCAGCCACTGAAGAGTTAAGTCTCAGTGCAGCTCCCAAGCCTTGATTAAATGGAAGGGTTGCGTCAGGAAGTGATCGAAACATGTGGACCAAATGATCCGCTTTGGCGACCCCGAACAGGGAGCAGTTGAAAGATCAACAACAAACATCTTTTCTAGAACCTTGTCCTGCAGTTGTTTTAAGAGCTCATTGGTCTTGATGATGCTGTTAGCTTAGGTACACTATATTGCCAAAAGTTTTGGGACGTCTGCCTTTACATGCACATGAATGTAATATGGAGTTGTCCCGCTTTTTGCAGCTAGAACAGCTTCAAATCTTCTGGGAAGGCTTTCCACAAGGTTTAGGAGTGTGTTTATTGGAATTAATTATTTGTGAGGTCAGGCACTGATGGTCAGGCTCGCGGTCTCCACTCTAATTAATCCCAAAGGTGTTCTATGGGGTTGAGGTCAGGACTCTGTGCAGGCCAGTCAAGTTCCTCCACACCAAACTCACTCATCCATGTCTTTATGGAGCTTGCTTTGTGCACTGGTGTGCAGTTCCCACTGTTCCCACTGTCCAAACTGTTCCCACAAAGTTGGGAGCATGAAATTGTCCAAAATGTCTTGGTATGCTGAAGCATTAAGAGTTCCTTTCACTGGAACTAAGGGGCCGAGCCCAACCCCTGAAAAACAACACCTGAATTCAACGATTTGGAGGGGTGTCCCAAAACTTTTGGCAATATAATATATGTTCTGGGGCCTCAAGCAATCACAATGTTCACATTATTTGATTTGTAAATATTTAACTATATTGTTTCACCACTATCCATTTCTGTATTATTTGCTCTTACGTATAGATTGATGATAAAATTCCACTTGAGTCAATTTCTCTTCCAGTGTACTGTCTAACATTATGTTATGAAATGTCAAGAGGGTGAATACTTATGCAAGACACTATGTTAGACTTCCTGCTATGCATAAATGAAAACAATGAACATTATGCTCCATTTTGTCTTGGCTTTGCTCTGTACAGGAAGCTGGGTGACGGTCTCTTCCTGCAGTGCTGTAAGGAGGTAGCAGCGGGATATCCAGATATTACTTTTGACAACATGATTGTGGATAACACCACCATGCAGGTATCTGCCTACCAGCATGCACTCAGAGATTACAAATACACCGATCAGGTATAACACTGTGAGCAGTGAGAGGTGAAGTGAATAAGACTGATGATCTCCTCATCATGGCACCTGTTAGTGGGTGGGATATATTAGGCAGCAAGTGAACATTTTGTCCTCAAAGTTGATGTGTTAGAAGCAGGAAAAATGGACAAGCGTAAGGATTTGAGCGAGTTTGACGAAGGGCCAAATTGTGATGGCTAGACCACTGGATCAGAACATCTCCAAAACTGCAGCTCTTGTGGGGTGTTCCCGGTCTGTAGTGGTCAGTATCTATCAAAAGTACCCTTTAAATCCTGTATGGAGGCCCCACCTCACAACCTACAGGACTTAAAGGATCTGCTGCTAACATCTTGGGGCCAGATCCCACAGCACACCTTCAGGGATCTAGTGGAGTCCATGCCTCAACGGGTCAGGGCTGTTTTGGCAGAAAAAGGGGGACCAACACTACACAATATTTGGTCATAATGTTATGCCTGATCAGTGTATTTCTCTACATAGTATTTTCATAGTATTTATCAGAAATAACACCGGTACTGCTGGTGGCTGAACGGTGCAAGGGAACCTGTGTATCTGTTTATTTCTGTGCATGCAGCTAGTCTCCAAGCCCCAACAGTTTGACGTGATGGTGATGCCAAATCTCTACGGTAACGTGGTCAGCAACGTGTGTGCTGGACTCGTGGGTGGCCCAGGTTTAGTTCCAGGAGCCAACTATGGCAAAGACTACGCTGTTTTTGAAACAGTAAGAAAGAGGAATCACATTCCACACTTCAACTGTTGATCAAATATTTCTTCGAAGATTCTTGTAATTCTCCAGACATTCTCGTATATTATTTTGTGCTTTGTGCTGCAGGCCACAAGGAACACTGGGAAAAGCATTGCTAACAAGAACATTGCAAACCCCACAGCGACACTGTTGGCCAGCTGCCTCATGCTGGATCACTTAAAGTGTGTAAAGATTTAATATCCTCTGCTGATTTGAAAGATGCAGATTGTTATGAATCAAAACTATTTCTGGAGCTTTAATAATAATTTGATTTTGAAGATACCCCGAGAATACTGCTTTTCATAATAACACCATGCAACCGATCTGACTAGTGCTTCACTTGTTTCTTGTTTTATTGACATTGTTCCCGGTCCAGACATTATTATCACAACACCCAGATTGACACATTTCTCTTAGGCACATAGGGGGTAGGATTGGTGAAGAAAAGGGGCATCTGTTTTGACTGCAGTCGCATTTTGACTCTCTAAAAATGATCGGCTGCTCTTTTAACATATTGTGCACTCATCATTTGTCCAGTTGTGCCAATATCTGTTCTAGAGATGACCTATCAATTAAGGGTCTGTGTAACGTATGGTGTTTAACATTTACTTGTGTTCTTCTTCTTCTAGACTTCATGATTATGCCAGCATTATTCGAAAAGCAGTCCTTACAACTTTGTCTGAGACTCAGGTACGATTGAATCTCATTAACTTCATTGCTCACAATTATGTGGAGTATGCGGAGTAGAATCTATTTCCCTGGGATGATTATCTCATGATTATACCCAGCCAAACAAGCTTTAGTGTGTAGATTCATATCAAGCTACAGTGGATATAAAAAGTACAGTGGAACATCAGCATACGAATGCCTTCTCTTACGAATTTCCACCTTAAGAATTGAAATTTTGCAAGAAGTTTGCATCGGCATACAGTTGTTGACAGATCGGTGGCGTGGGCGATCTGTTCTATTTTTAGCCCAAGCTTGGTGGAACGACTTCCTGTGAGGAGCCTTGACATGGAATGCTTGGCTCGGGTCAGTTCTTTGTAAGCAGCCGTACAGTTTACATACGTATTGGTCATAATTTTGGGACGGATTATCTGCATTCACATTATTTCTTACGGGAAAATTCGTTTCGCGATACAAACCTTCACCTTAAGAACTTTTCGCCTGCAGAACCGATTCAATCCCTATGCCGAGGTTCCACTATATGTGAAAATTGCAGGTTATTTTGATGAAAAATCAAAACCACGTTCAATCTACTACAGCAACCAACAAAACTCAATAAATTAAATAAAAAGATTCTCAGGGGAAAGATTAAGGGATAACCACCTTGTTAGTTTTCAATTCAATTTTTAATTCAATTTTAATAGGGGTGTGTAGACTTTTTTTTTTTTATGCGTTGTCTGTTACATATGTTAACCAAAAGAGATATATGCAGTATATACCATAGGCTATATATGTATGAATTGTACACTATAAATATATTATCATTGGTGCAGATATATGTGAAAAGTACAAACCAAATTTAAAAAAATCTTGTTAACTCTTTCTCGCTGGTGGAATGCAAATCAATTAGTTGAACATTTACACTCAGTATAAGTAAATGAATGATTTTATTGATTTAAGTCTGATTTAGAACACTGTTGGGTTTCTGTATATAGAGTATTGTGACTATTGTTATGGGAAGCACGCAGCCTTTATTATTATGGCCACACATACATTACAGCAGAGTGGAATTCTTTTCTTCACATATCCCAGCTGAGGAAGTTGTGGTCAGAGTGTAGGGGCAGCTATGATACAGCATCCCTGGAGCAGAGAGGGTTAAGGGTTAGTGTGAAAATGTGTAGAGTTGGTAGGTGAGAATGGGGGCAGATTAAGGGCCTTGCTCAATAGCGGAGCTTGGTGGTGCTGGGGCTTGAACCCTGATCCTCTGACCAACAACCCAGAGCCTTAACCACTTGAACCACCACAACCTCCACCATTTAGGTGGAGTGTGTGTGCTGAAAATGTGTAGAGTTGATAGGTGAGAATGGGGGCAGATTGAATGCTGGTTTATCCTATTGATGGCTCTGAGGTAGAAGTTGATACACTTCTTTGATACACCTGTAGTACCTGTAGGATGGTGAGATATGTAAGCAAGAGTGACAGTGTCTTGTGCAATCACAGTGACAGGAGCTGAAATCCTGGCCAGGAAGCAAACCTGGACCACTAGTCCTGCAGGGACTCATGGATTATATATTACTATAAGGCATCACAACATACATGTTGACATACCAGGATCTCTCTTAATTTGAGGGTACTTCAACCTGGATGTCTAGGCTTATGTGTCTCCAAAGATCACATTTCTAAATGCACTGTATTATCAACAGTTTTGGGACACCCCTCCAAATCATGGAATTCAGGTATTCCAATCACTTCCATGGCCAAAGGTGTATAAAATCAAGCACCTAGGCATGCAGACTGCTTCTGCAAACATTTGTGAAAGAATGGGTCGCTCTCTGGAGCTCAGTGAATTCAAGCATGGTACCGTGGTAGGTTGTCACCTGTGCAATAAGTCCATTTGTGACATTTCCTCACTACTAAATATTCCACGGTCAGCTGTTAGTGGTATTATGTGGAAGTGGAAGCAATGCAAAGCGTCGGGTGCAGTGGTGTAATGCATGTGCATGTCTCATTCTTCCTGCATGTGCAGTTACACACAGCTGATCTGGGAGGTCAGGGCACGACATCAGAGGTGGTGCAAGCCATAATGCAGGAGGTTCAGAGGAGCAGACTGCATGTTTCCAAACCCATCTGAACAACCATATCACCTGAACCTCAGGTAGGAAACCTCGATTTATAGTGACAACAATGAGAATGCAACATTATGTAGTGTAATACTTCAATATTTACACATACAGCAGAATGTTGAATTCTGATTTGTTAGAAGGTGTTGAATACTTTTCTGTAATAGCAGATCTGATTTGCTAAAGATTTTCATTAACAGGAATTAATGTTCCACAATGTGTGTGTGTGTGTGTGTGTTGCTTTCGGCTGCTCCCTGTTTGGGGTCACCACATTGGACCAACTGGTCCGCACAACAACTTGGCAAATGTTTTACGCCGGATGCCCTTCCTGACGCAACGCTCACATTTTTCCGGGCTTAGGACCGGCACTGCATCCAGTGGCTGGGGTTGAGGCATTGGCTGGGAATCGAACCCGGGCCTTCCGCATGATAGGCGAGAAACCTACCATTGAGCCACTTCAAAGAATCTTTGAATATTAAATGTATTTAATATTGTGTCAGTCCCCCTTTTGCTGCCAAAACAGCCCTGACCCGTCGAGGCATGGACTCCACTAGATCCCTGAAGGTGTGCTGTGGGATCTGGCACCAAGATGTTAGAAGCAGATCCTTTAAGTCCTGTAAGTTGTAAGGTTTGGCCTCCACACAGGACTTAAAGGATACTTTTGATAGATACTGACCACTGCAGACCGGGAACACCCCACAAGAGCTGCAGTTTTGGAGATGTTCTGATCCAGTGGTCTAGCCATCACAATTTGGCCCTTTGGTCAAACTCGCTCAAATCCTTACGCTTGTTCATTTTTCCTGCTTCTAACACATCAACTTTGAGGACAAAATGTTCACTTGCTGCCTAATATATCCCACCCACTAACAGGTGCCATGATGAGGAGATCATCAGTCTTATTCACTTCACCTCTCACTGCTCACAGTGTTATACCTGATCGGTGTAAACAGACAAAATGTGGATGTTTCTGTGCTATAAGATGAACAAATATATGCTGTTTATGGGAACTTCAGGGTGGTAACTTTAGTGTGAAGATTCCTCCTACAGTATAGCCTTTTCTTCCTTAATTGTTGTGTATTTCACAAGGCTGTCCAACATTTTTAACATGGATGATAAAATCCTGTATGAACCAGAACTTAAATATATGTGCCATAAATAATGATCTGGTTTTTTTTATGGTCTTTAGGTAGAAATCTTCAATCAATATATACAGCAGAATTGTGTGAAGCTCATGTGTGGATGTGTTCAGTTGTGTGTGTGGCTTTACAACTGTAAGCTATAGCTTTGTTAATTCAATTGCTCTGTGTATGCTACATGTAGGTTAAAGTTATAATACACAAAACTGTGACAGTCATTATAAAAATTGAGCCGTAAGTGGTTACAGATATAGTTTATCTATTTTTTTTTTTTTTTAAATATCCAGAGTTTACTTGAAAAAACTAATGCTGTTTGACTTCACTCAGAACCCACAGAACTTACGCCATTTTGACCGCAACAAAGTGGGGGAAAGACACGGACACCTCAATGCAAAAATCGAGCAAGCTTTGAAACTTTGAAGGCTGATTCAAAGTAATTACCTCCTGTATAGTCAGTGTTACAGATTCAACAAGCCAATACACTATATTGCCAAAAGTTTTGGGACGTCTGCCCTTACATGCACATGAATGTAATATGGAGTTGTCCCGCCCTTTGCTGCTATAACAGCTTCAACTCTTCTGGGAAGGCTTTCCACAAGGTTTAGGAGTGTGTTTATGGGAATTTTTGACCGTTCCTCTAGAAGCGCATTTGTGAGGTCAGGCACTGATGTTGGACGAGAAGGTCTGGCTCACAGTCTCCGCTCTAATTCATCCCAAAGGTGTTCTATGGGGTTGAGGTCAGGACTCTGTGCAGGTCAGTCAAGTTCCTCCACACCAAACTCGCTCTTTATGGAGCTTGCTTTGTACACTGGTGTGCAGTCATGTTGGAACAGGAAGGGGTCATCCCCAAACTGTTCCCACAAAGTTGGGAGCATGAAATTGTCCAAAATGTCTTGGTATGCTGAAGCATTAAGAGTTCCTTTCACTGGAACTAAGGGGCCGAGCCCAACCCCTGAAAAACAACACCTGAATTTAACGATCTGGCGGGGTGTCCCAAAACTTTTGGCAACATAGTGTATGTGTATGTTGATACAGCATAACTCATTAAAATGTCAAGAAGTGCTACTTTGCTTATCGTCAATGTTGTGAGCAGCCGAATAGATTTGACGTCGCCTCTTGAACCCTGAGCTAGTCGGCGGTACAAGTTATGAACTTTATTCGAACACAATCATAAGTAATCATTCTTAGCCAAACACTTAGACATTGTTAAACCCACCACGTGTACAAATAACACTCAGCATGAACCCTAAATACATATTCAACACACTGAGGCATGAAATATGGCAGCACACCTGCTACAAGCACTCTTGTACCTTTAACAGGGATTCACAGACACATTTATCTGTACTATTTATACAAACGTCCCCATGTCGTACGTTTACAGGACACTGGAAAACACGTTTAACATGTAATTCAATCACCACTATGCAGGAAATGGATACCTCTTGATTAACATTTATTTTTTCATAAATGTATAGGGATATTAAAGTTACCGATATGTTCCTCTCAGGCTTCTTTTTTTTTTTTTTTTTTTTTAAAGCTTCCTTTGGCAACCGTACAATCCGAGGTTTATTATTAGAATTATTACAGATACATGGAACCAAGGATTACTGTGTTCATAACTTGACGTGTGATTTATTGTGATTTGATGGCTACTCTCTTGAAATATTGCTTGCTGCTTTAATTCTGGACCAACAAACACTTACAACAATACAGTTTGCACCTAAAGCCATAGGTTTGCTATAAGATGGATTGTTACACAAGCAGAAGTAAACTAGGACAGAAAAATAAAACCAGTTTTTTTGTGATGAGTGATGTTTCCTGTATGTGGATAGAAAAATAGACTTTTGGATTTCGTAATGCTGTTACAGAAATCCGATACTCGTTGTGTGTTAATGTTCGGGAAAATAAACCCCAGGGATCTTGATCCAGTTTTTTTTTCATGAATGTAGCACTGTGGATAAAGTATAAACCAGTGAGATTTGTGTGCAATAAATACTTCTCACTTCAAAAACTACTTATTGTATAAACTTTGTCATTTTTAGCCATTTGATTAAAAGTATGCATGTTGTTCCACAGAGCATTCATTGCCAATAGATGGTGCTGAAATTCAGTCATCAAACTTAACAAAACATCCCGAAAGGTTACCTAACGTTATAAATGCATACATCTGTACACACATATGGACAAAATATGCTCCGGCCTGCAGGCATGACCGCTGCATATTTATCACTGGACGGTTTTTTAGGTGTTGGAGGGAAACATTTTGATGGCTGCTCAACACCTTGCAGAGAACATCTTTCATAAGATTGCTCTTTAAAAACAGCCGAATGCTATTAAAAGTATGTTTAATTATGCTTTCTTTCCATCGTAAAATAGATTTGGAAAATAGCTGCAAGTCTACATACTGGCCTGCAGACATGGAGCATTTAGCATCCAGCAGTTTGTCTAATGAAATCATGCATCTGTTGGAAAAAATCCAGGCAAATTAAAAGTCTGTAAATAAGTAGATATGTCTCCAATTTTCCTCTCAATCTCTCAGGCTTGTTGTTTAAATAGATCGGACAGGGTGGCTTAGTGGTTAGCATGCTTGCCACACACCTCCGGGGTTTGGGGTTAAATAAATAAAAAATAATTAAATTTAATTAAATTTAAAAAAAACAACAACATTGACCTATTTGTAATGGTGTGGTCAAATAATACTGACCTAAGATTAAAAAAAATAATAAGAATAAGAAAACACAGACTGGAAAGACAAGAGCTGATTTGCTTGAAGTTTATTTTTGTTTAATAGTCTATTCATTCATTGTCTGCCGCTTATCCGAACTATTCTCGGGTCACGGGGAGCCTGTGCCTATCTCAGGCGTCATAGGGCATCAAGGCAGGATACACCCTGGACGGAGTGCCAACCCATCGCAGGGCACACACACACTCTCATTCACTCACGCAATCACACACTACGGACAATTTAGAGATGCCAATCAACCTACCATGCATGTCTTTGGACCGGGGGAGGAAACCCCCGAGGCACGGGGAGAACATGCAAACTCCACACACACATGGCGGAGGCGGGAATCGAACCCCCAACCCTGGAGGTGTGAGGCAAACGTGCTAACCACCATGCCCCCTTTGTTTAATAGTCATTTGTTTTATTATTTCAGTAGTAAATGATCTGTAATTATGAATCTTTTCTTTGTTATGGTGCCTGCAGATCATGTCCATGAAGATACTGTGTCATTTCACTGAGCAAATCAAAAATTGTATGAAGTGAACGGCGTCTAAATGAACATCCTGAGCTTGAGGCTCTGACTTATGTGAAGGCACGGGGTTTGGAGCTGCTGAGACTTACACTACTGCATTAAAAAAAGCACAGTATAAGACAGAGAGAAATCTTTTAATGAAGAAAGTGGCCTGTGTTCATCAAGCTAATTTGTGTGCTTTCTCTTAATGAGAAAGCAATTGAGTGGGGCTTTAAAAAAAAAAAAGGTACTTTGTCTTTGCTGGTGAAGGAATGGCAGAGAAAAAGTGTTGAAAGATAGGAAACAGCTTGCTGGATAAAGGAGTCCTTACAGAGGAAGGACGTATGGATTGTGTTCTACTTTCTTGCAGGTTTAGTTTGTTTAGCATATGTTTGGAGGGTGGGTTTGTCCTAGGAGACGATGGTGTGAGTATGAGAGCCACTTTACAGTGATCAGAACAGGAAAAAACATTTAATGATGACATGAGCAGAAGGAAAGAGAAGAGTTCCTCCTACAGCAATATATAAGAAATTGTCTTGCTTTCTTTAATCAATCCTATCAGAAAACATCTGGTATTTCAGTCCAACACTGAATCCCCAGAACAGTAGGAGTTTCACTACAGGTTGTAGTATATGGTGTGCTTGTGTGTGTCTGGTGCCAAGTGCAACATGGTGAAGAAGGCAGTTCAGTTACATTCCATGAGCTGAATGTAATCAGAACCTCCAACTCCCACGTGAGCCATCGTGAGCACTGCCATCTTTTCTAGCGTTCTTCTCACCCACTAAATGCTGGAGTTGATGAAAATTCCTGTTCTCTGATTGCAGATCCACACCAGATCCGACCTAAATGGGCTGTTTTTCCAGCTTTATGCTTACCTATATCAAATTGCAGGCATACAAAATCCATTACAGCAGCTGTCTTTCGGAAACACAATCTTTGGGTGAAAACCATTAGCTTCTTGCTGGTCTTAGTTGCAGCTCGTCGTTCAGCGTGTGATAAAGGCCAGCAGAGGAGAGAGATTTATTTATCACACGCATATTAAAATATGATGGGGATGTGGTAGCTTAGTGGTTAAGGTATCTGAAGGTTGTGAGTTTGAATCCCAGGTCCGCCAAGCTGCTACTGCTGGTTCCTGAGCAAGACTCTTAACCCTTAATTGTATAAAATGAGATAAATTGTAAGTCGTTCTGGATAAGGGCGTCTGTAAAAAAAAAGCCAGAAATACTCACGCATGTATTTTAATGCGTGTTAGTTAACAAAACGTTATACACTATGCCACACCTCATTTTCTTCTTTCTCTTTCTCTGTCTTATGAGCTTTTTAATGTACACACACATACAACGATCAGGCATAACATTATGACCACCGACAGGTGAAGTGAATGAGACTGAGTATCTCCTCATCATGGCACCTGTTAGTGGGTGGGATATATTAGGCAGCAAGTGAACATTTTGTCCTCAAAGTTGATGTGTTAGAAGCAGGAAAAATGGACAAGCGTAAGGATTTGAGCGAGTTTGACAAAGTGCCAAATTGTGATGGCTAGACCACTGGATCAGAACATCTCCAAAACTGCAGCTCTTGTGGGGTGTTCCCGGTCTGCAGTGGTCAGTATCTATCAAAAGTGGTCCAAGGAAGGAACAGTGGTGACCCGGCGACAGGGTCATGGGCGGCCGAGGCTCATTGATGCACGTGGGGAGTGAAGGCTGGCCCGTGTGGTCCGATCCAACAGACGAGTTAATGCTGGTTGTGATAGAAAGGTGTCAGAATATTAGGCAGGTGGTCATAATGTTATGCCTGATCAGTGTTTTCACACACAGCTGCTAGTGTATCATCATACCAGCATGCCCACTGATGATCATGTTGTGCTTATTGGACACGTGCCATGCACCTTAGGACCTGCTGCAACATCCCATAATAATCTTCAGCAGTGCCGCTCAGGATCTCCAGCCTGGGTCAGAAATTTTGAGTTGTTCATTTTTTTTTCAACTTATATTTTGTGCCTAATTGTGTGCTGCAAAGAAAATAATCCTTGTGGCCACCCAAGCTGTTTCTGATTTCTGATTTCAGGGAAACACACAAGATCAGTGTGAATTCAGCAACCCAACCATGTACCATTAGAGCAAGATTAAAGTATGTGGCTTGACTTTTGCACGTCCTGGCCCTCTCCCAGGGCCCCCTCTTTCCCTAAACAGCTGCTGCCTTTTCCATTCCTCTTTCCCTACTTGCACAGCTTCCTCTTTCTTGCTCCCTGTCAAAATGCCTGCTGTCATTCCATCTGTCTTGTTTTTTTTCCCAGTTTCAGTGCCCTTCGTCACTCCCACCAGGTGTGCTATACCTATAAACCTCTTCATGATCACGTGTAATGGAGCAACATGCTGCCATCACTGTTATTTCTTGGGTTTCCTCTCACTCATGCAGAAGGACAAGCACTGGGTCCTCTTCCTGGAATTTCTAACGGCTATTTTCATTTAAGTTTCAATAGAAAGACAGTTTGAAGCTATTGTTCAAATAGGTTTCAAAGGATAGCTGACAGAGTGTAAGCCATATATTAGATGCAAATGGTTATGTCTGTGTGTGTGCGTGTGTGTGTGTGTGTGTGTGTGTGTGTGTGTGTGTGTGTGTGTGTGTGTGTGTGTGTGTGAGGGGGCGGAGGGTGATGGCGAGTGATTTCATGGGAGTGTGTGTGTGTGTGTGGGGGGGGGATTATGTTGTGTGTTTCCAGTTATGCTGGAAAACTCCAGCTGTAGTTATGTGCTGGCTAAAAGAGCCAACACCTGTTACTTCATGTCTTTGATGCAGCAAAATCAAGAAAGTTCCAAGATCACATTAATAATGAGCTTGGGATGCACTTAAAAAGTGTGTTATTTTTTTACTGTGTGTGTGTGTGTGTGTATGTGTGTGTAGCTCAAGTACATCCCTTATGCATTTGCTTGTTCTTGCTGCAGGTTAAAGTCATTTCAAACATTCTTAGACCATGACCTGTCTGCACACATTAGCCGTCCTCATTATAAAACACACACACACACACACACTCACACACATGCACACACACACACACACACATGTAACTAACACTTTTTTTCCCTCCAACAATCAAAGCATCTCTTGCTCTGTACTTCCCATCTGTTTTCTCTTCCTTCATTATTATAAGAATTCCTTCCTTCGGTAATGCTGGAACCTTCCTCCATTTCCTCCATTAATAACCAATTGTTTCATAAAGGAAAGCATTCAGATAATACGTTTCCTCTTGGATTATTTAGTTCCTCATTATTACACCCTTCTTTGCTTCATTCTATTTCCTTATCTGGGATTTCTTTGTATTTTTCCACTCATCTGTTGTCCGGCTTTATCCTGTGCCTTCCCCTGAAAATCATGCCCACGTGCCTTCTACCCACATACTGTAGGGGAGTTACTTAAACTCACTTCAGACTAGAAGATTTAATAAGAGACTAATTCTTCATTAAATTCCAAGTTTAATGAAGGACTAATTCCTCATTTGTGGTGACTGCCAGACAAGCTACTATCATCTCAAACGGTTTATTATGGACAGCTGGCAACTGGGTCTGGAACACAATATCAAATTGTTCTCCTCTTCCTCCTTCGGAGTTTCTCCCAGACGTTGTGTATCGCTGGCATCTGACTACTTTGAAATCAGACTCATTTCTGTGTGTCTGTGGTATAAAAATGTTGTAACATCGCTCACCACATGATACCAATTCTCTATGGCCTTCAGTCTGGCAAATTAAATAAAAATAAATAAATAAAAAACCCTGCAATTCTCTTCTCGTTGGATGTCGAATAACCCTTCAGTGAATGAGTGCGACTGTCTCAGTTGTTTTATTCGCTTCAGCTTCCTGTCGAGCCTTACATTCGGAGATAACTGTTCACGTTGAATCGAGCAAGAGAGAGAGTATTTTTAATCATTAGTGTCATAGCAACCTAAACATCATTTCTGGATCTGGCTGTGTTCTGAATCGTGATGGCTTAACATCTGTCAACAACAGCAACGATATGATCTATAAAGACTATAATCATAATCTCAGAATATTATATTTATTTGATATGATATTATATTTTGGTGACCAGCAATGCAGGTTTTAGTCAGAACCATTGCCAGTGATCAATTGTGCAGATGGCTTAAGTTTCAAACGTGACGTTTTCCTGTCATGCGCACAAGTAAAGTGTACAATATGCAATGAAACTGTTTATGTGTATGTCCTGTAACCTCATCACAACAATAGACTTAAAGTACACTGATTATGCATAACGTCCTGCAACCCTAACCCTACCAAAACAGCCCTGACCCGTCCTGCACTGTGTATTCTGACACCTTTCTATCAGAACCAGCATTAACTTCTTCAGCAATTTGAGCAACAGTAGCTCGTCTGTTGGATCGGACCACACGGGCCAGCCTTCGCTCCCCACGTGCATCAATGAGCCTCGGCCGCCCATGACCCTGTCTCCGCTTCACCACTGTTCCTTCCTTGGACCACTTTTGATAGATACTGACCACTGCAGACCGGGAACACCCCACAAGAGCTGCAGTTTTGGAGATGTTCTGATCCAGTGGTCTAGCCATCACAATTTGGCACTTTGTCAAACTCGCTCAAATCCTTACGCTTGTCCATTCTTCCTGCTTCTAACACATCAACTTTGAGGACAAAATGTTCACTTGCTGCCTAATATATCCCACCCACTAACAGGTGCCATGATGAGGAGATACTCAGTCTTATTCACTTCACCTCTCACTGCTCACAATGTTATGGCTGATCGGTGTAATGTGGCACAGATAAGTGGTGAGCGTGTACAGAAATACAACAGAGCACAAAAAGGCAGCGACAAAATCCCACATGAGGGGATGTGGTAGCTTAGTTGTTAAGGTGCTGGACTACTGATTGGAAGGTTGTAAGTTCCAATCCAAGGTCCACTAAGCTGCCACTGTTGGGCCCCTGAGCAAGGCCCTTAACCCTCAGTTGAATAAAAAAAATGTGATGATAAAAATGTCACTTTGGATAAGGGTGTCTGCCAAATGCACGTGCAATATTTTTCCCCATCTTCAACCATCCAGTTTTGCTGAGCAGGAGCCCATTGTAGCCTCAGATTCTTGTTCTTGACTGACGAGTGGAAGCAGCTGTGGTCTCCTGCTGTTGTTGCCCCTCCACCTCAATGTTTGGGGTATTGTGCATCTGTTCGGTCTTTCTGCCCACCACGGTTGTAAAGTTGAATTATTATAGCTTCTCTTTCATCCGCGAGATGTTTCCACCCCCAGAACTGCCATCACTGGATGTTTATCTTTTTTTTTTTTTTTTGTTCCTTTTTATATAAACTCTAGATGTCTCTAGTTGTGTGTGAAAGTCCCAAGAAATCAGCAACCATTCCACGGTCAAAGTCACTGAGATCACATTTCCCCCCATTCTGGTGTTTGATGTGAACATTACCTGAAGCCCTAGACCTGTAGCTGCATGATTTTATGCACACATTCCTGCCACACGATTGGTAAATAATTGCATGAATGAGCAGATATACAGCTGATCCTAATAACGTCTTTGCTGAGTGTACGTCATGTGTAATATAGATGAGGTATACACACAGTACGCTTGCAGTATCTGAGGCAATGAAATCATCGGATGTTTAAGAGTCTTATTATTTTTGCTAAAAAAGCTGTCCCTGAACCAGGATGTGCATGTCCTGATGGACCTAAGCCAATTACCAGAAAGAAACAAACAGCGTGTGTGGTGTTTGCCTTCTCTTCCCCTCCATTCGATGCTTTCAATCAGAGAGTTTATTCCTCAGTCCAATTATTTGCGTTACTGAAAAGGCTTTCTATTAGATGACTATTTATCACAGGAGAGATGCACAAACATAAAAATGCTTTTAAACCTCCCAAATAGTTCTAGCATCCACTTCCTTTCCCAATTAAAAACAAAAAATAAGGACATGCAGGCTTCTCTCCTATAATTCCATGTGATATCGATTGGACAGTATTCATAAAACCACATATGTGAAATTAGCCCCTCTCCTTAACCATGGGGAACTGGTCATTTTTCTTTTTAGTCAAATATGGCGTGGTTGAAAGATGAGGCATTTATTTGAAAAGGAATTAATGTACATTTGATAAATTGCTCTCCAGTGCACAACCTCAGCATGTGTGGTATCCTGATATGTCAAGCTTGTACCGTAATCTACAAAACACACATATTTCTCCAACCTTGAGCAGTGACTCATGCGACAAGACTCGGAGAGGACATACTCAAATTTATGTTTAATATTAATGGAAGGCTTTGTAAACAACCAAATCTTGCTATATCCATTTCTAAACAAAACATTTCTTGTAACCAAAACCAAAGAGGCTCAGACTCTCCCAGATTGAGAGAGAACGGCTATCCGGTCTCTATATGACCACAATAAATATTGCATGTTTCTTCTTGTAACCCAGCTTGCATTTCATATGTTGCCAAGACAACATGGCTGGACATAATAGACTGGTGAATGTGGAACTGATTAATTGACGGCGACTTTGCAAGCTGGTGGCTGAAAAGGCTATACGGTGTAACATCTCCCGTATTTGATGTAAATCTCCACTTTGGGTCGTGAACCACAAAGACCCAAGTAACTGACAATAATCAGGACATGACACAGCAAGACAAAGTGAAGGAAATGAAGGAAATCATCTTTCAATGAATGCTGCAGATGCAAACAGTGGACTCTCTTAATGAAGCACTTCCAATGCTCCACTCAACCCAATCACACCCAGCAGACAGCCTCACACGAAAACAACAGGGCACACAGCCTGGGTCATTCAGCAAAACCTCCAAAGGCTTCCAGGGAACTGAATGATTAGAATGGATCTCCACCCATACTGATTGCTACTAATGACGATAACTGAAGACTCATTAATTAAAATGAAGTCAGCCGATATTAGTACCACACTCTACTCAGATGACTAAATGAAAAAAAGTGTCTTTATCACTCTTGAAAAGTGGTCTATCTATAGCTTGGTGTGGCATGCAGCCTCTATAGCAGCTGTGTTTTCTCAGCCAGAATGGTTTGTATGCATGACGTGAAGTTTACAGTACATGCTTCTCCTGGGCCATCGTATGTGATGAGAGATCACACTTCTCCACTGATCTATAAATCTTTATCATCCCCATTCATCTATCAGCCTCCCTGCTCAGCTGCCCTTATGACTCTTTGGGTTTGTATACCCGCAGAGTGAGCCATCTGTCTCCTCCACCTCTGTCTTAATTAAACCCGAATGCTTATAGACCCGTGTCCGATCCGAACTGACAGTTGACCTACATAGAGGTAACTCTAACAGAATATTTTATATACACTGGTTCGGTGATCGTGACGTAAATATTGCCTTGCCTCACCACCTTGTCCGGTGAGATGCATTTTTTGGGATTCTTCTATTCTGCCATATGTGGATGTAAATGTAGAATGTGAAAACATCTTCTTGGAGCAATTCATCCAACAAACATCATAAAAAGTGTAAAAAAAAAATTGGACTTGTAGACTTTGTTTACAGTGATCTATTGTAAAAAATATATATATATATATTATAGTATACTATAGATCTAGTACGTCTGTTCATTTGGCTGATGCTTGAAAACATGCAACTTACAATTGGTGCAAGATAAAACAGAGCTGATGATTAAGTCTTGCTCAAGGACCCAGCTTTGAACCCAGACCTTCTAAACTATAACTCACATCCAGTCACCATCACTAGCTCAACTAGCTTTGTGCATTATTTTATACTATGTAAAACAGTCCCCGGGGCTTTACAGTAAATATGTTTACACTCGTTTACTGTAAATTACAGTACTTTACCCTGATGCACAGTAAAAACTATTTGTTCCACTACCTGTGTAAACATGTTTCTAATAGTGTTATGAGATGAAGGCACATTGAGCTGTTTATTTAATAAATTATAGATGCAGCCTGACACAACAGGCTATGTTTCACTTCTCTAATATACTTTAACATTCATTTTATGGGCGGAGCCATGTTTGGGGTGCCATTTCTTATTGATATCTGTCACAAAACGCTGTGCTTTCGGAGCACGCTGGTGGTGCCGGTGCAGATGTATCAGACCCAGCGCGGAGATAGACGGCAGACAGGGGTTTATTAAATAAAGAAACATGAATCCACACAGACATTACATGAAGACACTACACAAAGACGAGGACTAGCAATTTAACTGAGACAGACGGCCACTATAAATAAGGAACATGATTAAGACACATTGGGAACAGGTGAACAACGGCGGGAACACATTAGGGATAGGCGTGGCTAAAACAAACACATGGCAGAATAAGCAACCCCTGCTGAAGGCCCCCTAGTGGTCCATCGGGGGCACTTGCCCCCCGTAACAATATCATCTATTCTTTTATTTATTTCCTTTGGAAATTTGGAATATTCCACGAATGTTCAACAGGAACTTGCATCGATTGAATTTTCCAAAGATCACATAAAGAAATAAATTCAATGTCAATTTTAAAAAAGGTTTAATTATTAAGATTTTGAAAACTAAAAAGCCATTGCAGTGACATTAGGCATTTAATGAGGTTGTGCTTCTTCCACAGTGCTGGTGCTGTTTAAGGCTAAGTTCGTTCAGCCGGTGCAGTGTAAACGACATGCTTGACACACTTCCCAGCAGAGTAATTATGCAGATGCATGCCTTTGTGTCTAACTCCCTTCTCATGTTGTAGTATTAGACAGAATTTACTCTGCTGTATGCTGGTTGCGATCATGCACGCATTCCTGTCCATTCCATAGAACGCAAGTTCCAAGATGGCTGCTGTGCTGCAAGCTCCAATCCATTTGAACCGTTTTTTGTTGTTGTTGTTGTTGCTGGTTGTCTGTATTATTTTTATGTTTTTCCAGGAACATCATCGGCCTTATTGTCTATGACAAAAAATACATTTTAAAAAATTGCCTCTTCAGTTGCACAAACCAGACTTTGAGTTCTTCGAGACCAACCTGCTATTTACAAACGCAAGACATTTTTCGACAGCCCTTTCACCCAGCTCTGAGCCGAGAGCGCCGATCTTCTTCCAATGAGAGACGAAAAACGTATACATTATCCTCCTCCCTGAATCCTGGATGTCTGTAGGGGTTCCAGACTCAAGCCCACAGGGTTCTTCATGCACTGTGCAGATATCTCTCAGGAAAAAGCAGAAGTGGGGTGTATGTTTGATGATCAGGAACTTGTGGAGGAACCTACACTCTAAGAAGTCCTTTTTCCCCTTTTTTTCAAAAAACATTATGGGAACATAAGCAAGCAGAAAACTGCACACACTGAGACCATGCTCATTATGGCCAGGGACTTCAACAAAGCCAACCTCAGAACAATATTTCCAACATCTCACATGCAACACATGGGTTTTTGGATTAGTGGTACTCTTCCATCCATGATGCCTACAAATCCCTCCCTCACACACCTTTCAGCAAATTGGACCTCTTTTGGACCTCTCTAAACTGAAACAGGAAGCATCTGACCCCAGAACAATTCATCCCTGGGCGGACCAGTCGGATTCTATGCTACAGGACAGTTTTGACGACATGGACTGGGAGATTTTTCAGTCTGCCTTCAATGGTGACATCAAAATCTACTCAGATACTGTGATGTGTTTAATCAAGTGTATAGATGTTTTGCCGACCAAAACATTTCAGACCTGTGGAGAAGTATGCCCTCAAAATGCTAGTACAGAAATAAGATAGAAATACAGTTCAACACCAGTGACACAAAAGATGTGGCAAGGAATCAACAAAACCATTGTGCCAGTACCAAAGAAACCTAAGGTATCCCCCTTGAATGACTTGTACCCAGTTGCTCTGACCCCTAGTTTGCTCTGAGAGACTCATCAGAGACTACATCTGATCTGTGCAGCCTGCCTCACTCAACCCACTGCATCTTGCCTTTGTAGCAACCACTTGACTCGTGATGCTATTGCCTTAACCCCACACACTGCTCTCTTCCACCTAGGCAAAAATACCATTCTGTCATCCAAGCTTGACTTGAAACTCCAGGCTCTGGGTCTGGACAGCTCCTTGTGCAGCTGGATCCTGAACTTCTTGCCTGACAGATGCCAGATGGTCAGAATTTTCAACATCACCTTCCCAGTGCCCTTCAACTCTTGAGCCCCACAGGGCTGTGTCCGCAGCCCTCTCCTGTTCTTCTTATACACCTATGAATGTGTGGCCAAACACAGCTTCAAAGCTATCATCAAATATGCAGATGACACATTAGTGGTAAGTCTGATCATCAACGTTGATACTGAAAAGCGTCCCCACAACACAATGATATCCTTGGGAAACAAGCACTGTGAGCTGAGGGTTTGGATCTACTACCCACAAGAGACAAGTGACTTCTGCATTATCTGCCTTATGGAAACCTTTCTGGAAACCTCCAGGATCATGCCATCAAGCTCACAGTGTTCTCCAAGCGGTGTGTGGACAGGACGAAAGACCACTTGGGGAAAAGCAGAGGCAGGGATGTATGTTTTATCATCAACAGCTTGTGGTGTGATCAAAGGAATGTACACTCTATCAAGTCATTTTGCCCCCCTGCCCTGGAATACCTCATGTTTGTACTGCCTACCATGAGAAACCACGACACTTATTATCACAGCTGTGTACATCCCCCCTTAAGCAGGCAAAAACCAGCCACTCATGGAACTTTATGGGAACATAAGCAAGCAGGAAACCGCACACCCTGAGGCCACATTCATTACGGCCGGGACTTAAAGCCGACCTCAGAACAATAATCTCAAAATATTTCCAACACATCACTTGCAGCACACTGGAGGAGTTCTCCCAGCTCCCAGCTGCTGAAAAGTATCCCTACATCACAATGCTACCACCACCATGCTTCAGAGGAGGGTCAGTGTTCTGAAGGTTGAAGAGCAGTTTTGTGTTTCTGTTTCAGACCAGAGACTTACATGCTTCCTGAGTGTCCAACATGCCCTCCTTTCAACAAATTGTGTGACTTCTGATGGCAACTGGTTGCACCAGAACTAATCTCACCACAAGGGGGTTAATACTTATTAGAATCATAACAAGAAAACTCCACATATACAGGGTGCAGGTGTGAGGCAAACATGCCCCTCTTTAGTATTATGGGCTAATTTGTGTAGTTTTGTGTGAGGTTTTGTGTGAGGCAAACATGCCCCTCTTTAGTATTATGGGCTAATTTGTGTAGTTTTGTGGCAAATAATCACAATTAAGCCCATGTGGAAAAATTAAAGGTGGTGCATACTTGTGCATGCAATGTATGCTACTGATCTGATCTGATATGTAGAGCTGCATTATACTGTTCTCTTAGATAAACCTAGGTAGACACTGGCTGTAATTATTGTCACAGAATGAGGAATAGACATAATGAAGCAGCACTGAAGTGGGGAGAAGATGATATAGATGCTACCTCTTTTAATTATGCCACAATATACTAATCAAATAATGACTGGTGAAGCTCATGTGGATGCATTGCCTTAACAAAAGACTAAAAGTAAATTGGTGTGTGTGTGTGTGTGTGTGTGTGTGTGTGTGTGTGTGTGTGTGTGTGTGAAGGGGGAAACAGTAAATGAGGACACAGTGAATAGAAATGTAGCATTAAAAAATAGAAAAGCTCTTACTCTGTCAATGCATAAATGAGGAGAATGCATGCCTTCAGCGGCTTGAATGAATGTGTATACATATCTGGCTTTTTTTCTTTCTTTTTTTATTGTGTAAAATCAATCCTCATATGCTTTCTTTAATGTTCACGACATCTTTCGTTTGCTTAAAATGTTAATTCTAATAAAATGTCAGTGTAAGTATAGCCTGGGGCCCAAGATGGGAATGACATTTTACTTGGAACCAAGTTACTAGTCTTGAGTCCAGAATTCCATACCTCTGTTTTCCCCGAAGAACTTACAATGCACATATCAGTCCTTTATATTATTCATTTATAGATTTTTTTAAAAAGAAACAGCCGTGTAGGACTTGTAGATCTTCCAAAACATCACACAGTCTAATAACCACGAATTCCCTAAACATTAAGCAAAGATGACATCATGCCTGTGGCGAAACCTGGCTTCCATATGCTTTTACAAACCTGAACCTTTAACCCTTACTTTTATCCTCCGTGCATAACAGAACATGGCTCACCATCAGGCTTACTGTTGATATTGCCCAAGCTTGGGACAAACCATTTATAAAATGCCCTCAGGGGACAGGTCACAAAATGTAAATGGCTGTTACCAATAATTGAACTGTAACTCATTCTAATGAACTTCTGCTTTACCTTTTTCTGTACCTGACATATGCATACGTTTAGGCAGGGTCATGTTGGAGACCTACATAGGGGGAAATAGCTGATAAGTTGTAAACAATGCATAGACATGCAGTACACATTTGACCATTATATCGGGATCAAATAGACATATTTTAGATAGTTTTATTCTGCAGATCAATGGACAACTACACTCTCTTTGCCCTCCCTGGTGCCGGTCATCATATACAACAAAAATTATTCTCAATAACAAACAAAATATATGTCAAAATCCCCTTTATTTAATTGCAATCATTTCTGATTGTGACGGTTTCACATCTGTATGAACAAAAAATCCATATATGTTATTCATTTCGGGGGGGCACGGTGGATTGGTGGTTAGCACGTTTGACTCACACCTCCAGGGTTGGGGGTTTGATTCCCACCTCCGCCGTGTGTGTGTGGAGTTTGCATGTTCTCCCCGTGCCTCTGCGGTTTTCTTCAGGTACTCTGGTTTCCTCCCCCGGTCCAAAGACATGCATTGTAGGTTTATTGGCATCTCTAAATTGTCCGTAGTGTGTGATTGCGTGAGTGAATGAGAGTGTGTGTGCTCCCTGTGATGGGTTGGCACTCCGTCCAGGGTGTATCCTGCCTTGATGCCCAATGACGCCTGAGCCTGGCACAGGCTCCCCGTGAGTAGATTGGATAAGCGGTAGACAATGAATGAATGAATGAATGTTACTCATTTCAATGTTCTCTAAATCTTAAGTTTATAAAATATAAATGACAGAATATAATGACTCTGAGAGCCAATTTCTGCTTGTGTGAATTTAAAACCAAGCTCCAGGTGCAACAATCCACTTAGCACTCAAGTCTCCCTGAAGTCTCCACGTTGTATGATCTGCCCTGGCTTCGTAATATGTACATAGTTACTGTAGGAAGGGTCAGGGCTTATATCTACATATTTTGGATGTACACTATATTGCCAAAAGTTTAAATCATTGAATTCCGTTGTTGTTTTTAATCTCTTTTTATATAACTGATCAATTGAGGATTAAGAGCCTTACCCATAAGTGGACGCTCGGTGGACCTGGGATTTGAACCCACTGGTCTGAACTAACATAACTACAGAGAAACAGGAATGTTAGCGCAAATCTTAAGCTTGTCTCCGGAACACTTACACAGCGGTGAGAGAAGGTCGGCAGAGAGTTTGGAAATAGCCCATGCTGAGAGTAGTTTTTTGGGGCGCTGAATCCAGTTGTGGCCCCCTCCTAAAGCAGACTCATTCCGTTGCCAACAGTTTGAGTAAACTCTGAAGAGTTGCTCATTTGTCATCTGATTTACATGAGTTCCAGGCATGTGCGCACCAAATGTGTGTTTGCACAGAGAGTCCTTGGTGTATAGCTCGCCCCAAACGTAGAGTAATATTTGGAGAGGATGGAGAGAGAGCTGATTAGAATAACAAGGATAATGATAACACAACGGCAACTAGGAGGGGACCAAATTTGTTTCGGATGAACAGATGAATAGTGAGAATAATTATTCTTTATACACATCCAAAATTATCTAACATCTTTGTTCGTTCATTGTTTCTTTCTCAGTCAGCAGTGCAGGCCTCTGAAGCAACACTTCTACTAGCACTGCTGATGTGTAAACGTACTCCCACTCAGCCCTTTGAGTGCCGATGAAAAGTGTACTTTTATAAAGCCAACCAGTGCCTGAAGAAGGCCTGTTGAACCAGACACACATCAATACACAAACTGTATTTCTGTTGAAGTAAGCAGTCTGCTTCTTCGGCTCTTCGGCTAGTTAGGTATCAGTCTTAAATCTTTAAATCAATTACAGTGAAACTGATTGAAAAGGTGTGTAAAAAAAAAACAAGAATGGATCCAGGGGTTCATCCTGAGAGTTTAATTGGGTGACATGTCGATGGAGTCCACCATAAAACATTAAACACACTAAATTGTAAAAAAAAATCTGTTGATCAAACTGAAAATAGTGCAGAATGTTAATGAGAAGAAAAAAAATCAGCTCAGAATTTGATTACGAAATACATCTTGAATGTTTTTCAACATTCAACATTAAAAAGAGGGAAAAATAGGAGAAGAAGATATCGCAAATCTCACTTAGATACATCGCACACAATACTAAAGCATATATAACACCTAATGGACACACACACAGCCTTTGAAGTGTGAAAGAAGTCTGTTACATACCGACCAGAGACAGGAGGCCGCCTGCACCAGGTCAGACCCAACCACGTCATTGTCACAGCGGTCAGGGTGAGGGAGTACAAAGTTCACATAAATCCACCACTGAGGGTCAGTACTTACCCAAACATCACAGATCTACCACTTATTCAGTCCAATCCAGCTCTCCTACTCCAGTACAACACAATTTCCACATCTAAAACAATAACGCTCTTTCCACATTTGTTTCCTTTTGTTATTGATCTCTCGGATGGCCAGATAGATTATGAAGACCCAGTAGGAGGAAGAACGGAACTTGGTGGAACTCTCTGTTTTGGTTGGCTTATTCTGGGGTGTTTAAGCTCATGCAAAGTGAAGGAAAAATACAGCTGTTGAATCTCATTCTTTTTCCTGTACGGATTCTGTCAGAAGAGCAGGTGTTTAAATCATGTTCAGTAACATAATATGACTTGTGTTTAGATATTCAAGTCTTAGTTTTGCCATATGTTCACCATTCAATGAAACATGATTAATTCTACTGCCAGATGAAGCTGTCAAAACTAATGGACTGATTATTCTCTAAACCTCAACTTGACATCTCTGATGTGGGCGGAGCAATCCTCAGGAGATTGGCAGGTGAATTGTGAGAACCACGTAAAGTTTCTCAGGCTCAGAATCTAAAGCTGCAAGAGAAAACAAAAATTAAAGGGAGTGGGCATTGTCACTGACCCTGCATGTAAGTAACACATAAACTGTTATCATATAATAACAGCTGAATTAAAGCAAAGATACGCTATATTGCAGAAAGTTTTGGGACGTCTGCCTTTACATGCACATGAATGTAATATGGAGTTGTCCCGCCCTTTGCAGCTATAACAGCTTCAACTCTTCTGGGAAGGCTTTCCACAAGGTTTAGGAGTGTGTTTATGGGAATTATTGACCGTTCCTCTAGAAGCGCATTCGTGAGTTCAGGTACTGATGTTGGACGAGAAGGACTGGCTCGCAGTCTCCACTCTAATTCATCCCAAAGGTGTTCTATGGGGTTGAGGTCAGGACTCTGTGCAGGCCAGTCAAGTTCCTCCACACCAAACTCACTCATCCATGTCTTTATGGACCTTGCTTTGGTCACTGGTGTGCAGTCATGTTGGAACAGGAAGGGGTCATCCCCAAACTGTTCCCACAAAGTTGGGAGCATGAAATTGTCCAAAATGTCTTGGTATGCTGAAGCATTAAGAGTTCCTTTCACTGGAACTAAGGGGCCGAGCCCAACCCCTGAAAAACAACACCTGAATTCAATGATTTGGAGGGGTGTCCCAAAACTTTTGGCAATATTGTGTATATGGCAACAAAAAAATAAATAAATCGATCATTTAAACACTTGACATTCTGTGCAAATATCTTTATATGTGTGATCAAAGTTCAAATACAATCATTCTCTTAAACTTGAGTTTGAAATAAAAGTATATAATAAAAGTACAGACTCAGCACCATAAATCAATGATTTTGAATGCTAACAGTAAGTTAGTGTGCATTTTTCATAGAAAACAAAAAAAAAGTAGGGGGAAAAAAGAAGTTTGTATGATTATGAGTATGAGTGTATGATATGCAATGCTTCTCTGATGTAAGTGCAGATCTCCAGCGGTGAAGGAGCTGATTGACAACACGCAGGGACCGCAGTCCCATACGCGCTGCCAGGTCCTCTGCCCTTGACAAATCTGACCCCGCGACGTTCACGAGCTCCCGGAGCGTCACAATGCCCGAGGAGATGAGTGTTCTGGACAGAACAGGGACGGTCACACCGGAGATGTCCAGTCGCCCGCCATATACCAGAGGCTCCTCCAGCAGCCAGTGTACTGTTCAATAGACTTTGTTTTTTTTAAAAACATTCCAGATCTTAAAAAGTCCACGGTAAAACATTGGTAATCAAGAAATGTCCAGCATTTTGGTGTCCATTAAAAACAAAGCTCTGTCCAGCCCCAGTCCTTTAACTGTGCATAATAATCCACTGGCTGCTGCTCTCCATACTAAGTCTCTGGGTCCAGTGAGGAGTCTCTGGATGAACTGGAGTTGGAAGGCTGCAGCTCTGCTAGATAGCTGGACCAGCCCCTGCCCTCCTTCCTCTTTCGGTAGGTGGAGATCACTCTGTGGAATCCAGTGTAGACCATCCCAGAAGAAGTCCACCAACTGGGCCTGGATGTTCGCTAGCAGGTTCGGCGGTGGATCTACGCATACCAGCTTGTGCCAGAGGGACGACGCGGCGAGGTTGTTGATGACCAACGTTCGTCCCCAGTAAGACATCTTCGGGACCAGCCGCTTCCACCTGCTCAGTCTGCCCTTCATGTGCTCTAAAGAACCTTCCCAGTTTTTGTTTAAAAACTCATTGGTCCCCAGGTAGACACCCAAGTATTTAAAACCACCTCTTTTCCACGCTAAGCCTCCTGGTAGTGTAGGTTGCCCACCTCCCCACTCCCCAACTAAAATGGCTTCACTCTTTGTCCAGTTAACCTTGGCAGAGGATAAAATCTGAAAGTCATTTAAAATAGCAGCTAAAACATTCACGTCTTCTTGTGTGTTTATCATGACTACCAGATCGTCTGCATAAGCTGATAAATATACTGAGGCATTAGCGTGTGGAATATTAAAACCAGATAGATGACTCCTTAACTTGTTTAAAAGAGGTTCAATCGCCAGAGAGTACAACATGCCTGAGAGGGAACAGCCCTGTCTGATCCCTCTGTACACTCTAAAAGGGGCACATAAACCACCATTAACCTTCTGTACACTCTCGATTTCACAGTACAACACCCTGATCATGGCTACAAAACCTGGGTTGAACCCAAAGGCTTCCAGCAACTTCCACAAATATTCATGCTCAACCCAGTCGAAAGCCTTTTCCTGATCTAGGAAAATCAGACCAGTCTTTAAGCCCAATAGCCTGGAGACGTCCAAAATGTCACGAACCAAATACATGTTATCGAATATGGACCTATCAGGCACACTGTACGTCTGGTCCTGGTGAATAAGCCGCTCCATTACCTTAGTCAGTCTCGAGGCTAATGCTTTTGAGAGCAGCTTGTAGTCAGTGCACAGTAGTGAGACGGCGCAAGTTCTTCAGGTGTGTCAGGTCTCCCTTTTTCGGCAGCAGGGTCAGGACGGCCCTCCTGCAGCTCAATACTGTCCCATAGGACATCCAGCACGTCCTGCCCTATGACAGCCCAGAAAGCCTTGTAAAACTCAGCCGGGAGACCATCTATACCTGATGCCCGTCCATTCTCCATCCTCTGGAGATCCTCATGAAGCTCCTCCAGCGACAGCTCCCTGTCCAACTCTCTGGCCGCTCGCTCAGAGATCGCTGGAGTTCCACTATTTCTATCTCCAGAGCTTTCAGAGATCTAACAATGTCTCTTGTGATGTTGAGAGTGTACTGTTGACAAAAAACTTTTGTGTTTTAGTCACATCCCACCACAGCTGAAGTGAGCTAAAAGCTGCCTTCTCTGATTTAAAACAATTCCATAAATAAGTAAAAGACTCTCTAAAATTTGCGTCTTCTAAAAGTGCAGTGTTAAAATGCCAGTAGGCGCTCCTAGGTTTAACGTTCTCTTTAGTGATAGTACACTGTACCATGCTATGGTCAGAGATACCTACTGGAACAATAAAACACTGTGTAAAAAGCGTAAAACCATAAAAGCGATCTAGTCTTGCCAGGGAGAGTGAGTTGTCTATGGCATGGGCCCACGTGTACTGTCTCTTGTGCTTATTAAAAGTTCTCCATATGTCACTTAACTTGTGGGCCTCCGTCACCTCCCACAGACGCTTACGGGAATCCACGTGAGGTTCTGCGTGCTTCCGATCCAAATCATCCGTAGTACAGTTAAAATCTCCACCCAGAATTAAAATATCTGCAGTGTCGCAGTCAGCAATAACATTGCTCAATGTGTCTAAAAAAAAAACATCCTCTCCACTGCACTGGTGGGAGTGTACACACAGATAAACACTAAAACCTCATTCTCATAAAAAGCTTTCACTTTTAAAAGCCTCCCAGTTAAAATCTCTTCATCTGAATAAGAACAAGGGATAAAATTGCGAGCAAAGAGCAAGGCGACTCCACCACTGAGTGATGCGTTATGGCTTAAAATCACCAACCCATCCCACTCCTTCACCCAATCAGCAGCATTGCTGATATCACTGTGGGTTTCCTGCAGCATGACAACATCAATGTGCTTCTGCTTTAAAAGTCCATAGAGTTTAGCTCTCTTATTCTGCTCTCTTGCTCCATTAATATTTAAACTCGCAATATTAATTCCCATCATTAAAATAAATAAAATAAATAAAATAAATAAAACCAAACAGAGGGTAAAAACCACTCTAACATAAAGCACACCACACATTACTCATGGTCAGAGTTTTCCCTATTCACTCTCGTTATCAGTTTCTTCAGACGGAAAATTTCTACATCAACAAATGCTCCTTCTCTTCTGAAGAACTTAACATCATGAATGAACTGTTTGCGGTCAGGGAAAAACTCTTCTAATGCGACATTCTTCTGCCATTTGGTGTTCCTTAAAAACTCTTTAATGTCCTCTGCACTATAAACGACATTAATCTGTTCCTCCTGAGAATCGAAAGTTAAAACCGAGTCTGAGATGCGGTCATCACTGTCCGATTCTCCTTCCTCCACCTTCGTCTCTTTTTTAGCCTGCTTTTTCCCTTGTCCCTTACCTTGTTTTTTCCTTTTATTTGGTACTTTGAAAACGGGCTCATCCACCATGTCCACGTCTCCCCCGTCCCCCTGCACTGGTGTAGTGTCCAGTGTTTCCATGCGGTTGCCCTGCACCTCCGTGCCCGCCTCTGTCAGCGCAGGCGGCTCCAGCACTGCTCCAGAACCCACTGAGCTTTTCTCAGTAGACCACGGCTTCTTCCGGTCCGGTCGAGCCGAGCGTGGCTCTGCCACGGCCGGTTCGGTCTTGCGTGGCTTATCCGGGGCCGGCGTAGCTCCAGTGGGCTCCTGGGCTGCAGGCTGGGCTTGGGGCTCACTCTCCGTCAGGTCCGGTGCAGCGGCAGCTCCGGGGACCTCGCTCAGAAACACTGGGGTCGCTCTGCCTCTCAGGGCAGGCCCGAGCAAGATGTCCAGTTTGACCACATTTAAAACATTTAATGTCTGTATCAGAAGAAACAAAGATGTTGTAATCGAAGCCATCTACAGTGAACTTAAAAACAACGTTCAGCTCACCGACACCTTCTTTAAACACCATAAACACCATTCTTCTGAAAGACACCCAGTGTCTCACCAGTGGGGACTTACAGCCAAGGGGGATTTTCTTAATGGGGGAGACCGTTCCCCCGTACCGTGACAGCTCTTTACCGATCGCCTCGTCAGAAATAAAAGGAGGAACATTAGACAACATAACTTTCTTAGCTGGGGAACTGAGGGGAGAAACCAATATCATCTCATTATTGCCCACTATTCCATTCTGGGTCAGTTTTCTCACTTTCTCCACATCATTCAGGAACACCACAATAGCACTGTTCATTCTTGAGGCAGAGACAATGTTCTCATGCCCCACCACGTTACCGACTGCAACACAACAATCTTCTACACTCGCCGCACACACTATACACACACTATACACACACCGTGCCGGCGAGTCAACCTCTCACACAGCGTCCGCCATGACCATGCTTCACCGACACGCTGCTCACACACACACACCTGCACACACAGACACACACACACACCTGCACACACACACACACACACCTGCACACACAGACACACACACACCTGCACACACACACACACACCTGCACACACAGACACACACACACAGTTATTTTTCGCACACACACTCACACAAAAAATAAATAAATAATCCGAGATATTACACGGAAAAATTGCACTTTAGTGCCGAAAAATTGGCAACACGCCAACCGCTCTCACGTGCTCTACACGCCACACTCGCTTCCCCGCCGCGCATGCGCAGAGAGAGAGCGAGGGAGAGAAACAAGAGAAACACACACACCACAGACATATACATAGAGAGTGAGAGAGAGAGAGAGAGAGAGAGAGAGAGAGAGAGAGAAACACACACACAACAGACAAATACATAGAGAGAGAGCGAGAGAGAGAGAAACAAGAGAAACACACACACCACAGACATATACATAGAGAGAGAGAGAGAGAGAGAGAGAGAGAGAGAGAGAGAGAAACACACACACACACCCCACAGACATATACATAGAGAGAGAGAGAGAGAGAGAGAGAGAGAGAGAGAGAGAAACACACACCCCACAGACATATACAGAGAGAGAGAGAGAGAGAGAGAGAGAGAGAGAGAGAGAAACAAGAGAAACACACACACCACGGACATATACATAGAGAGAGAGAGAGACACACACACCCCACAGACATATACATATATATATAGAGAGAGAGAGAGAGACACCCCACAGACATATACATATACATATATATATAGAGAGAGAGAGAGAGACACCCCACAGACATATACATATACATATATATATATAGAGAGAGAGAGAGAGAGAGAGAAACACACACACCCCACAGACATATACATAGAGAGAGAGAGAGAGAGAGAGAGAGAGAGAGAGAGAGAGAAACACACACACACACCACAGACATATACATAGGGAGAGAGAGAGAGAGAGAGAGCGCACTGGAGGGAGGAGACGCAGGAGCCATTCACGTTTAGGTAGAACACATAAATAGAGAAGGGGAAACGCCAGGAATCGATAGCTCATGGAAACCTAGTCCTGCTTTTCTTTCTTTTTTTCTGGAGTTTAGATTCAGCTAAATATTACTGCCCTTACAGTGTAACGTTATAGACTATTAATAATATTCTAGAGAACTTTACCTCAAGGTCCAAAGCACTAGAATGACCTGGCAACTCGGACTGGCGGTTCGAATATTTCGGCGAGATTGTGAATGAAAGTTCGACACGGAGCTGAGTGATGGCTGAATGAAATATAAAGCTGATGAACATGAAGAAAACGGACTCGGGGTTGATTAGGACAGCAGTGTGGATTAAACAGCGGCACTGAGCGCTGGGACAGAGCTGCACCAGGCTGGACACTGATAAGGTCAGTAACTAAGAAACACAGCTCAGGATAATACTCAGTCTTACTTTGACTTACAAGACTATAATAAGAGTACACTGATAACAAGTTTACACCATCAGGGTTACACTAGAATACTAGATACACAAGATATATATATATATATATATATATATATATATATATATATATATAATATATGTTCTATATAATATAATATGCCATAACTTTTAATGGTGTACTTTGATGCTCTGCAGATGTTCTTGTGTAGTTTCCCAGCTATTCCCACGCTCTCTGTTTACACAGTCCAGGATGTTTGAGGGCCAAAAAAATTGTTCTACAACGTCACTTTAAATTAAGTAGTGCTAAATAACAAGGACAATAATACCACCAATAAGGTGGTAATATAGCAATGTAATAACACTGTTATTACTAACTCATTATTATTGTTGTTGTTGTTGTTGTTGTTGTTGTTGTTGTTGTTCTGTAACCAGCTTGTATCATCATTGAATATTGTCATTGCTGCTTAATGAAAATGATCCACTTTCAATTCACATTAAAAAATAATGAATTAATCCAGGAAAACCAAAGCAGCTCTTGATCTATTGGCAACTCTTCAATAAACAAAGCTCAAGTGAAAATAAGTGGTAAATAAATCAGCAGGTTGCACAAGCTATTCACACTGCAGAGCATAATTAAAGAAAACAGCGACACACACTGATGAAAGGACTAGTACAGCCATTCAAGTTGCTGAACGCAGTGCTTGATTTCTTTTATTCTTGCTCTAAAGTCATGTACAGGTGATGTCACTAAAGTGAACTCTGAATTGAGCTGTCTTGTTTAGGTTAATTAGGTGTCCTATGTCAAGCCTGCGCATCAGTGACCTACGTGTCGGTTATGTCATGTGTAATTATAAGATCCTGTAGTTATTCATAGCACATTTGTTTGGAGGTTATGTTCTGCGGGCTCGTTTTTGTCAGCTTTGTTTTCTCTTCATAGGAGTCGGGTTTTTTGTATCTGGTCAGAAATACAGGCCATGCTGTTGAACTACCGAAGCACATTATATTATAATCTGTTGTTTTATTAAGAAAAAAAACATTGCTAAGATGTGAGGTGGAAGAATCGTTAGTTCTACTCAGTCTTTGTTTGGGGATAAAATGTTCAAGAAGGTTACTGCAGAAGTGAAGCAGCTGTTGGAGTTATTCTAGAGTTACACCAGTAAATATTAAAAAAAAATTGAAAATGGGTGAATGCAGAGATATTGTGCTACATACAGTACACACGGCTGTTGGTTCGTGTGTGTGTGTGTGTGTGTGTGTGTGTGTGTGTGTGTTTTTGGCCAGTGCTACTATATAAAACTGTTGTGCAGTAGACAGATACAAATATTCAAAATGACCTCATGTATGAGCAAATTGTATTATTTTTGTTAAACATCTTTCATTCTTTTATCTTAAGAGTCTCCTGGTCAGTGTCATGATGAGTTTGAAGTCAGAGTAAATAGGTGTGTACGGCAGGAATACACTCTGGATGAGATGCCAGCACACACATTCACATCTTGGGTCAATGTAAGATATTTACCTACTGGCATTTTCTTGGGAGGAGGTGAGAAACCGGAGAACATCGAGGGCTTGAGGATAAAATGTACAGAACTCCATACAGACAGTAACCAGAGCTCAGGATCAAGCTGAGGCCCCTCGAGCCGTGAGGTGACGACGTTACCTGTTGCACAGGCATGTCACCTGTTTGAAAAAAATAAGTATATATTTTATTATATTTTAGAACAATTAGTATAAATAAAACTGTTACAAAGCTCGTAAATTAGACATACAATGCGCAGATACAAGAAGTTATTTTTATGCCATTGTCTTCATCCACAGAATATTCAGCGAGCTGTTCGTCTGTTTAGAAAATAAAACACTTTAAAGGTGATATCTTCAACATTATGGAGATAAAAAGTGGTTTCAAAGTCCCTTTAGGTCTATTAAGTGAATTACACACGAAGGGAAATTGTAATCTATCATCCCTCCCATTTCAGATAGACCGATTAAGAAGAAGACAGTATGGTTTTATTTGTAGTGTAACACATTGTGCAGTATTGTGTTTGATCAAGGTAGTTTATTAGAGGTTAATGTGTGTATGCCTTGGTTATTAGTGCATGTTATATGCCTATTTCCAAGATCAAAGCAAATGTATGTTTGCACCTGAGGCGCTAACCTCTCTCTCCTTCTGCCTCACACGCACTTACCTTCCAGCTCTATGCATGCTTTGTTGGCATGACAACATTACAAAAAAGTGGGCATCCTTTCTCAAAGCGATCTTTTAGCCTGTATTCAAAACTTGAGAAAATCCATTTAGCCATCAAGGTGCTATGAGTTTTGTTATTCAAACACAAAACAATCCTGGAATACTAGGAGAGGAATGAAGGTGTGTCTGTGTAAAGGACTATACAGTAGGAGGGAGCCAAACAGGGCCCGTGGGTCACTGACCACATGAGGTTGAACATTAAAGGAGAAAATGGGTGGAAGCAGGTTAGCCAAACAGAAGAGCCAACCAGATGCTGAGGGGTGAAAGACATACACAAGTTTTTCATTTGGCATTGAGATATTTCTTTCTCGAGAGAGAGACACACAAAATGGGGGGGGGGGGGGGGTGCTATGAGTAGTGGGAATCATGTAACCCAGTGGTACTATTACTTTAGGAATACTTTAGGAATGCAATTTCTCCGTCAAGGTGTAGAATTTCATCACCTCTGCCTTTTTAACTGTCAAACTGTAATAAATAAACCAAACTGCATTAAATAAACAAGACCATAGTAAATAAAAAGATCCATCTTCAATGCACAACATCCCCTATTCATAAAACACACACACACAGAGACATCGAGATCTCTTCATCTCCACAAATCTAATCCTTTTATTATTAACCTCTGCTTAAGAAAAATAGACACATAGATCAATCACTAATAAATTGTTGTTTTTCTCCTGGGGCGTTTTTGAGAGAGCACAGCACAAGTAACAAGGTCCTGTGTGGCAGAATAAGATAGTGAGAGCGAGATGGCAGATCAGGAGCAGAAGATAAACAGATGAATAGCAGGTGAAAATGCTGCTGGACTGGTTGGCCCAGAACGTCTTACTGGCCATCTCCTTTTTATCTTTCACCCTTTTGACCCGAGGAGGAGCGCAACGGGGATTTTGGAATATATTTAGAAACATATCACTGGCTGCTGCTGTTCTTAAGCAGTCCACAGAGAAAAAGAAAGAGAAATCAAAGGCAGTAATAGAAAGCAAGATCTCTGTGGTGAGATCTGAGATCTTAGAGCTGATATAAAATGGCAAACTTGTTTGTAATGGAATAAAGCCAGACTTCTTGGAGATTTTTGAAGCTCAGTTGGAAGGCTGCTTCATGGTACTTCTAGCATGCTTCAAGGCACTTAGTGGACACTGTGTTTCTCACCTGTGAAGCTTCCTTTCAGGAAGTTGATCAGATAGAGGGATTTTGTTTCTCACAAAGCATTTGGCTAGTGGCATGTGGAATGTGCGTGCAGGCATGAAGGAAAATATGACGTCTGTTCGGGAGTGCTGTATGGAAAGATAGAGGGTTGTGTATCAGCTGGTTATCACCTCCATTACTCATGATCAAACGTGAACTATATATATAAGAAACCAGAAAATCATCCGCAGGACTTAATACAAACAAGAAATTAACAAATCCGTTAAAAAATAAATCTGTGAGTGAGAGTTGAACATACATTCACAAGCCACTTTAATAGGAGCACCTGTGCCCCTGCTTTTATCCAGCCAATCCTGCAAACATGCCAAGAGCTTTAGACATGTCAAACACATCAAACATCAGAATGGGGAAAATGTGATCTCAGTGACTCAGCAGTGGTTGTTGGTGGTGACAGAGAGGCTGGTTTCAGTATGTCTGAAACACCTGATCTCCTGTGATTTGCATATTCCAAATACAAGCATGATGAGCAGAAAAGCATATCACACAACCAAACCCTTAGGTGGATGGACTATAACAGCTAGAAGACCACATTAGGTTCCACTCATATCGGCTAAGAACAGGAATTTGAGGTTACAGGGAGCAGAGACTCAAACCTGGACATTCGAAGACTAGAAAAACATGTGTGTGAAATTCCCATGAGATGAACGGTTTCTAAAGTACTCACACCAGCTCATCTGGCACCAACAACCATGCGGCTGACATCACATGTTTGGTGTGAACATTTACTGAAGCTCTTTTATGATTTTATGCAATGCATCACACTGCTGCCACGTGATTGGTTGATTGGATAATTGCGTGCGGTGTCCCTATTAAAACGGCTTTTGTTTTTATGAAACAAGGATACAAATTGGACTGACACACGTACAGCATGGAAGTAGACCAAGATCTTGTTCGGATCCCAGGGAAACGAAATCCCAGATTCATAAAAAGGAGTAAATAATGACTAAAAAAATACAAAACACAGACTGTGTGCTTTTGGATAATAATGCTGAAAATAGACAGCAGAAACTATACGTGCAAACCTCTGTCCAGAAATTCTTCTAATTTTGAGATATCACTGTCTAGGTTCTGATATCGCCACAGATTTCCTAATGGCCATACCCTCTATCATTAAATTCTGAGGTCCAGGAATGGCTGCACTGTTTGGTCAGCACTTATCGATTGTTTTCCAACTTCAACTCCATCCACTGAACTTCATCTATCATCCTTCCTTTTCCTCATCAGTGTCTCTTGAGAGCTTACTCAAAGGTTTTACAGAGAACTTAAGCAAGTCGTAGGAGTATTAAAAAAAAAGGCATGCACTTGTTTTATGTTACGAACATCTTCATGGACATAATGACGGCAAACGTTGTTACTCTACACCGGGTTTCATCGACTCATGAGTCATGTTTCAAATGCTAAAAAAGTACTGTAGCAGAGCCCATCAATGTATTAAAAAAAACTACGGTCCAGTAATGAAGCAGCTTGGCAGACCTGGTTTTGCTTATCCAGTCAAATATGTATGCATATATAACAAAATATGTATGTTTTTTTGCTGAGTGAAGCTCATCAGACCAGAGAAACTGGACAGCTGAAGATTTGATACACAGCATGTAATGTGTTAGTGAGTTTAGCTAACTCCCTAAAGGTTTGCTAGCTAGCTCTACTATGAGTATGAGCTCTGTTGGTTTGGTAGCTAGCTGATTAGGAATATTTATGCTTCAAAATCAAACTGTGATATATGTTAGGATTTTTTTAAGTACACCTTATCTATTGTTGCATCAACAATATTTCTTTGCTTGTAGTGAGATGATACATTATATTTCCAAAAGTTTTGGGACGTCTGCCTTTACATGCACATGAATGTAATATGGAGTTGTCCCGCCCTTTGCAGCTATAACAGCTTCAACTCTTCTGGGAAGGCTTTCCACAAGGTTTAGGAGTGTGTTTATGGGAATTTTTGACCGTTCCTCTAGAAGTGCATTTGTGAGGTCAGGCACTGATGATGGACGAGAAGACCTGGCTCGCAGTCTCCGCTCTAATTCATCCCAAAGGTGTTCTATGGGGTTGAGGTCAGGACTCTGTGCAGGCCAGTCAAGTTCCTCCACACCAAACTCACTCATCCATGTCTTTATGGAGCTTGCTTTGTGCACTGGTGTGCAGTCATGTTGGAACAGGAAGGGCTCATCCCCAAACTGTTCCCACAAAGTTGGGAGCATGAAATTGTCCAAAATGTCTTGGTATGCTGAAGCATTAAGAGTTCCTTTCACTGGAACTAAGGGGCCGAGCCCAACCCCTGAAAAACAACACCTGAATTCAATGATTTGGAGGGGTGTCCCAAAACTTTTGGCAACACCGTGTATCTGAAGTGTAGTACTTTCATAAAGTAATGGAATGTTCTTAGAAATAAAATGTTTGATACTGATCGAAAATTAAAATAAAAATAAACCAATTTAGAACAAAATCCTGTAGTAAATAATTTACCCTTTACAAACAAAAATGGTCGTACAAAAATTCTTTAAAAATCTTTCTTTTTTCTTTTAACACAAAAAAATGGCTAGACCACTGGATCAGAGCATCTCCAAAACTGTAGCTCTTGTGGGGTGTTCCCGGTCTGCAGTGGTCAGTATCTATCAAAAGTGGTCCAAGGAAGGAACAGTGGTGACCCGGAGACAGGGTCATGGGCGGCCAAGGCTCATTGATGCACGTGGGGAGTGAAGGCTGGCCCGTGTGATCCGATCCAACAGACGAGCTACTGTTGCTCAAATTGCTGAAGAAGTTAATGCTGGTTCTGACAGAAAGGTGTCAGAATACACAGTGCATGACGGGCCAGGGCTGTTTTGGAAGCAAAAGGGAGACCGACACAATATTAGGCAGGTCATAATGTTATACCTGATCGGTGTATTACATGAATGCTCATGTTAGTTGTTTATCCGGACCTTTGTAAGCAAGGACTTGCATGTAACCCCTGCTTTACACCAAAGAAAGAAAATCAAAGCAAGAAACTGTAGACAACAAAGGTGCAAATTACCATAAATACATAGGACCATGCAGAACAGACCTCACCGGCTCTGAAAGCCACTTGAGCATTTTAAGTCTATTTTAATTATGCACTCTATTTCTCATGTTGACTTTGATGTGTTAGGGGAAAATGCCTCAAAACTGATCCACGAGACATGATGGAGATTTAATTGCCTTCATGTTTTGGTTGAAAAGACAGACTGGATTTAATGAGAGCCTTAAGCACTTTCTGTCGAACATTGCTAAAACAATAGCTGAGGCTGCACAGTTAATCTGCTGAGCATGATGGAGATGTACTTTTTTTTAACGAGCTTGTTTGAAATATGCAATCTGCTTTTCTTCAACGTTGCCTCTGTACAGATCCTTCCAAAATGAGAGCAATTCAAGAGAACAACAATCTGACGACTGAAATCCGACTGGATTTAGGATTTAGGGTTATTTGTGAGAACAGAGTGTCTTAATTGGTGCAGGTTTGCACCCATTTCTTTTCACTGCTAATCTTCTTGATGTTTGTTTTCTAGGCCACAGGCATGACAGCAGCTTCTTGGGAAGTGGATTCAGCTCAGTCCAATCGTTCTCTTTTTAACCTGAGCAGTAGCTTCAGCAGCACTGACACCTTCCTGTGGGTGCTGCCCTACCAGAACAGCACAGAGGTGACATGGAGCCCCACCTCGCAGCCAGGTGCAGAAAGGGTACGAGACCCGGCTCTGGCGCAGGCTGAGATCGGAGTGCTTAGCCTGGTGCTGGCACTTACCACTCTGGGCAACAGCTTTGTGCTGTGGGTGCTGCTGCGCAGGAGAAAACACCATGCACCCATGCACCTCTTCATGATCAATCTGTGTGTGGCTGACCTCGTTGTGGCCTTTTTCCAGGTATCTACTAAAGAGGATGAGAAAGTAGGATAAATTTAGAAAACTATAATTACAATTCATTGTAAGGGTCTGTGGTGTTTGGTTTCTGCTATATCCTCACATTTCATATTTTTGGACCTTTGCTGTATTATGAATTATTGAAGCTTCCTGGTGGTCCAGCAGCAGGATCGTGTGCTCTCTTTGCCACGGCCCGGGTTCGATTCCCGGGCAGGGCGCTGACTCTCAGTTAACTCTCAGTGTAGGTCCCAAGCCTGGATAAAATGGGAGGGTTGCATCCGGAAGGACATCCGGCGTAAAACCTGTGCCAAATCAAAACATGCGGTCCAACATGATCTGCTGTGGCGTCCCCGAACAGGGAGCAGCCGAACAACAAAAACAGCTGTATTATGAATTATTGGGTTCTATACATTTTTTTGGGTGTTCTGAGACCCCACATGTTTTAGAAACATTCCTACAATGTTGCTGTAACTTGTTGCATAATTGTTAACACTAACATTCTTTAACCCTAAAATTCCTGACCCTATGCAAACGCGACTGGGTCGAAATGACCTGAATTTGAATTAGTTGTTTGCTTGTTATTATATTATTATTACATTATATTGTTATTATATTACATTTTCCGTGTGATGACATTTGATGATAGAAAAATGTGGACATGTTTCAATCATGTTGATTTATTCACTTCCCAAGTAAAAATACACTCACTGATCAATTTATTAGGAACACCTATAGCCCTGCTCATTCGAGCAATTATCCAACAATCGTGTGGCAATAACACAATCCATACAATAATAAAGACACAAGTCCAGAGCTTCACTTAAGTGACAGAGGACACAAAGGATACAGTATCTCAAATATCCACTGTTCGCAAGCATGGTACGCAGAAAAGCATCCCAGAATGCACAACACATCAAAGTTTGAGGCAACTAGACAGATACACACCAGGCGATGTGTTAGAGAGCTAATTCTGTAGTAAATGATTGACCCTTTTACAAACACAAGTGTTTTTTGAATAATGCAGGAAATGCAATGTTCCTGAAAAGTTTATAGAGTATAAAAAAAACAATATAACAGTATAACAGTATTTGAAATATGTAATAAGTATTCTAATAACATTCTTTGTTAACCTCGTTTACTGCACAGTGCAGGAAGTACGGCTCAGTATCAAACCTTGCTATTTGCTCCTTGTTGTTTCCCCTATCCTGAACATATTGGAGATCTCACTATTGTTTCCTCCGCTTCTCAGAGTCACAGTTGGAAGCCTCGGACAATAAATTGGCAGTAAGCTTCACTGTGTGCCATTCATCTAGTCAATTCCATTTCCATTATTCCCACAGGTGCTGCCACAGCTGCTTTGGGATATCACAGAGCGCTTCCAGGGCCCAGATGCTCTGTGCCGCTTTGTCAAGTACTTGCAGATTGTGGGCATGTTTGCTTCCTCGTACATGATTGTGGCCATGACAATGGACCGCCACTATGCCATCTGCTGCCCTCTGCAAGCGTACCGTGGAGGCAAACTTTCACGCTGGAACACGCCCATCATGGTGGCCTGGGGCCTGGCCCTGACACTCAGTTTACCACAGGTGTGAAGGACAGGATATTGAGCATATTTGGCTTTGAAGTCTCACCTTGGTTGTAATAAATCTGGCAAGAAATAGCAAGTTATATCTGGAGTAGATATGTGGTGATATAGGGTTATATTTTGGGGTATATGAGAGGAGATAGAGGGTTATATTTGGGGTATATGAGAGGAGATAGAGGGTTATATTTGGGGTATATGAGAGGAGATAGAGGGTTATATTTGGGGTATATGAGAGGAAATAGAGGGTTATATTTGGGGGTATATGAGAGGAGATAGAGGGTTATACTTGGGGGTATATGAGAGGAGATAGAGGGTTATATTTGGGGTATATGACAGGAGATAGAGGGTTATATTTGGGGGTATATGAGAGGAGATAGAGGGTTATACTTGGGGGTATATGACAGGAGATAGAGGGTTATATTTGGGGGTATATGAGAGGAGATAGAGGGTTATACTTGGGGGTATATGAGAGGAGATAGAGGGTTATATTTGGGGGTATATGAGAGGAGATAGAGGGTTATACTTGGGGGTATATGACAGGAGATAGAGGGTTATATTTGGGGGTATATGAGAGGAGATAGAGGGTTATACTTGGGGGTATATGAGAGGAGATAGAGGGTTATACTTGGGGTATATGAGAGGAGACAGAGGGTTATATTTGGGGTATATGAGAGGAGATAGAGGGTTATATTTGGGGTATATGACAGGAGATAGAGGGTTATATGTGGGGGTATATGAGAGGAGATAGAGGGTTATATTTGGGGGTATATGAGAGGAGATAGACGGTTATATTTGGGGTATATGGAAGTGTTAGACAGTTATATTTATAAATTTTTTAAATTTTTTGAATAATATATTTATTTATTATATTCGGGGTATACGAGGGATATTGTGATGTCCATACCTGAACTCCTTCGTAGGTCTTCATCTTCTCACGGACTGAAGTGTTACCAGGGGAGTTTGAGTGCTGGGGCCACTTTATTGAGCCATGGGGCCTTAAAGCCTATGTCACCTGGATGACAATAGCTGTGTTCATTCTACCAGCCCTCATCATCACAGTGTGTCAGGTAATTTGCCTAATTTCATCCATTCAAAGTGTCTTAGGAACATCAGTACTCTTTATTATTGCTATTTTAGCTAACAATCTATTTTCTTCACTGCGCTTTATCTGTAACCAGATGTTTCGTCACATCCATATCACCCAGATTAATGCAGCACATTCCTCTCATGGCTTGTGTGTATGTACAGAATGTACCAAGACCCATCAACTATTTACCATGCCAGAATACTCTGCCTGACAGAGATTATCAGATCAGTCTTCTTTGTCAGCGTCAGCAGTTCTCTTTTCATCACTCTAGCAATGCTAGAGGATGTGTTTCTAAGCCATGTCTCCACATCTAAACTATTTAGATAGAGAAAAATCCCCACAGATATTCATTTTGGGTCTCTTGACATTATAATACGATCCACGATCTCAGATGATGTTCTATCATGAGAGTCTGAATATGAAAACTTTCATTGTCATTATAGCACCTGCATGACAGAAGATTGTATCCACAGTAGAGTAATGAAGGTTGAATGCTTCAGCTTTTTTTGTTTTATAGTTAAACCCACCCTCGTCAAGTAAATACAGCAGTCATTTTTCTGCCAGTGAATAACTGTTTTATCCCTCCATCTCAGGTGCGTATCTTCAGAGAGATACACGACAACATCTACCTGAAGTCAGAGAGAATGGTGAAAGCGGAGTTTAAGAAGAACTCCGTGGTCTTTCATTTCCCTCAGAAAGAAGGATATCATGGAAGGTCTGGGAGAGACAGAGACTCACAAGGCGGCCATAATCATCAGACCGATTTCCATGGATGTCATTGCAGTAACTCCGCCCCTACAGACAATCAGAATTCATATGACGATCTGTCCAGCCCTCAGCCATTTGGAAACTCCACATATAACCCCTGTGATTCCTGTGACCCCTGCTCTGTGCCCCTGCCATCCACGCAAATCTCCACCAGCCCTCCCTTAGAGAAATTCTCTCCTGATCCATCTGATCCATCTTACGCACATGCCCTGACAGCCAATAGTGCATGCACTCAGTCCAGAGCCACGTCCTTACTGGCTGGCCAACTTTCAGGAACTCCTGAACTCTGGCCAGATGTGTTACCAGATCATCCCCCACCACCTCCCCCTGGCATTTCTAAGGCCATGTCAAAGACAGTGAGGATGACTTTGGTCATAGTATTGGTCTACACTATCTGCTGGTCTCCTTTCTTCATCGTCCAGCTGTGGGCAGCCTGGGATCCGAACCCTCCAGACCAAGGTTTGAATGGAGATTATGTGAATCGAATTCATTACATGGTTCCTTACTGCACCTGCACTCTCACAGGTTACAGAAAACAGCAGAGGTGCGATTGCTGCTTGTGCTCATCTGCTTTCTTCAGCACCGTGATCATGTTACAGGCCGCAGCCTGTAATAAATAGCTTGGTTGCATTCCCAGTGTTTGTTTTCATCCTTGTCAAGTGCTCTGTAAACAGACAGCACATTTCACCACTTTCAGTCCATGCTAGAAGACAGTCACAAGGAAACGAATGAAGGACCATTAAAAGCTCTCTTTCTCTTAACAATATAAACCTGCTGGATAAGTATTAAATCTTTTATTTTTTTAGAATTACAAACCAAAAGAGATACACTCACACATAGTCACTTCCAGAGGTATTGGCACTCTTAAAGAGAGTATAATTAAATAATGAAATATTTTGCTGCAGCAAATCTCCAAGAAAAAAAATATTGTGCTTAGTATGAAACATGTGTCTTGCATTCAAAGCTGTGTTTTGTCACACGTGTAATGAGGATTGTTACGGTTAAGCTCCCAAAATGATCCCACAAAATATAAAGGATGTGTCAAATAAATAGTGGAGTCAGTATTTTCACCATTTTGAAAATAAGTGTCCACATTAACAGGAACACCAAATACACGTGTACATCCATGCAGATACATAATGAGGCAAGAGCGGTACAGTTAAAAAAGTCACGTAGATACAGATCAAGAGCTTCATTTATTGTTTAGAATCAGAAAGGGAGAAAATTGTGATCTCTGGGACAGTTATCATGCTATGGATGCTGGTGCCAGATGGGCTGGATCACATATCTCAGCCTATCATGGGCACAGACTGACTGAATTGGATTTTTTTCTGTCCAGTTTTGGTGAGTGTGTGCCCATGATAGCTTCAGATTCTTGTTCTTGGCTGACATGATGAACCTGATGTGGTCTTCTGCTGTTGTAACTCATTCACCTCAAGGTCATGCTGAGAAGTTTTTCTGTTCATCACGGTTCTAATTATGTGAGTCCTTTCTGGCAGCTCAAACTGCCCATTTTCCCTTATCTACAAGGCAATTCCACCTACAGAACCCACTCAGTGTTTTTTTTATTTTTTGCACCTTTCTGTATAAACTCTAGAGACCGTTGCCTTGTATCTGCATGATGTTTTGCATGGTGCTTCTGCCACAAGATTACCTGATGGATTAACTGCATAAATGAGCAGGTGTACAGGTGTTCCTATTTAAGTGGAAAGTGCGTGTATAATATTTAACGCTGCTAAAGTTGGCACAATACCACCTTTTCCTCTCTTATATTAACACTGAATCCTGGAGAATCAGTCAATACCAATACCTATTCAATATATTTTTTCAAAGTGCCAAGCTTTAAAAAAATTTCTTTTTAATTGAAGCTTTTAAAAGCTAACCTCATTCATGCAGCAATCACTTACATTTAAATATAATAAACTATGAAGAATAAATATAATGAAAAACAATTCTAATAAAAAAAAGTAAAATAAATAAATAAACAAACAAATCAATCAATCAATCAATAAATAAATTACAAATTCAATTCTAATATTCATTCTTCAATATCCAATCCATCGTAGTGGCTTATAATAAGAAATAAAAATCTCTTCTCTCATGTGGGAAATTTTTTGGAAAAATTTTTCATTTAAAATGTAAGAAATTTCAATTGTGGCCTTGTTTTCTTGTGAAGTCGCACATATATGAAACCTCTTCATCCATCACCATGGGGGAGAAAACCCCAAAGAGTTTTCAGCACCGAAGAGATGGATCTGCACAAGGGAGAAAACGCATATATTATTTAAATTACATAACTTATTAATTATATTAAATGATATATTATCCGAGAGGATTCACACTAAATGCAGTTCTTGAGCTTCGTTTTTTTTTATTGTAAACGATTTTATAGTCAATTTTGTGTCCACATACACAGATGCAACCCCACCTAGGTGCACTGTAATCGCACTGGCCCCATGCAGCATTTCCATGTCTAAATTAAAGTAGGCTTCTTGGAGTTTGACCAGCCGGTTGCCAAGTAACCAGTACCTCACCAAACAGATGGCCTCTGATTTGGCAGTACGGCTGGTACCGTATACCCCTGCTCTCATATTGCAGTAATGACCTGTTATTCAAATTACTCAGTAACGAATTTTCTCTCAGCTGACCTAAAGTCTAGATGGTGAGTTGGACTTAAAATATACAGTATCTGAATTTTTTATGGCTCAGTGAGCTTCAGTGACCTGGCCTAGCTAGAGTATTGTTGCATAGTTGCTCTACAAGAAAAATCTTGAATGACATAAGAGTATGAGACCCAAGAGAGCATGGTAAACCAGTAAAAAACCATAATGTATACCCCAAGACTAGCTTCCAAAGATTGTGGCTAAAGCTACGGTAAAATACTTCCTTTTTATTCCTGAGTTTTCCAGTTACAAGTAGATCCAAATAGCAGCTTGCAATGAACGTGACTTGGGAGTCCATAAAAGGTCTTGTCTTGTCATGTAACTTAAGTGGATCCAAGACACCGAGGATAGTACAGAGTTTTCCTAACTGGATCACAGCTGATGTTCACTGATCACAAACCTCAGTTTACTAAAGAAAGAGGTCAAATGTTATGCTTAAGGAACATCCACCTCAGATCTACTGATGATGAGTTTCACTTTAAATGTAAATTGAGTGTAAGAACTGATTATCACCCAAACAGCCGGGGGATACACTCGTCTAGCCGGATGTGTTAAAATCACATACATCTTGACTTGGTATTGTTACAACCAAACGGTCGGGTGATACTATTGTTCAAATGCTAATCACGGGCAAGTATACCCTTTGTTTAGTGATGATCCTTGATGTCCTGCTGCTGTTCCCATACTAATATTTGATTTGATTCTTAATGGTTCTAAATGTTTGGTAAGGCTGCTTTAAGAAAATGTCAATTACAAATAATAACCTGAATTTAATTGAATTAAACATGTTTCCCTATGATACACTTTATTGCCATAAGTTTTGGGACGTCTGCCTTTACATGCACATGAACGTAATATGGAGTTGTCCCGCCCTTTGCAGCGATAACAGCTTCAACTCTTCTGGGAAGGCTTTCCACAAGGTTTAGGAGTGTGTTTATGGGAATTTTTGACCGTTCCTCTAGAAGCGCATTTGTGAGGTCAGGCACTGATGTTGGACGAGAAGGTCTGGCTCACAGTCTCCGCTCTAATTCATCCCAAAGGTGTTCTATGGGGTTGAGGTCAGGACTCTGTGCAGGCCAGCCAAGTTCCTCCACACCAAACTCACTCATCCATGTCTTTATGGACCTTGCTTTGTGCACTGGTGTGCAGTCATGTTGGAACAGGAAGGGGTCATCCCCAAACTGTTCCCATAAAGCATGAAATTGTCCAAAATGTCTCTTAATGTCTGAAGCATTAAGAGTTCCTTTCACTGGAACTAAGGGGCCGAGCCCAACCCCTGAAAAACAACACTTGAATTGAATGAATTGGCAATATAGTGTATACTAGAGAGTGAGGGACAACTCCATATTACATTCATGTGCATGTAAAGGCAGGCGTCCCAAAACTTTTGGCAATAACATGTATATAGAAATTCAAGATTTTATTTGTCACATACACAGTTATATACAGTGTACAACTCCTCCTACCCCTCCTCCTCCTTAGACTGTGCATATAAATAACTAAATAAAACATAAGCAATGACCAAGAAATAAAAAGAAATATTTATTGTGTTTTGCAGGAGTAGCATTCACCATCCTGATGCTGCTGGCCAGCTTGAACTCTTGCACGAATCCCTGGATCTATACAGCTTTTTCCAGCAGTGTGTCACGCGAGCTGCTGGCTCTGCTGCGCTGCAACATGCCCACCACACGCCGCGGCTCGCTGCCCGATGACTCCACCACAACACACACCTCAACCACCACCAAGGACAGTGTCTACTAACTCTCACACAACCACACATGGATTTAATACCAGATTCAAATCCAGCACTTCTACCAGTTCTCACACACTGGCCAGTGCCCCATGGGGTTCAGTAATTTGAATGTAAGTGGTGGGACTTTTGCATATGTATGTATGTGAATTTATGTATGTGTGTGTGTGTGTGTTGGGAGTCAAGTCAAAAATAAGCTGTGAGAATGTGAGACATTGCCAGATGTCTGAACAGGAAAACTACTCCAGACTGGTAGAGGACCAGATGCCATTATTTGGAACGGAACAGTGGTTGAGAGTATTGTGGACACTAGGCGCCTGCGACACTGCCAAACAGATTATTTCAGGTTACCAAATTTGAATGATGTCAGTATTAATATAAAAGAAGTGCTGGACGATGCTTTGTCATTTCTGCAGTGAGAGATAGAAGAAGACCTGAGAAGACCTGATAATAATGGACTTGATCTCATTTTGTTAGTTCAAACGTTTATTTGGACCGCCAGGGCAATTTCCTTTAGAGCTAGCGGAGTATATACCTGTTACTTTTTTCCTTGCTGGGAAAATTACCGACAGCAAAGTTTTCCATCTTGTGACCATAACTGTAACCCCCGCATCACTCTCGTCCTCTTTCCCATCCTCGTCTTTTTTGGGTAGATGAAGAGGTGGGATTGACCTGCTATGTAAATAATGCTGACTATTGTTTATCTTTCCTTTGACGCTGCAATGTTCGCAGCAGGGAGTGAAATGAACAGCAGACATGGAACCCCTTGGAAGGTAAAAGGAACAGAAATAGGCAGAAAGCTCAGCTGCTTGGCCGCCTCAAACAGGAAGAGCGAGTGTCTTTACGATGCTGGAATTAAGAGGAGTTGGCAGCAGGCATGAGACAAATGCAAGTGCTTCAATACAACGGCACAATGAAGTGCAGCACATGGAGGAGCTTATTACAGCTGTTGTGCATACAGAGACAGTCTCATATGTGCTCTCTATGACTGATTCTCATTCTTCAAGCATGAATAATGAGCCTGCCCCAGCCGAGAGTGCTGACAGCCTGCCGTCAGGGTGTTCCGACGATTAGAGCGCAGTGCAGGAGTATGGCTCAGCAGCAGCAAATGCACTGCAGCCTGATATTAAGGCTGTCTCATGAAAGGGATGTAGGTTCAATGCTAACTGAACGCGGAGCTCATTTCGTGGTACAGTCACCCGAACTGGGTTTTCTCATAATGTCTCAGCTTCACAAGTGCACTGAAGCTGCAACCCATGAAAAGGGAATGCAACGGCAGTGCAGTGTTTGATATTAATGATGTCAGAGGCTGCGCATAAATCAGCAGGATTGAATCGAGGACCGCCGGGCCACCTGAGTCTCAGGTTAAGAATGGCCAGAGGATAGGTTTGAAGTAGCAGGGAGAGCTTTTCTAGGCTACCCGTATGTGATGATAATGGTTATCAGGTGATGATATTGCTGTCGGTACTCATCGAGGAAAGAAGCAAATGAGAATTCTGTACTAGTTCTTAAGGAAACCAGCCTTGTGGTACTCCAGGAAGCGCAAAGCCAGAGTTACAAAGTGCTTTAAAATCTGAGAATGCAATTAGGTAATATACCAGAAAAAGCACTTATTAGTAGTATGGAAGTGAACTCTACTGCTTTAGATTTAAGCAACATACATAGCATCAATGGCATGGTGCTAAAAAAACACACACACACACACACACACACAGCAGGGTTCCTCTATTGACATTCACCTGTCAAGGCCACGGTGAAGCCAAAGCATTGTGTGACTGTACAGAGGTGCAACACAACGTAGACTGTGTTTATGTTGTGTTTATGTAAGAGGCTTGTGCAGCCTCCACGTTCTCACTCTGGCGGGGCCAATATAGTGTACTTATAGTTAAAAGGGTCTATTTTACAACATTTTGTGTAGGACTTAAATACAACGCAACACTCTACAAATAAATGAAAATCCACCCGGCTGTACACTTTTAATTATTGCCCTTCTCAACGATGAAATGCTCTGTAACTTTTGGAATTTGTGCTAGCCTTTGGTACGCTGGTCAATAATATAAATTCTCTCTACCTGTTCTATTATAAAGCAGAGTAAAGAGCGGAAATAATAACTTTTAGCGCAGTTTCAGCTCTACCTCCAGGCTGTTTCTGCTCTCGCAAACACCTTTTATGGTTGGAATTAGGGGACCATTTCTATCCTGTTCAGATGTTCTACAATAACTTATTTGTATAAAAGATATTACAAATGTTCTAATATGTGGAAGGAGTGAAAATATGCATAGGTTAATATATCGTACTGACAAAAACTTACCTCTGGAAGTGCCCATATTATAGGTTTTGTTTTTTCCCTCAGACTGTAGCATCATGTGGATTATTGTCGCTATATTAAATGAAAAGTAAAAACAAGACTTTCATATAATGGGTAGTTATAGTGACTTACATTTTTATGTTAATCATAGCAAGTCTATAACGTTGAGCAGCTGTCACTAAATTACTCGATATGAGATGGCGAGTGCGAGTCATTGTGCAAATGAACATCTGCGTAAGAAGCTTTTGTGTCTGTATTTTGAACATCTATACGGTATTTAAAGTATAATCATAAACTTGTTTTTGTTTTTTTTGGTGTTTTTTTTCCACAGAAAGAAAATTTATTTAAAGTACATACCTGATGTATGGTATCCGCATTATAATATACATTGTAAGAAATGTTTTAAATGCCTACAGTAGTTCACTGTTTTTTCTTTAAAGTAAATAAAATAAAATAAAAATAAAATAATATGGCAAACATAATAAGACGGGGGGGCACGGTGGCCTGGTGCTTAGCACGTTTGCCTCACACCTCCAGGGTTGGGGGTTCGATTCCTGCCTCCGCCACGTGTGTGTGGAGTTTGCATGTTCTCCCCGTGCCTCGGGGGTTTCCTCTGGGCACTCCGGTTTCCTCCCCCGGTCCAAAGACACGCATTATAGGTTGATTGGCATCTCTAAATTGTCCGTAGTGTGTGATTGCGTGAGTGAATGAGAGTGTGTGTGTGCCCTGCAATGGGTTGGCACTCCGTCCAGGGTGTATCCTGCCTTGATGCCCTATGACGCCTGAGATAGGCACAGGCTCCCCGTGACCCGAGAATAGATCGGATAAGCGGTAGACAATGAATGAATGAATGAAAACATAATAAGAGCCATCTTCTTCTTCTTCTTTTGGCTTTTCCCTTCAGGGGTCTCCACAGCGAATCATCTCTCTCCACCTATCCCTATCTTCTGCATCCTCAACACTTTTAGAGCAGAAATATAGAAGTCATACCACAAGATAGAAACCACTCATCAGCAGTAAGATGATGGTAGCAGCAGAAGTTTACAGAAACCCATCTAACTGGGAGGAACTTCGTCAGTCCACCAAGAAAACACATGTCAAAGCTCTTCGAAAAAAGAAAAGAGTGGAAGGTTTTAGACTGGCCGAGTCAATCACCAGAGCTTAACCCAATTGAGCATCACCTGAAAAGGAGACTGAATGGAGAATCCCCTGAAAACAAAACAAAAAAAAGAAAAGAAAAGAAAGAATTGTAAAAGAAGAATGCTGCAGTTGGCCACGGTCAATGGCTAATTGGCTTGATGCAGTTACTGCAATCACTGGACATGCAACCAAATATTAAATATTAAGACCTATATAAACATCTGATCTAATCTCAAGATTGGATGTTCTACCATTAATGTTTTCATGTCTCAAGTTGTTTAAACATATTCTTCTTCTTCTTCTTTCGGCTTTTCCCTTCAGGGGTCTCCACAGCGAATCATCTCTCTCCACCTATCCCTATCTTCTGCATCCTCAACACTTGCACCCACTAGCTTCATATCCTCATTAATTCCATCCATATACCTCCTCTTTGGCCTTCCTCTTTGCCTCCTGCCTGGCAGCTCCATGTCAAACATTCTCCTACCAATATACTCACTCTCCCTCCTCTGAACATGTCCAAACCATCTTAATCTGGCCTCCCTAACTTTGTCCCCCAAACGTCCAACATGAGCTGTCCCTCTGATGTACTCATTCCTAATCCTGTCCAATCTTGTCACTCCCAAAGAGAACCTCAACATCTTCAGCTCTGCTACCTCTAGCTCTGACTCCTGTCTCTTCCTCAGTGACACTGTCTCTAAACCATACAGCATGGCCGGTCTCACCACTGTCCTGTACACCTTCCCCTTGATTCTCGCTGATATTTTCCTATCACACAGAACTCCCCACACCTTTCTCCACCCATTCCAACCTGCCTGCACTCGCTTCTTTGCCTCTTTCCCACACTCTCCATTACTCTGGACTGTTGACCCCAAGTACTTAAACTCCTGTACCTTCTTCACCTCTTCACCCTGTAACCTTACTGTTCCACTTCCCTCCCTTTCATTCACACACATGTACTCAGTCTTACTACGACTGACTTTCATTCCTCTTCTCTCCAGCGCAAACCTCCACCTCTCCAGGTTTTCCTCCACCTGCTCCCTGCTCTCACTACAGATCACAATGTCATCTGCAAACATCATTGTCCAAGGAGACTCCTGTCTGACCTCCTCTGACAACTGGTCCATCACTATAGCAAACAGGAAGGGGCTCAGAGCCGATCCCTGATGCAGTCCCACCTCCACTTTGAACTCCTCTGTCTGACCTACAGCACACCTCACCACTGTCCTGCTCCTCTCATACATGTCCTGCACCACTCTGACATACTTCTCTGCTACTCCTGACTTCCTCATACAGTACCACAGCTCTTCTCTTGGCACCCTGTCATACGCTTTCTCCAAGTCTACAAACACACAGTGCAACTCCCTCTGACCATCCCTATACTTCTCCATCAAAATTCTCAGAGCAAAAATTGCATCTGTTGTGCTCTTTCTGGGCATGAAGCCATACTGCTGCTCACAGATTTCCACTACCTTCCTTAACCTAGCTTCCACTACTCTTTCCCATAGCTTCATTGTACGGCTCATCAACTTTATCCCCCTATAGTTGCTGCAACTCTGCACGTCACCCTTATTCTTAAAGATCGGCACTAACACACTTCTTCTCCATTCCTCAGGCATCCTCTCGCTCTCTAAAACCCTGTTGAACAAACTAGTTAAAAATTCCACTGCTGCCTCTCCCAGACACTTCCAGACCTCCACCGGGATGTCGTCAGGACCAACTGCCTTTCCACTTTTCATCCTCTTCAAAGCCTTCCTGACTTCATCCTTTCTAATCTTATCTACTTTCTGTTCCACAGAGTTCACCCCTTCTACTCTTTTTTCCCTCTCATTTTCCTCATTCATCAGCTCCTCAAAGTATTCCTTCCATCTCCTCTGTACACTCTCCTCACTTGTGAGCACCCTTCCATCTCTATCCTTAATAACTCTAACTTGCTGCACATCCTTCCCATCTCGATCCCTCTGCCTAGCTAACCTGTACAAGTCCTTCTCTCCTTCTCTAGTGTCTAACCTAGTGTACAACTCTTCATATGCCTTCTGCTTGGCCTTAGACACCTCCCTCTTCACTCTGCACTGTAACTCCTTGTATTCCTGTCTATTCTCTTCAGTCCTGTCCATGTCCCACTTCCTCTTGGCTAGCCTCTTCCTCTGGACACTATCCTGAACTTCCTCATTCCACCACCAAGTCTCCTTATCTTCTTTCCTCCTTCCAGATGACACACCCAGCACCTTTCTCCCTGTCTCCCTGATTACTTCTGCTGTAGTTTCCCAGTCATCTGGCAGCACTACCTGACCACCCAGAGCCTTCCTCAACTTCTGTCTAAATTCCTTACAACATTCCTCCTTTTTCAGCTTCCACCACTTGGTTTTCTTCTCTATCTTTGACCTCTTCTTCTTACAGACCATCAGAGTCATCCTACACACCACCATCCTATGCTGTCTGGCTACACTCTCTCCCACTACTACTTTACAGTCACTAATCTCTTTCAGATTGCCTCTTCTACATAGGATGTAGTCTACCTGTGTTCTCCTACCTCCACTCTTGTAAGTCACTCTATGCTCCTCCCTCTTCTGAAAATAAGTGTTAACCACAGCCATGTCCATCCTCTTAGCAAAGTCCACTACCATCTGTCCTTCTAGGTTCCTTTCCTTAACTCCAAACTTGCCCATCACCTCCTCATCACCTCTGTTCCCCTCACCAACATGTCCATTAAAATCCGCTCCTATCACCACTCTCTCACCCGTGGGAATACTCTCCATCACCTCATCTAATTCACTCCAGAATCTCTCTTTCTCCTCTAACTCACAACCTACCTGTGGGGCATAACCACTAACAACATTCAACATCACCCCTTCAATCTCTAACTTCAGACTCATCACCCTGTCTGACACTCTCTTCACCTCCAGAACATTCCTCACAAACTTCAGGACCACACCTACCCCATTTCTCTTACTATCCACACCATAATAAAACAGCTTGAATCCTGCTCCTATACTACGAGCCTTGCTACCCTTCCACCTGGTCTCCTGTACACACAGTATATCCACCTTCCTTCTCTCCATCATATCAGCCAGCTCTCTACCTTTCCCTGTCATAGTACCAACATTCAGAGTTCCTATTCTCAGTCCTACACTCTTACCTTTCCTCTTCTCTCTCTGTCTGTGCACTCTCCTCCCTCCTCTACTTCTTCCACCAACAGTAGCCCAATTTCCACCGGCGCCTTGTAGGTCAACGGCGCCGATGGCGGTCGTTGTTAACCCGGGCCTCGACCGATCCGGTATGAAATTCGTACTGACGATTCGCATGGTTAAATTTGGTAATGTTTTACGCCGGATGCCTTTCCTGATGCAACCCTCTCTATTTATCCGGGCTTGGGACCGGCACAGAAGTCACTGGACTGTGACCCCCATGGCTAGATTAAAACATAATAAGAGCCATGATGCTGGCATTATTCTTACAGTACAGCACAGCAAAGTGCAGAGGTAAGGGTAGAGGAAAGAGGAAAGGAAAGGAAAGAAATGAGAGGTAAGGAAGGAGAGGAAAGGGAAGGAAGGAAAGGAAAGAGAGGAGAGGAAATGAAAGGAAATAAAAGAAAGGGAAAGGAGAGGAATAGAAAGGAAAGAGAAGGAAAGGAGAGGAAAGGAAAGGAAAGGAAAGGAAAGGAAAGGAAAGGAAAGGAAAGGAAAGGAAAGGGAAAAGTTATAGGGAACGAGAGAAAAGGAAAGGAAAGGGAAAAAAAGAGATAGGAGGGGAATGGAATAGGATTAAAAGGAAATAAGAAGGAGACACAAAATAAAACAAAGAATAAAACAATAGGGGAGAAAAGGAAATGAGGCAATAGCATAAAGGAGTCTGTCTCCTGTCCCTCTCTCCTAAATAATAACACAATTATCCTGCAGCACTTTAGTTAAAATTGTGTCTTTGCCTCAGATGATTGAGGCACCAAAGCTGTGTTTCATTAATTTCAGCTTCCATCTACAGAAACCAGTGAGACAGGACAGCAAACAACACTGTGTCGGCTTGAACGATCCAGCTGCCATGTTAAAACATCTCCATCATCAAACAGCTGTGATGCGGCCAAGTCTTTTTTCTTACTGTTGACTGAAGTCATTCGGGTTTAAAAACAAAAGACGAATATGAGCTGATGAGATTTCATTTCCTGAAATTGACACTGAGATGTGTTAAACAAGTTAGAAACGAACAGAAACATTGCAGAAGAACCAGGCAAAGAAAATACAACAATTAATGGAAATGTAATGGAAAAGAAAGAAAGAAATCACTGCTGTACTAACCAGATATCGAACAGGTAACACAAGAAAAACAACAGCAGATGATGATAAAAACCAAGTCACACCAACAACAACGTCCACAGGGCTGAGGTGATCACATGAGGTATCATAATCCTCTGTTTCAACACTTTTAGAGCAGAAATATAGAAGTCATACCACAAGATAGAAACCACTCATCAGCAGTAAGATGATGGTAGCAGCAGAAGTTTACAGAAACCCATCTAACTGGGAGGAACTTCGTCAGTCCACCAAGAAAACACATGTCAAAGCTCTTCGAAAAAAGAAAAGAGTGGAAGGTTTTAGACTGGCCGAGTCAATCACCAGAGCTTAACCCAATTGAGCATCACCTGAAAAGGAGACTGAATGGAGAATCCCCTGAAAACAAAACAAAAAAAAGAAAAGAAAAGAAAGAATTGTAAAAGAAGAATGCTGCAGTTGGCCACGGTCAATGGCTAATTGGCTTGATGCAGTTACTGCAATCACTGGACATGCAACCAAATATTAAATATTAAGACCTATATAAACGTCTGATCTAATCTCAAGATTGGATGTTCTACCATTAATGTTTTCATGTCTCAAGTTGTTTAAACATATTCTTCTTCTTCTGCTTTCGGCTTTTCCCTTCAGGGGTCTCCACAGCGAATCATCTCTCTCCACCTATCCCTATCTTCTGCATCCTCAACACTTGCACCCACTAGCTTCATATCCTCATTTATTCCATCCATATACCTCCTCTTTGGCCTTCCTCTTTGCCTCCTGCCTGGCAGCTCCATGTCCAACATTCTCCTACCAATATACTCACTGTCCCTCCTCTGAACATGTCCAAACCATCTTAATCTGGCCTCCCTAACTTTGTCCCCCAAACGTCCAACATGAGCTGTCCCTCTGATGTACTCCTTCCTAATCCTGTCCAACCTTGTCACTCCCGAAGAGAGAGTTGTTTAACACGTCTAGACGTAAATATCAGGAATTTCTCATATTCATCTTTTCATCAACAAATAGTAAAAGCAAAAGCTTGGGGCTAGACTAGAAAATCTAGAAATAAAGGAATCATTCTCATCAAAAAATTATAAAGACTTCAGAAGATTCATCTGAGTTCTGGTCCATATGGAGGTACAGAGTCCTGAGAACAGCTGCAAAGGGCAAAAAAGGAGAAAAATCAGATCAGATATCAAGTCCAAACCACAAGGGGCCTTATTGGTCTTTCTCTACACTTTTATTTTCACAGTTACATCACACACATACACACACACACACACACACACACACACACATCCTTAAGTGACCAGGTCACCTATACTAATATAAAATCCAGTAGATCAATTTAAAGGAAGTAAAGCAAAGGAAAGGTGGCATGAAAGGTAGCCATTTAAAGTCTCTACTGACACACTATTATAAGATGAGTCATTGTTTGTCTGGTTAGTGCTAATGAGCGAACATACACACAGGCAAGTAGACTCCGGAGACCCGGTAGTTTGAGGTTGGCCAGGCCAGATTGGACTATGTGTGAGAGAACGCACGAAGAGCTCCAAAAAAGACATTGTTTCAGAAAAAAAAAAAGAAAACGTTTAGGAAGAAAATGGGGTGTCAGGAAGGGGAGCAACACATGTGTGCAATTAGGAGCTGATTTCTTCAGGAAGGGAAAAGCATACCAAATCAAAAGAAAAGGAGAAAACAGATGGACAGACTAAGAGAAACAAAATGGTTTTCGAATGTGTTTTTAGTTAATAGCAGGACAGAAGAGGACCTGACTCTGGCTGAATTCCAAATTGCTCATATTGGATGTATTATACACTAGCCGTTGTGGGGAATTGTCATCAACCGTATGTGCTGAAAACACAACCAAAAATAGACATCTAAGTTTATATGTTGATCATTTTCCTTATGCCTGCTTTTAGAGTTATTCTCCATGTTGAGTTGCATTCATTGAACTAAAATTAAATGAAACATCACCAACACAGAGGGACAACCAGCTAGGAAAACTGTCCCGGGTTCAAGACACATGGACTGACCAGGAGGGTTTAGTAGTCCACTCATTTATTTAATAAATCCAAATTACATGCATCTGTTTTTAACAAATGGTCAAAATGTAGGGCTATGCAACTCATCTGATAAGGTAAGATTTTAGATAGATAAACAGACAGACAGACAGACAGATAGATAGAGAAAGAGATAGATAGATAGATAGATAGATAGATAGATAGATAGATAGATAGATAGACAGACAGACAGACAGACAGACAGACAGACAGACAGACAGACAGACAGACAGATAGATAGATAGATAGATAGACAGACAGACAAACAGTCAGACGGATAGACGGACAGATGGACGGACGGATGGACGGACAGAGAGAGAGAGAGATAGATAGACAGATGGACGGACGGACAGACAGACTGATAGATAGATATACTTTATTTATCCCATGAGGGAAAATCAGTTACAAGATACAACACACACAGAAATATAAAATGTAAAATTATGTGTATATATAATTTGTTTGGTCAGTTTCGGTCAGCTGCATTTTCAAAGCCACTGAAATTTAATTAATTAAGTTATTAAATGTAGAATCTCAGTGGCTATTAGTTACTTTCAGTTCTGTATGTTTACTAAGGTGTTTAGAAAAGAAAAGAAAGATTAAGAAGGACTAAGAATTAAAAGGTGTGTGTGTGTGTGTGTGTGTGTGTGCTTATGTTGCCTTGAAGCCCTTTTTTATGCTCACAGCAGGCCAGTCTGTATAACTGCAGTGAGGAGAAACAGAGAAAATCTTCACAAAATGAAAACGGAAAGAAATATGTGAAATGCGCTACCCAGCTGCTTGGCAGAGGTGCTCACGGTGTGCTCTGTTCCAGCGTTGCGGATTCTGGGAGACGACTTAAGCAGCAGTTCATGTCTGTAGATAAATTGGCCAAATGTTATGTGACACCAGGAATTCTTTTAACACTATTCAGAGAGTCAAAAGTCAAATACTACAAACACACAGTTACTGGCAGCGGCAAGCTGTGTTTTGTGGAGTGATTTATTTATTTATTTATTTATTTATTTATTTATATTCCCCTCATTTTACTGTGCACTGTGTACTCATTTATTCGGTTAAGGGCCGTGCTCAGGGGCCCAGCAGTGGCAGGATTTGAACTCATTACCTTTCCATCAGTAGAGAAACAGCTTACACACTGAGCTACCACTACAATTCAAGAAAATAACGAATTGTATAAAACAACAGACATCAAACATCAGACATCGAATGTCAAGCTTCGATGAGTCTGTGAGCTCATGGATAGCGCCACAGTAAAGCGGTTCATGGTTGGAAGACCGATCCTTCACATAGCTGCCTTTTTTTTCGTTTAAAAATAACATGGAGGCTTCACAAATCCTGAGGAAGAAACCCTCAGCCTCTCCATCTTTGTGTTCTAGGCAAAGAACTGGCTATATTTCATCATAACCTGTACTTTCAAGTTTACGTTGAAGCGAAAAATAAGGTCATTAATACCTTCATTCATCTTCAGTATGTGCTTTATCCTGGTGGGGGTTGCAGTGGATCCAGAGCTTATCACACACACACACACACACACACACACACACACACACAAACACAGCTAGTTGGATTTAGCAACTTTGCAAGGGCCAGAGACATGTTTTGTCCAGGATAAATTTAACGCTGCACTGAATTGTTCTTCGGAAACTTTGGACACGACAGCTGCCAAGATGTCATGTGGAGAGTATTCATTTACGATACTGCAAACCTTTTTTTTTTATTGGTTATTGCTTATCCTGTTTTCATTAAGGTCACTTTTACTGCTGTGCATGAGTAAATTATGAAGGGAATGTGATGGGGAAAGGCTCGGGAAGCCGGCAGACCTGTCATCTGGGTTTTTACCATTCGCTATTTTATTACAGACATAATGAAAATGACAATGCGCTTGAATCATACTGTGGTCATAAAAAGTTTCTTTTTAGACTTTAAACTATTTTAGGTCCCTCTGAGACTCCATATCTTCTATGAGGAGATCTTTTTTTACATCAACAACTCCCTGTTTTAGGGCGCTTTTAAGGTTTCCAAGTGCAGTTAAAAAATAACAAAGGGACATTAAAAAAATACATCAAATATTCTAGGTCTCAGGAGGACAAACTCTATATCTTCATATCAAACTTCACAAGAAAGCATGCCCTAACCTCCCCTAATCAGTAATATTTTATAAGCATGCCCTAACCTCCCCTAATCAGTAATATTTTATAAGCATGCCCTAACCTCCCCTAATCAGTAATATTTTATAAGCATGCCCTAACCTCCCCTAAGCCAACATATTTTATAATAGTGTTTGGTTTTAACAATATTTAGTTACATTGCTAAATGTCTTTAAATAATCTCTACAGTTCTGACCATCACTACTGTAGATGACCAGAGCCTTAAAATGCACTATATGACCATAAACTTGTGAACATCTGACCATCACACCCATAACCAATTCAATTCAATTCAATGTATTTGTATAGAGCTTTTAACAATAGATATTATCTCAAAGCGGGTTTACAGAACATAAGAAACATAGAGAAAAAAAAAAACCCCATAAAGTTAAGTTACTATTTTATCCCTAATGAGGAGCCTGAGGTGACGGTGGTGAGGAAAAACTCCTTGAGAGGAACCAGGCTCAGGAAGAAACCTTGAGAGGAACCAGGCTCAGAAGGAAACCTCATCCTCATCTGGGTGACACTGGACAGGAGATAATGTAAATGTAAATAATGTCCTCTCTACAACGGCAACCAAGAGCTCTTGAGGAACTAATAGGTCAGTGTAGTTTCTGAGATCATTATGGACAATAATTCCTTGCTGTCGCAAGCTGACCGATGCAACGGCAGTTCAGTGATGGTGGTCTCCTTCCATCCCAGACCTCCTCACCTAACATCACTAACGCACTGAACGCATGCTGTACTACAACTGAAGAAACTAGACATGAAACAATTTGACCACAAGACCTCTGAAGGTGTGCTGTGGTATCTGGCACCAAGATGTTAGCAGCAGACTCCTGAAGTCCTGCAAGTTGTAAGGTGTGACCTCCATGGATCAGATTTGTTTGTCCAGCACATCCCACAGATGCTCGGTCGTATTGAAATCTGGGGAATTTGGAGCGCCCTAATCTAGTGGAAAGCTTTCTCAGGAGCAGGAATGATATCAACACAGCCGAGGGAGAATAAATGTGGAATGGGATGTTCACGAGGGTGACATGCTCAGGTGTCCACAAACTGTTAGCTGTATAGTCACCACTTTGAAAGAAAAAAAGCACACTTAATTAATTTTTTACTTGATTGTGGTGTTAAACAATAGGGATTTTGGAGAAAGAAAATCTTTTTGAAGCTGTAACAAGCATTGCATCTGGCTCTCTCAGCTTTTGAAAACTGAAAATATTGTGTATAACGTTATGTGTGAGCTGAGACTTGTTTGTGCATTGTGTCCAAAAAGAAAAAAATTTCATGAAGCTATTATCTGGAACAGCAGGCCTCATTCCACTTAACAAGGGTCAACTAGCGGTGAATACAACCAAAAAACACAACCACTTCTCTCTGTCTTCTGAATTGATGATAATTATAACATTATGAGCGCTGACAGGTGAAGTGAATAACAAGACCGGGTGCGTGTGCGTCTCTTACCTGGGGAACACATGGCACCAGGATGCACTATGGGATGAAGGCGAGCCGGCGGAGGCAGTGTCATGCTTTGGGCAATGTTCTGCTGGGAAACCTCGTGTCCTGCCGTCCATGTGGATGTTACTTTGACACGTAGCACCTACCTAAGCATTGTTGCAGACCATGTACACTCTTTCATGGAAACACTATTCCCTGATGGCTGTGTCCTCTTTCAGCAGGATAATGCGCCGTGCCACAAAGCAGAAATGGTTCAGGAATGGTTTGATGACCACAACAACCAGTTTGAGGTGTTGACCCCACCTCTAAATTCCCCAGATCTCAATCCAATCCAGCATCTGTGGGATGTGCTGGACAAACAAGTCCAAGATCCATGGAGGCCCCACCTCACAACTTACAGGACTTAAAGGATCTGCTGCTAACATCTTGGTGCCAGATCCCACAGCACACCTTCAGGGATCTACAAGATCTCTAAAGTTATGCTGGAATTCCAGGACCAATCCATTCTTCCCATAGTGCATCATGATGCCATCTCATCCCTAGGACACGAACACACCCAGCTGTCCACATGATGTAAAATAAATAAATAAACAAAATCTGCTTCCTCAGACCAGGCCAGTGTTTTCCCTTAAAATTTGATTATAGATGTTTATGATTTTTGTATTACTGAGTCAGTACAATAACTTTTATATATAATAAGCTTTAAAAAAAATATTTGTGGGTCAGTAAAGAAAGCGGCGTATTAAATTAGAGAAAAAAAAGCAGCTGGGTTTTGTATGAATTAAAGTGCAACAGTCTAATGAACTGTCTCCAAGATCTCTTAGCAAACACTGCAACACTGACTTTGTTTCAAATATAGTCATATATATATATAGTGTATGTGTGTGTGTGTGTGAGACCATGACATTCATACAGCTGATGTAGAGTTGTAATATATTTCACAGCCAGGCCAGACAGGTGTGAGTATTAGTTCACTGCATAGAGTCATTGTCATCAGTTCTAAGCTTATACAGTCACCTGCTTATGCTGACATGGGCCAGGGCTGATGTCTGGACTACACGTGTCCAGGAAACCATGTAACAGACGTGAGTGTGATGATCAGATACTGCACTCTGGTGCCACCTTGTGGTAAACACGTCACAATTACATTTTAGCATAAATCTAAATAAATAAACAAAACTGAGAGCATGTACACAAACCCCGTGATGAGTTTTATTGTCTTAAGATGACATGTAAATCATGACAAAGCCTGAGGCAGCTGAACAGATGAAGCAGACCAGTTCCCACGCTTCCTTAAATATAACATCAACTTTTCCCACCCCCATTGACTGAGGTTTAACAGGAAACGCATCATGATCAGGAAGAGCGAGTGCTTCTGATCCACTGCAGCCGTCCAGCTGAAGCCTCTGGGATTCCGGCCTCGCCCATAGGACCAAAGAGAGCTGCTCAATCCTCTCTCTGATACATGGGGAAGACATCCGATTTCCCAATGATGAAAATGTAAAGGCTAGCACAGAGAGAGGAGTGAGAAACACCTCAGCATTGAGAGGAATAATTCTAAGCATCACACAAAACTAAATGCACGCCTCCCGAAAGCTACTGCAGACTAAATACATGATGAAAAGGACGCACCACCACTAGCTAAGACTGTAAAACCCCGACATTAACCTCAGTACAGATACACAGCACATGATCAAATGCAAAACATTTTAAAAATGAACACTAATGCACACATTCCAGAGACCGAAATGATTGTAAACACCGAACAAATCATTCAACCGACGCAGACAGCTAAGCAACTACATGAGAAGCTGATCAGAACTAAAACCATGGCATCAGAACGATCAGTTAATTAACCTTAATTTGGTTGATTGCTTTCAAAATGATGAGACAAACACAAATTATATAAATAAATATCAAATAAATTACATTTGCCTGTATTAAATATCATTTTCAGCAATTTGTTTGGCTTGATTTGACTGTATTTGAATTCCGCAGAGTTTGCTGAAAGAATGTTTTCTAACGCATTTAAGTGGCTCCGATTGTCATAAACAAGATGCATCTGATCGAAAGGGTCTGAACATTGTCAGAAATGTGAAGTTTTGCAACTTCTGCCCAAATTTTTAACGCTTGAACTGCCGAGTGAACATTCTTTCAGCAAAAACGTAACTCGGGGCTAAAAGGGAAAGGGGTCGTTTACAAGATTTAACACAATACAATTGATGAGAGATTTTTCTAAATCACTGGTTTGACAGAGTAAAGTAGATGAAAAAGAAAGAAAACACAAGGAAAAGCAATCCATTCCACCTCCCACCAGGTAAAAAGAAAATTTTTGGTCTGTTGCTCTCAACCCGTCGGCTGAACAGGGAGGTGAAATGAAAAGCAGTGAGAATGCACAGATCCCCTCTCTCATATTCCCTCTGAATCACACAAGCACCCTAACACACACGCATACATTCTCTCACTCACATGCACACACACGCGGGCGCACTCACACTTCCAGTCTTACCAGTACAAACTACATACCACACCCTTAATAACTCGCACAACCAGAGAGGCCACACCCACAGAGAGAGGTGAAATGTACAGAGCACAAACGTGAACAATGAACAATCCTATTACACGCTTGTGTTAGAGGCTGTGTCACTGTGCCAGGCTGGGCTGAGCTTCAGCAGGGCTGCTGCAGGTGTTGGTGACTGTGGGGGTTGTGATAGTGTTGGAGCTCTCCTGCTGTATGTTGCCTGCTGCAAGGCCACGATACGGCACCTCAATGATGCGGGGCTTGTCGATGATGCGAGCGCAGCGGCTACCCTTCTCCACGATTCCAATTATCCAGGCTTGCTGTCCGTCGCCCAGGGAGCTCGTCCGGCTCGCCTTCATCTCGGCACAGAAACGCGCTGCCTGCTCGCGCGGCAGACAGATCAGCAAACCGCCTGAGAGACACAAAGTAATGGTGTGAAAACCTTAAACTACATTAAATTTCAAAAACATTCATTTCTGTATCGATTCATTTCTGTATCGAACCCTGACCTGAGGTCTCAGAGGAGGTGCCGTGCAGAAGGCCAAACAGGTTACCCCCGGCTTTACTGACAGCAGCCATCTTGGCGAGGATTGGCAGGTTGTGGATAACAAAGGCCACTTCATTGCGCTGCTGCTTGGCAAGGTTCCTTGCATGCCCAATGATCCCGAAGCCGGTGATATCAGTGGCAGCATGTGCGTTGAACTTGTGCATTAGAGCAGCAGCTAAAATAAAATGAAAACATCAGTGAAAACGAACCCTCGGCATTTAACCGAGTGACTCAGAATCTGTCGACTGTAATTAGGAAAGATAATTAAAGATTTATCTGAAGCAGTCCTGGAATATGCCTGCACTGCACATCTTTGCTCCAACACATTTAAATCAGCACAGCCTCTTAATTAACCATCGAGCGTGTTAGAGACATTAAATGAGCAGATCCAGAGTGAATTCCGATTATGCTGCAGGGAATAAAGATGTTATTAAACAAGGATTTTCGCTAATGTATTCCCCAGCTCAGTAGGAAAACGAGATGGAGGACACATCTACAGTAACATACACTGATCAGCCATAACATTGTGAGCAGTGACAGGTGAAGTGAATAAGACGGTTGATCTCCTCATCATGGCACCTGTTAGTGGGTGGGATATATTAGGCAGCAAGTGAACATTTTGTCCTCAAAGTTGATGTGTTAGAAGCAGGAGAAATGGGCAAGCGTAAGGATTTGAGCGAGTTTGACGAAGGGCCAAATTGTGATGGCTAGACCACTGGATCAGAACATCTCCAAAACTGCAGCTCTTGTGGGGTGTTCCCGGTCTACAGTGGTCAGTATCTATCAAAAGTGGTCCGAGGAAGGAACAGTGGTGAACCGGCGACAGGGTCATGGGCGGCCAAGACTGGGGAGCAAAGGCTGGCCCGTGTGGTCCGAACCAACAGATGAGCTACTGTTGCTCAAATTGCTGAAGAAGTTAATGCTGGTTCTGATAGAAAGGTGTCAGAATACACAGTGCAGGACGGGTCAGGGCTGTTTTGGCAGCAAAAGGGGGACCAACACAATATTAGGCAGGTGGTTATGCCTATAATGTTATGCCTGATCTGTGTATTTTGCCAAGACATGATGTTAGGTATTGTTCAAAATGGCACAGTATAAAAATAATATTCCCATTAAATGCAGCAGGTTTGACTGTAGTGAAGCTTTGAACATACAAGACATTATCATTTCTAATTGATCTCAGCCATATTACCAGTGCGGTTAAGGGTAGCCATGTTGAGCATGGCCTCCTGATAAGCATGCTCCACTTCCTCCTTTGAGATCACCAGCTTGATCTTGTTCCATTTTTCTGGCTGAGAGAATGAAGACAGAAATTCGACATCAAGAAAACAAAAACATAAAACAAATGCTACCACGGAAGAGGGCAGAATGTGTAAAGATGGAAAAAAAAGAAGAAGCAGCTCGTACTATGTTCAGCCACTGATGAGCGTTGACGGCTACTTGGGTTCCAAGAGGTTTGGTCAGAACAAGCACGTCACCTGGTACAGCACCATCTGGCCTGTGTGGAACGAATAGAAGAAATAGAGAAACGTCTTTAGGAATATTTCAAATACCATCAATGGTTTTAATAGAAACATTTAATTATAATCATTTTTATCCAAAACATGACTCTAGTTTTTTATAAGTATTTATTTCCACTTGACTCCCTAGACAAGTACTTCAGATAACATCCTGTAAATGTATTTAACGACAGTCATGTGAAGGGACACATATATAAATATTATGCAAATGTATAGTTGTATAGAAAAAGAAATGTTTTTGGCCATAAAGGAATACATTTTTCTGCTCTCAAAATACATCAAAATGTGTGGAACAAAGTGCACAAAAATAGGTATCTAATTCTCCATGCAATTAAAAAAATGCTCTCACTCTCTTGCTCTCTCACACACAATTCCAATATATAGGCAATATTCCAATTAAAAGACTCACATGATGAAGTCAGTAGGTGGGCACACTACCGTAGCCACGCCCCCTATGATGATCCAAGGGTTCACAACCGTCTGTCCGCCCGTCACAGAGGTCCCACCCTCTTCAGCTGCAGCGCGAAAGCCTTTCATCATTAAAGGCATCACCTGCTCTCTCTCCTGTAACAAAAAGGCCAGAAAAACAGATTTAACACTGCATTTTGTTCTCTGCTTAACCCTACATGGCACGAATCATGATGCCACTTTAATTTAGCTTGTTCAAGTATTACACTTCATTTAGCTTTAATACATATCATTTAGAAATAACATAAAAATGAGAAGTTTGTTCCTCGGTTTCCTTAATGCAACTCTGTACCTTACGCAACACTGCACAGTGTGTTGCATGTCACGCAAATGGCGAAACAATGTCAGTTGGTTTCAAAGTTTAGGTAAAAAGCCAAAGTAAACAATGTGCCATTAAAAAACGCCTTGTGTCCCTTCTGTAAATGGAGGGTCACTGTAGTGAACTCTGTGGACAAACTGTGACCAGCAGCAGCACATAATTTGCACATACGAATGAACTGAACAGAGCATAAAAGCGCATGGTCAGTGTTTGGCTAGACTCGGAGGCTGCCTTTTGTTCTTCATGTCAAGCTTGACCGTTGAAATGGCCTGCACAAAACTAGACTTGAATACTACAGTGGGATCAGAGTAAACACCCTAGCTCTAGCTGAAAGTTAGACATTCATCCAGGTGAGACAAAAAACACTGAACACTGAGTCGAAAGTAAACTATATTGGCAAAAGTTTTGGGACGTCTGCCTTTACATGCACATGAATGTAATATGGAGTTGTCCCGCCCTTTGCAGCTATAACAGCTCCAACTCTTCTGGGAAGGCTTTCCACAAGGTTTAGGAGTGTGATTATGGGAATTTTTGACCGTTCACCTAGACCGTTCCTCTGTCTTGGTATGCTGAAGCATTAAGAGTTCCTTTCACTGGAACTAAGGGGCCGAGCCCAAGCCCTTAATTCAACGATTTGGAGGGGTGTCCCAAAACTTTTGCCAATATACTGTATACTCATTTAACCATTTAAAACTAGACTTGATTTACCTATTATTACAAATAGAAGTTTTCCCAATTGGAAAATAGCTGAATAAAGGTGTTTTGAGGACAATTTGGGGTAAACAGCACAAGAGTCACAGCAACAATTGCCACACAGCTATTACACCACGGCTCTTCCTCTTCTTTCATGTACTGAAAGATGTTTAGTGACAGAACCATGATCTCACCACAGAGTGTTCAGTATGAGCACTTAACACACAACACAGAGGGGGATTTCTTTAGCATTTGCAAATAAGCAGTGTGCAGGAGCATTATGCAAAACATGGTTTGTCAGGGTTTCCCACAAACCACATGCGCTTATATTAATCTGATCACAGGTGGTGCGTGTGCGCGCATGTGTGTGTGTTAGACGAACGGCTCACCTTCTCGTTCATCTTTTGACTGACGCTCAGTAGCATCAGCATGTTGTCACATTCAGTAATTCCCATGGCATACAGATCGCTCAGCACATTTGCACATGCAATACGACCCTGGAGACAGAACCGCACAAACAGCATGATGCTACGTGAATGGTTAACATTAAATAAGTAACCAGTACGTTGTTAATAGATGATGGAAGACAATGTGCGCTTGTGCAGATGAACAGAACACAGAAGATGTCAGTGGTAATACTTACCATCATGTAAGGATCTTCGACTAAAGGATAGAAGAAATCGGTCGTCTGGATCAGGGACAAACCTCCGTGCCGCAAAGGAATGACGCAAGAATCCATCCCAATGCCTGTAACACACATGATTTCTCATGAAATTAGATTAGAATTAGATTCGAAGCACCGCGGTTACTCATTAATGTGTTATGAAAATCAGGAAGTCACATGTGTTATTTCCTTCAAGCTGCAAGCTAATGTGCTTGGATAAAGCTGGCTGAGTGTTAATGAATTATTTCTTCAAGAGTGCATAGTTCAGCTGAACTGGAGCATAGCGGTCAAAAGAATTGCATTTTCTAATAATTTAGATCCAGTTTCACCTTAAGTACTGAAACAAAACTTCCTTAAATTAAACTCTCTTTCATTAAGCCCATCAAAACAACAAAAATGTTCATGTAAGTCTAAGTTTTATTTATGTTTTGTAACACGAATGAAAACAGGGAAAGTTGTTATTATGCATAATAATTGTTGGGGGTTTTTTTTGTTCTGTTTTTGCATTTCTCGATTATTCCCCAATGTGACCATGGCGAAAATGACCAGATGAAATCTGTTTTAAAAACTGAGCACTTGTAAGTAGTTTAGCAAATAGTAAAATATTTATGATCATCAGGTATATACACCGATCAGGTATAATAACACTGTGAGCAGTGAGAGGTGAAGTGAATAAGACTGATGATCTCCTCATCATGGCACCTGTTAGTGGGTGGGATATATTAGGCAGCAAGCGAACATTTTGTCCTCAAAGTTGATGTGTTAGAAGCAGGAAAAATGGACAAATGTAAGGATTTGAGCGAGTTTGACGAAGGGCCAAATTGTGATGGCTAGACCACTGGATCAGAACATCTCCAAAACTGCAGCTCTTGTGGGCTGTTCCCGGTCTGCAGTGACTGTTTTGGCAGTAAAAGGGAGACCAACACAATATTAGGCAGGTGGTCATAATGTTATGGCTGATCGGTGTATCTCTTTGGCATGATGAGCTGGAGGAGCAGTGTATCTCGGCTTTGACGTCACCGGCTAGTCAATATAATACTGATAGTTGATAACTAGGTGTATATTTTGAAAGGCCATTTCAGCTTGTTATTTTAGTCTAGTATGTAAGCTAGTAGCCAAGTACAATAAACCAATATATTAAAAGTCTTTAGTATTTTTTGACGGCCCCTTAGTGTACACTACAGTGACCTCGCTCTATCAGTCCACAGCGACGGTGTAGCCTGACTCACCTAACCGGGGACCCTGTGAGACCGAAGCTAGCTGGCTGAACTCCGAGGCCACGTCCACGGCTCCAGTCTCCGCTCCGTCCTGTCCCGGCTGAGCTTCGGGCTCCAGTCCCTGCAGGAGTTTGAGCAGTGTCTCCTGCGGGACTTTACACCCTCAGCCTTTCATGTCAGAAAAGGCCGTGAGCCGAAAAGTGCGGTCTAGGCCATGGGTTTCTGGAGCCTGGTAGCCGGCTGGGTAGAAGGCCGAGTATCCTACCGAAGCGACCGACGGCGGCGGAACGGACATGGCTAGTGCTCGTCAGTTAATCGCCTCTCATTCAGACGGCGAAATAACGAACGGCGTGGACTAGTAAATGTCGTTTCCTACAAGGAAGTGAATATGGAGGATGTAGAAACGGTTGCAGCATATTGGCTGTTGTGTACAAGGTTGAATCTCAAATAGCGTCCTATGTGGAAACTTAGTGTACAACAAAGGGAATAGAAACCATTACCTTATGCCCTATGTAGAGCGCTTAAATAGAGAGTAAGCAGGCATTTGGGATAGAATCAGAAAGCGTTTTCGGTTGATACCATTCCAAGTCAAAGACAAGTAGTTACCGTGCAGTTGCGGTTTTTAACTAAAAAAAATTATTTATATTTCCTCTTGACATAGTTTAATTTTCTTGTTTGCGCAAACCTACCAAACCTACTTTGCAATCATACCTACTTGACAAAATAACCTCAGACTAAACACAACGTAACTGGTAATGTTTTATCTTACTCAACCCCCCCGTCTTTTTGTTAAAAATGGTATTGTCCAGCTATTAACGACGCCACGCAACTGGCGGAACAAGTAAAAAGCAGGTGAAGCATTATTATTTTTCTTGTCCTGGAAAAAATAATCTGACAACATTAAAAAGTTTCATTTTTATTCAATGAATTTCATTGACAAGCAGACATTCCAAAAGCCAGAATGTGTCCTCAGAACATCAAGTACACATAATAACACAGGTTATTACTCAGGCTTCCACCAACTGCTTCATAAAAAAATCTTACATAGAAAACTTGTGATGTACCAGCAAGTGTTCACATCACATCACAAGAAATACTTAAAGCCTGGTTATGAAATATCCTTACATGACCAAGTTGCTTTTACACAATTTCAGCACTTGAGATATTTTATGCCTGAATTGAACTTTTAGTGCTGTAAGCCAAATAGTACAGAACAATGCCGATAACTGCTGCGAAGACCTCGGAGGACACCCAAGGACCGTTCCATGCACCCTGAAAAAAAAAAAAAGACAAAGCATAGTTTTAATTTAACGATATTGTTTAAAATGTCCATACAATGATGCTTCTATGTCATGTGGAGACACAAAGTACCACGTTACTCACCCTGTGCTCCACATTGACAGAAAAGAGAGGCTTGATGGCTTCTACATCTTCATTATTTCTCTGGGCCTGCAATAACACATTTATCATCAGCACCATTTGTAAAAAAAAAAAATTGCTGGCTCTGTGCATTCCATTAGCAACTCTCTCCTACATTGCTAAACATTTAAAATGAAGATCTGTCACACCTTACGCAGGGTGCTGTAAGCCTCCTCATCAAAGAACTTCACTTGATATGTGCCTGAGCTGGCTTCTTTGTGGGGAATGCTCCAGGAAACCTGTGAACAAGAACGTGATCAGGGTTTAATTGTGTGTACAAAAGGCAAAAAGTCAAGATGGTTTAATATGAACCTACGTATGGCATCACGTACCTGATATTTTCCAACATCCTGACCTCTGGTTACTGGAAACTGTTTGCCATTAACATCTGCGTAGAGGGCAATGCTCTAGCAAGAGGGAGAAAGTTAAGTTGTCTTTATTTGTCACGTACACTGATCAGGCATAACATTATGACCACCTGCCTAATATTGTGTTGATTCCCCTTTTGCTGCCAAAACAGCCCTGACCTGTCGAGGCCTGGACTCCACTAGATCCCTGAAGGTGTGCTGTGATATCTGGCTCCAAGATCGGGCCTCCAAAGGCCACACCTCGCAACTTACAGGACTTAAAGGATACTTTAGATAGATACTGATCACTGCAGACCGGGAACACCCCACAAGAGCTGGAGTTTTGGAAATCCAATGGTCTAGCCATCACAATTTGGCCCTTGGTCAAACTCACTCAAATCCTTATGCTTGTCCATTTTTCCTGCTTCTAACACATAAATTTTAAGGACAAAATGTTCACTTGCTGCCTAATATATCCCACCCACTAATAGGTGCCATGATGAAGTGAATAACACCGATGATCTCTTCACCTGTCAGAGGTCATAATGCTACGCCTGATCAGTGTACACATTACTGCAAATCCCTGGGGGTTGGGAGTCAGAGCACAGGGTCAGCCATGATGCAATGCCCCTGGAGCAGTGGTAGGTTGGGGGCCTAACGGTGGCAGCTTTGCCATGCTGGGGCTTGACCCAGAGCCTTGACCACTTGAGCTACCACCACACCGAGAGAGAGAAAGAAAGAGAGAGGCAGAATAGCTTGCTTGGGCAATGCTACAGATTTGTTTTGGTAGTAAGAGGTGGAGAAGGAAGGTATTTAGAAGATCATTTCAAAGAAAAATGATTAAGCCATGTCCTTAACAAAAGTTTCATGGATAAAATGGGCCTCCAGTTTGAAATGTTCATTTGTGCCTTCTGTCAGTCATTTTATAGACAGTCTACAATCTAATCTCGGGTAGGGGGAAAGGCGAATCTTATCTAAAGTACTTTATAGGTCAGTATGCACACATTAACAGCTGGACAGCCGACTTAGAACCTGAAAATAACACTAGGGGTGCATTAATATGCCAATTTCGGGAACAAACTGTTTAATCACAGTCATTCTGCTGGACAAAATGTAGATGTACAAAGGTTGTACATAAAGCTGGTTTCCACACTGTAATTTTTGGTTCATTTTTTTTTTTTTTTTTTACCTGGGCTCCATTTCCACAGGCCAGGCTCAGCTCTACAATGAAGACCGTCTCGGAGGAGATCACTGCATCAGCGGTTGTGTATGATGAGGTGGAGATCACCGGCTCTGTGCAAGAATCAGCTAGGAGAAGAGAAACACATTTTTTTTTTACAAATATAAATGGTTTATGGTACCATGAAAAAACCTAATACTGATTAATCCTAGTACTTCCCCTACTCTAATGATCTACCCTGTTTGATACACTGCAGTTTACAGCTTTTTAGGACTATTTGAAGGTTAAATGGACTTTACAGTACAGTATAGTACAGTGCAGTGCAGGAAGGTAACACACAGTACAGATAGAAACACTTGGACTATCAGCCTTAACAGGTATGCTCCCGACTGCTTCAAGTCTACCTAAATAGCGAACAACGCTTTGAGGTTTCACAAAAAAAAGTCAAACTTAAAAACATATCCACCTGCACAAAGAGCCGCACAAAGAGCCGCACAAAGAGCCAAAACTGCCACAATTATTCGCTTCATTTTGCTTCTTAGTTGGTCGCGAAAACCCAAAGCCAGCAACTTCAGACAGGAAAGAAAAGATCGAGGACCAGCCAATGAGAGTGACACAGACACGTCATGTTTCTCAACACGGAGTAGACCCGGTTTAGAGAGCGCCCTCAGGCGGAAACCGCCGCTACTACAACTACACAACCACACAGCTAGCGGCTAATTTACACTAAACATACACTGTATTGCCAAAAGTTTTGGGACACCCCTCCAAATCATTGAATTCAGGTGTTGTTTTTCAAGGGTTGGGCTCGGCCCCTTAGTTCCAGTGAAAGGAACTCTTAATGCTTCAGCATACCAAGACATTTTGGACAATTTCATGCTCCCAACTTTGTGGGAACAGTTTGGGGATGACCCCTTCCTGTTCCAACATGACTGCACACCAGTGCACAAAGCAAGGTCCATAAAGACATGGATGAGTGAGTTTGGTGTGGAGGAACTTGACTGGCCTGCACAGAGTCCTGACCTCAACCCCATAGAACACCTTTGGGATGAATTAGAGCGGAGACTGTGAGCCAGGCCTTCTCGTCCATCATCAGTACCTGACCTCACAAATGCACTTCTAGAGGAACAGTCAAAAATTCCCATAAACACACTCCTAAACCTTGTGGAAAGCCTTCCCAGAAGAGTTGAAGCTGTTATAGCTGCAAAGGGTGGGACAACTCCATATTACATTCATGTGCATGTAAAGGCAGACGTCCCAAAACTTTGGGCAATATAGTGTAAATATGGCACATGAAACTGGTCAGTTTAAAAATGCAGTTTGAGAGAGAGGGAGAGGAGAGAGAGAGAGAGAGAGAGAGAGAGAGAGAGAGAGAGAGAGAGAGAGAGACTGATAAAATTATTTATTCTGTTAGGAGTGCATGATGCACTGACTGATTTTATCTATTTATATAAAAAAAGCTTTGGCAATATTTAATATTTTTAACAGAGAAAAACACTCAGACATGCAAAGAGAAAGATAGAGAGGGAGAGGGAGGGGAGAGGGAGAGGGAGGGGGGAGAGGGAGGGGAGGGGGGAGGGTGAGAGGGAGGGGGGGAGAGGGAGGGGGGGGAGAGGGAGAGGGAGGGGGGGAGTGAGAGTGAGAGAGGAAGAAAGAGAGTGAGAGGGAGAGAGAGGGAGAAAGAGAGAGTGGGGGAGAGTGAGAGGGAGAAAGAGTGAGTGAGAGGGAACGGGAGAAAGAGTGAGCGGGAGCAGGGGAGAGGAAAAAAGAGTGAGAGAGTGAGGGGGGAGATGGAGAGAGAGCGAGAGAGAGCGAGAGAGAGAAACTCATCAGCTGTTTATATTTTCCCCTTGAGGAGTCCTAATTATAGTAATTAAATCTTTGCATTGTAACTGCACCAGTCAGCTAGTTATTTTTTCAGATCTTCCTGACATCTCTCCTGTTGTAAGTATGGACATGATACAACCAGTGTTCAGAGCCGGACATCATGAGGACATTCCTCCAACATGATAAATATCAGTAACAAGATTGAAACTCTGGCATCAAAATAACACTCGTGCTCACACTTGTCATTACGGCTGGAAGTGAGGCTTGTGTGTGTTTTGATAGGTCATGGACCTGTCTCATTTCCTCAGATTAAACCTGCACCAGATTCCTTCAGCTGCATTAAAGTGATATTTCTCCAGCATCAATTTCGATTCGTGTTTTTAATCTTTAAATCTCTCCATAATAGTCTGTACAAAGTATTTAATACATTCAAGCATGATTACAGACAATATTAACACACAATGATATGAATCCATACATTCAGATAGACAAAGAGCACATCTGTGCTGTACATCAAAAATGCGTGCAGTACGTCACACCACACTGTCACAGAGCGGCAGTACAACATCTTTTCTAACAGTTAACTAATATACTATGTCAAATAGTACACTACGGAAAGTTCTAGCTCGCCGAAATAAAAATGTCCTTTGCAACTGCTGTATCTTCTTTTTCTTTTGGTCAGCTGCAAAGGCAATAATCAGGCCTGTTCTTTTACAAAAACAATTCTGTTCCTTGATTTTTTTTTTTTGTGCTTAAGATTGTTTACGCTAAATTTGCTTGTGATGGGATTCCATCTCTGTAGCTCATGCTCGTTATTCTCTATATGCGGCTCTCCTCTTCTCACTGGATACAGTCCATGACGTGAATCTGCAGGGTGTCCATGTCCGGAGCATTGTACTGACACTTAGGACACTGGTATTCGTTGCGATTTGGCTGTTGTATCCCTGCTCCTGGAATTACTGCTACCAGAGAAGAAGAAAAAAAAACAGACCAGTAAGATACAGAAAGCAAAGTACAGCGACACAATATATGAGATATTCCAGTGGACACTCTTACTGAAAATACTACAGCACCATCATCTGCTGGCCAGGCCTTGATTTTAATGTGTACAAGTATGATATTTATGTCACAAGCCCTATATTCTAACTGGGGAGTGACATAGTGTCACATGACTATTCATTTCCTATGCACATGCTTGAGGGTACTGATTCTAGTGACAAACACTGACCACAGCATGCCCACAAGTGAAAACAAGAGCAGTCGCAAGAGACAAACTGCAAGTGAGTCTTGTCGCTTGTTAATGTGAATACACACACAGGTAGTGATGAATAACAGATGAGATATTAAAGTGCATACCAGGTGGTGGAAGAGGTCTGTAACTGTCCATGTGTCGTTGCTGCATCTTCTCCTGCTTGTGGAGATTGAGTTCAGTGAGTGTTTGGCTGAGTTTTTCCTGCAGCTCCTCCTTCTTTTGGTTGAGCTCCTCTCGCGCTCGTCTCTCTGCCTGGAAGTCAGACTTGTAGATCTCCGCCTGAGAAAGAGGACACGTGTATGAAGACACGGATGTAGTTTGGGCTGTCTCACAAACCTCCCATGGAAAGGGGAGGCTGGCATTATATGGCAAATGGATGAAACATATTTAGTTGTGTATGGTGGATGTTAGTTGATTAGACAAGCTACAGAGAGAAGACAATGCTAGCCTGAGCAGAAAATCTGATTTTTTTAGCCCCCTTAAATCTTTTATCCAGAAAACACTATTTTTGCAGTCATCCACATCAATAGCATGCATCTTAGGGGTATTTATAGATTCAGATTTGCAGGGGAAAAGCCAATTTTACACCAGAATTTGTAAGCTTGCCTGCTTCCTGAATGTTCCTATGTTGTGGGGTTTTTTTTTGGTTTTTTTTTAAATACACTAGGGCACACAAGTGTATTTCTTTGTAGATTTTGTGTCCAGTGTTAACTGAAAAATATCGGATATGGTATATGACATGATTAAAATCGGATGTTTCCTGGTAAATGGATGTTTACATACCAGCATGTTAGCTGGTAATTTCATGCAGCAAATGTGTATCACTACATACCAGCTGCACAGGGTTGAGCTTAAATATGATTACTACTAGATCAATTTACAAATCTTACAATTTATAAATACAATTTCAATCAGAAACAGCCATGATTGACATATTGCTAGAGCAGAGACATTTTTGTTCATCATACACTATATTGCCAAAAGTTTTGGGACACCCCTCCACATCATTGAATTCAGGTATTGAAGCGTTACAGCTGCAAAGATTGGGCCAACTCCGTATTACATTCATGTGCATGTAAAGGCAGACGTCCCAAAACTTTTGACAATATAGTGTATTCTCGTTGCTCTGAATGAAAGTTCAGGAGCCCAGGTCTTATGCCTTAGCAGTTAATCTGAGACTCAAATACTAGTCAGAATCTAAACTTGACTGTATTATTTTGTACAGTAGAACCTCAGAGCACGCACATAATTCGTTCCTAAATTCTGGTCGTTTCGTCAAATAGTAACCCCTTTTACCACATCAGCTGCTTTGATGGCCTCTTTGCTTTTCAAAATTGTCGATATCGTCGACCTAGCCATATTGTACTGCGTAGCAAGATCAGACACACAAACATCACGTTCATGCTTGCCAATATATAATAATTTCCTTCTTAAGTTCAATGGTTATTTTCTTTATCACCTTCTTCCAACTATCAGTACCATTCTGCACTTTCTTAGGGGCCATGCTGGAATTACTTTGTATAGAATAATACAAATAATATCAAGAAAAGAACACAATAATGATGTTCACAGCTACTAGGCGCATGTACAGTCATGACAGAAGACTGATCAAAACTGACACACTCATGCTTTTGTTTACCTGATAGCGGGGGGCTTGAGTTGGTGGTTCCCGGGCCATACTCCAAAAAAAAGGTAGTTCATAGGAGGCTAATTTTTTGGACGTAACCCGATTTGTACGTACTTGGGGACGTTCATGCCCCGAGGTTCTACTGTATATGTTTTACAGAAGAAAAACTTGCCATTTTAAAGCTGGTCTTCACTGTATTTTACACCACTTTATATGCAAAACAAAATCATAAAATCTATCTATTATCCCCCATATTGGTGTATTATTTTAAAACTGTGTTTTAGAACATACCTTCTGTTTGTGGTTTGGCCTAGGCTTTGCAATTTCTGTATCACTGAAACATAAGCGCACATCTGGCCTACCTTTGAAGTACCTGCCAACTTATTTTCATCACTGTAGAAGTGCTTGCAATACAGTCCAGCCTTAATTCGTGCAGCTTTTCATCAAACTAGCTAGTAGCAGTACAGCAGGAGACTAGCAAGCACAAACCACAATCTTACTATTTTTGGCATTTGCACCACGCCCCTAGTAAGACGTACAAGTACACCGTGCAACTTTGCCTCCCAACACGGGTAAAAAAAACATTCCACTGTCATTAAAACTCCACCACTGTTGTTGAGTTAGCTTATGTTGCCAGGGAGCCGGCCAGAAAAGATGGTTTTGCAACATGTTTAAATTGTAGTTGCTGACTGCTTTCTTTTTTGTAAGCAAATCTCCTGAATTGACCTTTGGTAAATGCTTAATAAACAAGACCGAGCACATCGGGCACATGAAGTACATTTCTCTCTCACAAATCAAATTAGAGATCCAGGCGATGAAAATAACAATTCAGCTGTATTGAGGGATGAGGGATGCATGTGCACTTGTGTAAGAGAGAATTGCATATTTTTTTCCTGCTGACCTGTGCTGTGAGCACTTCAATGGTCTCTTGTAAGGTCCTCTGCTGCTCCAGTTCTTCCTTAAGTTTGTCGATGTGAGCTTGTTTCAAGGCCAGAGCTTTCTCAGCTTCCTCTAGTCTATGAGAAAGCGTCTCGGTTTCTCCACTCTAACAGAGAAACAAACACGTATAGACAGAGAGAACAACATTATCACTGCCTGAGCTACCCAGCTTCCTTATATGCAATCACTCCAATTAGTTTAAATATCATTAATGTTAAATGGCAACTCATTTCACATACCCTGTGAATGGCTAGTTTCTCAGTTTTCAGTTTGGTGTCATAATCCTGAAAGAGACAGGTGTAAGCATGTTGGAGTTGAGCTAGCTTCCTCCTAGAAGGGAACGAACAGATGGAAAAAAATGGAATTAAACATTAAACCAGTCAATATTCATGAAGCTGATATGAACACATGCCGTTACTACCAGTTGGACAGTATGCTTGAAAGAACGCACTGATTCAACACTGAGTCGATAACTGGGCCTGTACTGGGATCATCCGATTTGACAGATTTGCCAAAAAAAAGGAACAAATCCCTGTGTTATCAGAGTAATAAACAAAATAAGTGCATTTCAATTTAGAAATACTTTCATCTAGTTTTTTTTTGTTTTTTTTTAACAAAGTAAATAGTTTTGCACAGTCATTCTGTATCATTCTGACAAAATTCAACAAAACTGTAGAGCGAATTAATTTACTCTGCACAGCAATCGATAAAATCACTGTAACATAACCCTCTTATTTGTCACCGCTAGAAATCAGAAGCAGCAGCAGCAGCAGCTTGGGCCTCACCTTTCCTCCACAATGACACCCCGCTCTTTCTTCAGTGCTGCCTCCAGGTTTTGTGTCTGCAAAAGGAACTTGTCCATGGTTACGCAATGCTGCTTCTTCTGCTCCTCCATATCGCGCTCCAAAGTCTGCAAGTTCTCTGTCTTACAGCACAGCCTAAGGACATATACATCGGCAAAATCAAACATGCATGTGTGTTTAAATCATTGCTGTGGCTATTAACCATGACACACACACACACACACAATACTCAAACGTGCATGTGTGCACCAAACATGTTCACTTGCCTTTCTTCTAAACGTCTTTTATCTTCTTCACACTTGTCTAGGGATGCTTGGCGCTCTTTCAGCTCACCAAGTAGAGAAGTGACTTGAGCCCTCAGAGCCTCACTGTCCTTGGTCAGCTGCAAAAACGAAACAGACCAATTTGCAATCAGCATGAACCACAAAGTGAACCAGCGCACAATTGTAGGAGAGATGCGAAAAGCAGTGTTTGTTTGTGCATACCTGAATATAATCCTTCTCTTTCTGTTTGAGTAGAGCCTCTGTTCGATCCCTTTGCATTGTGTTCTGTTCCAGTAGATTCAGTTTCTCCTGAAGCTCTCGATACCTATGCCAAAAGAACAAATACAAGGCGTATACATCCAAATCAACACCTTTCTTTTAGAGTACCGTAACAAATTATGTTCCTTATTTTTAACCAGCAAATAAACATGCTCTAAATGGACTGGTGGCGACTCAACAAAGGGAAGGAGGTACTGTACATGCACACATACAGTGAAGCACAGCTCTCCTCACCTGCCTTGAGTAGCCTGAAGCTGTTCTGTTAGTTTAGCCAAGTGAAAGCTAAGCAGACACATGGAGCAGAAGATTAAGATGAACTTGATTTGGGACAGTCACTAAAAAAAGTTTGTATCATGTACAGTAATCAAGAGAAAAGTGGATGTTTGTCATTGTCAAACCCTGAACAGAACCCACACACAGTGCAGAACTGAGTCCTTATTGGCCATTACAAAAACAAAACAAAAGAAAAAAAAAAGAAAAGAAAAATAGTGATAGGATTGTACCTTTCTGGAGAGAAAGCATTTGTTTTCTGAAATGTCTCCTCTGTTACAGCGCCAGTCTGTAAAAGAAAAAAGACAAAAAAAACAACTACATATTTAAATCTGTTTCAAATTTATCTTCTTTCTGTCACGTACACAATCATACACAGTACAACATGATGTATTTTAGTTTTACAAAATGTAAAACTAAAATATTAAAATAAAATAATTTGAATAAAAATGTAAAACTAGAATATAAAATATAAGAAATGATTAAAATAAAAATGTAAAACTAGAATATAAAATATAAGAAATATAATTAAAATAAAAATGTAAAACTAGAATATAAAATATAAGAAATATAATTAAAATAAAAATGTAAAACTAGAATATAAAATATAAGAAATAAACTAGTAGAAAAGAATAAATCTAAAATGTTAAAGTACTACAAAGATATAAGAATATAATACAAAATATAAAATAGACTATCATTATACAATATATAAAAGTAAAAAAAGAATAAAAATAAACGACAATAGAATAGAACATAAATGAAATACGCAGAATAGTGATAGTAAAATGTACAGTGAGATGGGTGGATGGATGTGGACAGAATATAGGTAGAAGTTGAAATATTGACATAGTTATGGTTAAAGTCTGGTTTTTGTCACCTGAGATTTGTTGTCATCGCTGTTTAGGAATATTTTAGGTGTGCTTTCGTATTTGACTGAATGCGCACAACACATGATAAAGACAGAGATCAGCGATACACAAGTTGATTTTCTTTTTCTTTGCAAGATGAATATACCTGGTATGTAACATACCTCAAACATATTTTTCACTTTATTAAAATATTGCAATGCATTTAAAGTACATTATTAAAGATTAACAGGCCGTGACTCTTTCTTGTCAAAGCCAGTAAGATAGTACACGCCCTCAGACAACAACAGCAGTGCTCGATCCACACCCCCAAGACACAAACTACATACTACATGAGTGACGTTAGTATGAACATAGGGATAGTCCCTTTGAAGGGAAATTGTAATGCTAAAGCATCAACCACAAAAGGCCCGCAGACTTGCTTCTTTTGACCCATGTGAACTTGGAAATACTGAAATAGCTTGCGGTATACTGGGTATCAACACTAACCAGAATTCATATCAGATCCACAGCATAGCCAGTAACACTGTACAGCATGAGGAAGCTTATACATCACAGTGCTTAACTAAAACTGACAAACAGCATTCTTTTCTTCCTTCGTCTATCATGCCTATATACATGTACTCTGGTTTCTCTACGGCTAGCCAAAAACGAGCTGTGTGTTGTGCTGGCAGTGGAGTAAACAGAAATGAATGTCAGTGGAATGAGGAAATGAAAAATTAAAATCCTGATTGCTGTCCTGATCTGTACAATCAAACTGGTAACTGGTATTCAAAGGCACAATAGGATACAACAAAACAAACTGGCATACTGATTGGAAAGTTGCAAGTTTGAATCCGAGGACCAATAAGCTTTTGCTGCTGGGCCCCTGAGCAGGGCCCATAACCCGCAATAGCTCAGCTGTGTTAAAAAAAAAAAATAATGGGATGAATGTCGCTTTGGATAAGGGTATCTGCTAAATGCAGTAAATGTAAGTACTTTTCTCTTGCAGCAAGCTACTGGCTTTCACCTCTATGCTTATAGTGTAGCTACACCGATCAGGCAAAACATTATGACCACCTGCCTAATATTGTGTTGGTCCCAGTTTTTGCTGCCAAAACAGCCATGACCCGTCCTGCACTGTGTATTCTGACACCTTTCTATGAGAACTAGCAACAGCAGCTTGTCTGTTGGATCGGACCACACGGGCCAGCCTTCGCTCCCCACGTGCATCAATGAGCCTTGGCTGCCCATGCCCCGGTCACCGGTTCACCACTGTTCCTTCCTTGGACCACTTTTGATAGATACTGACCACTGCAGACCGGGAACACCTCACAAGAGCGGCAGTTTTGGAGATGTTCTGATCCAGTGGTCTAGCCATCACAATTTTGCCCTTCGTCAAACTCGCTCAAATCCTTACGCTTGCCCATTTTTCCTGCTTCTAACACATCAACTTTGAGGACAAAATGTTCACTTGCTGCCTAATATATCCCACCCACTAACAGGTGCCATGATGAGGAGATCATCAGTCTCATTCACTTCACCTGGCACTGCTCACAATGTTATACCTGATCGGTGTATCTGGCTTATAGACCAGAAATAGGAGAAATGCATAATCCCAACTGGCTAATACTGTTTCTTAAAACAGCTACTGTTATGCAATAGAATGTGATTAAAAAAGGAATGGATTCATTAAAAAAAAACTTTCATTATAATCAGTAGGCCTATAAGAAATGTTATTACCCAGTAGTGCATGCACTTGTGATAGAAAAATATCAGCGAGAATCAAGGGGAAGGTGTACAGGACAGTGGTGAGAGCGGCCATGCTGTATGGTTTAGAGACAGTGTCACTGAGGAAGAGACAGGAGTCAGAGCTAGAGGTAGCAGAGCTGAAGATGTTGAGGTTCTCTTTGGGAGTGACAAGATTGGACAGGATTAGGAACGAGTACATCAGAGGGACAGCTCATGTTGGACGTTTGGGGGACAAAGTTAGGGAGAACAGATTAAGATGGTTTGGACATGTTCAGAGGAGGGAGAGTGAGTATATTGGTAGGAGAATGTTGGACATGGAGCTGCCAGGCAGGAGGCAAAGAGGAAGGCCAAAGAGGAGGTATATGGATGGAATTAATGAGGATATGAAGCTAGTGGGTGCAAGTGTTGAGGATGCAGAAGATAGGGATAGGTGGAGAGAGATGATTTGCTGTGGCGACCCCTGAAGGGAAAAGACAAAAGAAGAAGAAGAAGACCCAGTAGTGCCTGCACTTCCTTAGAGCCTGGGTTTTTGGTGTTAGTTTATAGAAGAAATGCTGATGTGGCTGTTTGACACTCCTATGGTGCAGCATACAAAGGCATACTATAGAATCATGTGCAACTTCATGGCAACAGTGAAGGCCCACGTATAGGAGTGATGGTGAGGCGTCCAAAAATATTTGGCTGGTCAAGAATTTCAGTTAACTAAACCAACAATCAAAAATGTGAGTTTGCGTGATTGTTTTTTGGTGTGTGTGACTACTTGTGTCATATGGGCTGGTTTGAGCATTTCAGAAACTGATGAGTCTCTAGAGCTTACACAGAATTTATACAAATACTAACCATTTCTGACTTTAATATTTATTTTGATGCCACTCAGCTATTAAACACCCAGTTTCATTTATCCTAAAAAAAACATGAAAGTTTCACAATGTGATATTCTGATAAATTTAGTTCTGTTAATACACTAAGTTTATAAAAAAAAAAAAAAAAAAAAGTATGCCAGTGGGTCAGGTCATGTGGTTTAGCCACGGTATATAGTGAATGCAAAATGAAAGCACCTGAGTAAGCTGTGTCACTTTGAAGCGTAGCTGGTCCACAGTATTCTGAAGGCATTCGATTTCTTTTTCTCTCTCCATTTTCAACTTATCCAGTTCCTCATTTCTTCTCTTAAGCTCTCTCATTCCTTCCTCTAGCTTCTCTTTATGACTCTTCAGTATCCTTAGGATATCGTTTGAACCTTCACTTGGCTATAGAACACAAGAGGTGTATGGAGTTAGCAAACCAGCAACACTCTTACTCATACATAATCATAAGAAAGATAAGTGGGGTTAGGGTTAGGTTTACAGTACTGAAACCAAGAATAAGTGTCCTTTTCCACCCCTACCCACAGTAACAACCATGTTTAACTTAGAAAATGAATGCACAGTGTAATTTATCAAGCTTGTGTGACCAAAATTAAGCTGTATTATGATAATCATAATGCCTGGAGCAGTGCAGAATAACACCTTTTATTATGGCAAAAAAGAGCAACATGGAGCAGCCTGATGAAAATAAAGTAAAATTCCGATACCATGAAAGCAGGCACCCAGTTTAAAGAGTTTGGGAGGGTGGGGACAGGCTTACCTGACAGGCCCTGCTCTCTCGCCCATAGGGCAAGCTTTCACCAAAACTGTGAATATAACTACTGAGGGAACTATTCTCACTAGATGCCTAAACAAAGACACAAATCGACATTATAAACTAGAAACATTGAGGTGTATAGTGGAAAACATGTGTTCTCTACCAAACTTCGAGGCATTGCCTGTCTGTCAGTGTCTTGTTCTGTATCCACCTTCCGCTCACTCACGGATAAGTCCTGGTAATGAAAGGCAATAACAAACAGACAGGAATCAGATTTTGGAAAGATGCCATGTTTAATTAATGTCAAAGTGTAAAAAAAAAAAAAAAAAAAGATTTGACGCTGTTTGTTTAGACTTACATTAGGATCATCTGATAGTCTGTTACTGTCTGCACGGGAACTCTCTTGGTTCCGATTCTGACAGGCTGTCTCTGTGCCAACATCAATGCCTTGAGGTACGACTTGACTGCCGCTGGAGTTGAGCTTGCCCAGCAAATTCGTATTCTCCTGAGCCAGCCGCTCAACCAAAGCCCTTGCCTCACGAAACTTGCCACTCAGAAACTCTCTTTCCTCCCTAGATCTTCGCTGCCATCCCTCCATTTCCTCACACCTGTTTTTCAGGGCGTCATTGCTCCTCTTTAGCGCCTCTGTAGGAGGGTCAGAAAAGTCAAAAAGCCGGCACAAATAACATAGAAATACAACAATCTGACACTGTGCTAGTAATTTTGGATGAAATGGTTTACCATACCTCGTAACTGGTGGTTATCCAAAAGAAGTCTGCTGACCACTTCATGTCCAGCTAATTCAGGTGGCACCCTTAGTGATCCTTGAGAACTATTCGTTAGTGAGCCTTGACTGGCAGCCCCCACTGCTTCCTCTCCTGCCATGTCCCACTGGAAGGCGTTGACCCCGTAAGGCTGGGGCTGGACCATGACCTAGGACCTAAGATACACAGAACGCAGCATGTTTGTGAATGTAACTCCTGAGCGTTACGTTTTACTCCAAACCTTCTTTCTACGGCTTCCTCATTTCTGACCTATTAAAACTGCCCGTGCTTTGAGAGGCGTGATTTAATTCTGTATGCTGGAGAACTTCCTTTTGAAACAGAAAGTCAGGGAGATCCAAGTCAGAAAGGATCTGAGTGATTTCCACATTAGTCAACAGCGTTCGGAAGACACCACACCTCATATGCCAAATCTAAACATTTAACAATGGCTTAGCAAACTGACGAAATAAGAGGCAAAGCGTTTAAAACAGAGCTTGTTTTTAAGCTTATAGGTAGATTTCTCAAGCATGACAAGCATAAACAAAGTCTTGGTACATCCAAATACTCACTAGCTTGCTGTTTCATATGCGCACACACAGACTGTATATAAAAATGCACACTGCAGTCAAGAAACATCATACATTTGAGCTGAACTCAAGATTTTAAGAAGGACGGATTGTTTTGAAGGAGGATACGAGCCATGTTTGCTACTGAAAAGCACTGGTCTAGAGACTATTTACATAGATGCAAATTTAATAAGTACAGTATGAGTCATAGGAAGCATCGTTAGTTTTCATGATCAAGTGTAAAATGATCATTGGAATAAAGACAAGACACACTATGTATATGGGTGTTTGTGTCTGCAAAGTTAAGAAACTCGTATAAAAACATAAATTAAATTTCGACCTGTATTACTCTAGGTGTCTTTTAGACTTAAGCTACATTTTTCCTCGACTGTTAAGACCCTAAATGAGCTGAATGAAGTGAATCCTGACATGGACTTCGATTAAACTTTCAATTTACTTATGATCATTTCATTTCGAAATTCTGCCAGTGATAATGGACTAATCTATCCACCACCAACCTTTACTGTGACTAGGACGGACAGCAGGCTAACACATCTAATTATAACGCGTATGTTTACAAATTAAACGTGATTCTTAGGCGCCACAGTGACATTTCTCTCACCGGCTAGCTGTATTTTCAGCTAGTTAACTAGCTACCTGGCTAGCAAGATAGAGAACTAAGTACCCAGCTAATAAAACATCAACAACACAGATAACACCACAAGACGAATGAAGAACAATAAACATTGAATCAGATTTAAGAAGAAAAAATACAGAAACGGAAACCCAAATCATTTTTACCTGGCAGTCCTTAAAGCGTATCGTATAGCTTTAGCCGAGTTAGCTAGCTAGCAAAACAGATAGCAGCTAACTTAGCGTTGCTCGGAGTACGGAAGACTTGTTGAGGCGACAGAAAAGCTTTGACAAACACCCCACGTTAGTGGTTAACAATGGCTTCCAGATTCTGGTACCATATTAAAAATAAACGTGGCTTACAGACTAGCTTGCTAAAGGCAACTCAGTTCTATAGGTTTATGTAGGTGGATAGTTCTGAGGAATTCCCCTTGTTTCTTCCGCACTTCATCACAGCAGCGCTACCGCCGCAGAGTCCTGTCACTACCCGACCTGCGTTTCCTGCCCGACACCCACTGCGCATGCGTAAATATTTCATGCACTCGAATCTGGGACACATTTTCTACACTTACAAACAAAAGGCACGCGTTTTTACACACGCCTATTTTTGTATAACATACACGTCGTGTATCTACACTCAATTAATCAGTAATTTCTGCAATTCCAGAGTGCACAAATTGTTCCATCAATGGGCAAGGGAGAGGGGGTAAAACATACACTATATTCAGGTGTTGTTTTTCAGGGGTTGGGCTCGGCCCCTTAGTTCCAGTGAAAGGAACTCTTAATGCTTCAGTGTAACAAGACATTTTGGACAATTTCATGCTCCCAACTTTGTGGGAACAGTTTGGGGATGACGCCTTCCTGTTCCAACATGACTGCACACCAGTGACCAAAGCAAGGTCCATAAAGACATGGATGAGTGAGTTTGGTGTGGAGGAACTTGACTGGCCTGCACAGAGTCCTGACCTAAACCCCATAGAACACCTTTGGGATGAATTAGAGCGGAGACTGCGAGCCAGACCTTCTCGTCCAACATAAGTGCCTGACCTCACAAATGCGCTTCTAGAGGAACGGTCAAAAATTCCCATAAACACACTCCTAAACCGTGTGGAAAACCTTCCCAGAAGAGTTGAAGCTGTTATAGCTGCAAAGGGCGGGACAACTCCATATTACATTCATGTGCATACAAAGGCAGACGTCCTAAAACTTTTGGTAATATAGTGTATTTACAGATGTCAGTAACTATATACCTAAATACATGCAACTAGTAAATGATGGAATACTGTGTCTGTACTAACAACAGAAAGATGTCACAAATTTACCAGAGCAGTTTCATTGAAGAAAATATCAATCTGGGTAAAAAAAAGGGGGTCAAAATGAAGACTAAGGGGCATTCAAGGGATTCAACAAGCATCTGAATGACTTCCATAGGGGAATATTTCTGGATCCACCTGATTCATGACCAGGTCAGGTTAGCAATATGAGGAAAGAACGATAGGTGACTGTCCAGATATACTCTAAGATGTTATTATCAGACTGTGTTTCTGCTGAGACGTCAACGAGTGGATCGATCTTCTCATTAGAGAAGGTAGCAAAGTCAGCGGGGTGAGCTGGGAGGGTTAGTGGCTGAGAAGTGAAGTAAAATTGAGCTTATGCAGATCAGATGCAGATGCTTCTTCCGGGTGCGGTAGGATTGTTATGATGTTGGAAGTTACAGAGGCAGGAGCAAATAGAGTGGAACTTATAGAGCAAGAGGGTATGAACAGTTGATGATAGGCAGTGCAGTGAGGGAGAAGGTCACAGACACAATGTGATGATATGAAAAGTGGAGCAGGGAAACATTGCTTTTCCAGGGAACTGGGTGGGAACTAGATAAGAACATTAGAAAGATTAATGCGAAAGATAGCAGGAAGAGCATAGACATGAAATGATTTGGTGATGGGACTGTGAAGGTACAAATTGCAATAAGCCTGTTCCTCAATAACAGGGCAATACAGGATTACTGTCAGTAAATTTTTGGATTGTTGCCAAAGCCTTGATATCTCCCCATGCCGTTATCTCCATTAGTAGATTAGCAGTGGTTACACACAATTTACTACATTCTGTCTTCCTTAAAAAAAATGACGTGTGCAATAGATTGTTGGCAAAAGAAAAATCTGAGATAGTTCATCAGCGTCAAGGATATTGTTGCATCTGGACTATGAATTTATTAATTTACTTGGTGTTCTTTCTCAGCTCAGTTCTGTCACTGATGCAATCCACACTCTTAGGGAGTATACAGAATATGTAGATATACCTCAATTTATTCACGTTCGCTAAAAACCTCACCATTAGAGGGCAGCAGCATACAGTGCATTGCCTCACTGGCTCACTGATACTAGCATACAACAGATCCTTTAAGTCCTGTAAGTTGCGAGGTGGGGCCTCCATAGGGGTAATGTTCACTTGCTGCCTAATATATCCCACCCACTAACAGGTGCCATGATGAGGAGATCATCAGTCTTATTCACTTCACCTCTCACTGCTCATAATGTTATACCTGATCGGTGTATATATTCTATCATGGTATTTTAGGTTTTTCCACTTTTTGTTACCTGGAGTAACAGACTGTATAATACACTCAAACATCTAGGAGTATCTGGAAGTTGAACCAGGGGAATGCCAAATTTAAGAATTTGAAGCAGTATTCCACAAAAAAATAGGTGCATGACAATATTTCACAGCAATTGTAAATTAACAGTTTAGCTCCTGACTTCTTAGAGTAATGACAGATGACATACACTGAGAGAATCCATAAAAAAGATCAATGATAATAACATTCTTGTAACATATTAAATTGCTCTAGATTTTCTAATACAGTGAAAATTAATTTTTCATGGGCACTTCTGCAGTGCATAAATAACATGGACAACTGATCAACCTTGCTGAAAGAGAAGCAGCATAGCCATCATCATTCATGGTACTTTAGATCCAGGGCATTTATGTCAGGTTGAAATATATACATACACTATATTGGCAAAAGTTTTGGGACACCCCTCCAAATCATTGAATTCAGGTGTTGTTTTTCAGGGGTTGGGCTCGGCCCCTTAGTTCCAGTGAAAGGAACTCTTAATGCTTCAGCATACCAAGACATTTTGGACAATTTCATGCTCCCAACTTTGTGGGATCTGTTTGGGGATGACCCCTTCCTGTTCCAACATGACTGCACACCAGTGACCAAAGCAAGGTCCATAAAGACATGGATGAGCAATATAGTGTATTTAGTGATACCTGTTCCCTGTGTGTTTTCACTCTAGAGGCTTGTAGGGATTCAGTTAGATTTGCTGAGTGAAATGGTTTTGTTATTATTACATGAAATTGATGGCTTTAAAATGAATCACACTGTAATATACAAGAGGGGAATCCCTTTTCACAGTGCTCCAGTTAAACTGTTACCCCGGTGTTCTAGGTGGAAATGAATGCTCTGTGTGGGTGAGGTGTGAATACTGAAGCTGACTAAAAATGACATATTACTAGCATTGCTGTAGCATTTTGACGTACACCAATTTTTATATAGTGCAAAGGTTGTGAGTGTAATCTGTTTCCCTGCATTCGTAATTCAAAATGTTCAGAGGAAAAATAAGAGAGAGATTAATAATCATCAGCATTTTATTTTAAAAACATTTCAGTTGTAATATACTATAATACATGGACTGGTTCTACTGGTAACAGGTAACCCAGTGTGGATAAAAGTTTTTGAATGAAACTGTGAAGCAGATACATTAGTACCGTAATAGTAGCATGTAAATGCAATCTAGCTGTAGCAAAGAACAAGAAAACCACTATTCCAGGTGTTTGTTCTCTGAATAAAGCCTAGTGTGTAACCCTGATGTGTAACCAAAATGTAGAACATTTACTGTATTAACAATGTTATTGAAAAAACACAGTGTAATTATATAACACAGTAATGTGTGCATATCCATCATACGACTGATGCTAAATACTGACAATATACACTGATTAAGCATAACATTATGACCAGTGCCAGGTGAAGTGAATTACACTGTAGATCTCATCATGGCACCTGTTAGTGGGTGGGATATATTAGGCAGCAAGTGAACATTTTGTCCTCAAAGTTGATGTGTTAGAAGCAGGAAAAATGGACAAGCGTAAGGATTTGAGCGAGTTTGACGAAGGGTCAAATTGTGATGACTAGACCACTGGATCAGAACATCTCAAAAACTGCCGCTCTTGTGGGGTGTTCCCGGTCTGCAGTGGTCAGTATCTATCAAAAGTGGTCCAAGAAAGGAACAGTGGTGACCCGGCGACAGGGTCATGGGCGGCCAAGGCTCATTGATGCACGTGGGGAGCGAAAGCTGGTCCGTGTGATCCGATCCAACAGATGAGCTACTGTTACTCAAATTGCTGAAGAAGTTAATGCTGGTTCTGATAGAAAGGTGTCAGAATACACAGTGCATGACGGGTCATGGCTGTTTTGGCAGCAAAAAGGGAGACCAGCATAATATTAGGCAGGTGGTCATAATGTTATGCCTGATCGGTGTAATAATACTGTTATAGAGTTAATGCATATCCATCATACGACTGAGCACTAAAGCCTCTGACAACAGACCTTTCTATTCTGCAAAGCCTGTATGTAATTACAAGCTAGGTGAAAGTGGCCTGATTCTGATGAACAGAAAATAATAAAGTTCTAAACTAATAGATGGTGAATGAGCAGACATAGACTGCTAAACACAGCAACAGGAGAAAACATCATGATTTTGCACAAGGGCAATGAAGAGGTACTGAGTTCTCTGGAATACTGGTCCAAGTTGAGTTTAAGGATTAAAATGAAAAAATGGATTCTTATTGCTTTGTTCACGTGTAGCTGTAAAAATATTTATCTACACCCATATACTGTACTAACTGTATACTTCTCTCATATTCCAGTCTTTTCACTCCATTGAAGACATATTTAAGTGCTAAAAGAGCACAGAACCTTGAAATACAGAACATTTTTGAAATGTCATGAAGGACGTATGTGTGAATTAAGCAAAAACGACTATGGAGTGCATTTCATTCTCTGTGTTCCTCATTCATTAGAGAATAATACATGTATTCCACTACAACACCGAGCAGCAGACATACAGAGTGGCATGATGAAGATATTCACCACACTCATCCACAGGGACCGAACACAGGGTAAACAGGTATGGCAGACCTGTACACAGGGCATCACACACCTAAGAAGAAGGAAGTGAGGAACAACACAGCTGTGAGAAATCTCCATGAAGAATATTACATGATTTTATGTGACATTTGTATCTGGTATTGCTGCAACAATAATGCATTCCTTTTCATTGAGCATAAAATGTGTAATCGGACAAGTAGTGCACTGGAAGGTGTGAGATTTCTGAAGATTAAGCTTACCAGATGTGTAAGCAGGCCAGCAGTGCAAAAAGACAGCCAGAGAGGCAGGAAATGGGGACTGCGAAAAGCACCGTGAGGCAACGGTAACTCCAGATTCGTGCTGACTCAAACCCAATGCTACTGTACACCCAAACACGTTCATAACTGTGTGGAGAGGCTGGCTCAGCCAAAACATCACTAAACTCCATCTGTAGCATCAACAAGAGGAAGCAAAAAGAGCCAAATAGCCAGTGAGAGAAAAAAAAAATCATGTTTAACTGAATATGAACACATTATTTATAAGGAACAACAACAAAAAAAATACAGATACTGTTCATTTTGCTTGGTATGACATGGATCCTGGGAGACAATCAGGTCAGCTAGGAGGTTGTGTTAGGGATATGAAGCTTGTGGGCATGAGCAAGCACGCAGATAATAAGCTTGTGTAACCAAAAAGATCCATAAAAGTAAATATGAACAGTGCATTTACAGCATTTATTTATTCATCTTTAATATCCACATGGACAGGTTGGGGCTGTGTTTTAAATCAATACTAACTACTTTATTTGTCCAGAAATAGAACCAACTGAATTTATTAGAAATTGCTGAAGGTATGTACAAAAAAAAATTAAGCACACAGTCTCACACACTAAGTAAAAAAATCTGAACTAAATCTAATGCTGTCTTCAAGTCCTGTTAGAAATATTACAATCACAAGGTGAGAGCAGTGAAATGATGCCACAATGCTGTAACTACTCAGGAACTCAGATTTTTCTTGATGAGCTTCCAAGTGTCAATAAGAAAATATTCAAGTGTTAATTTTGCATGTTAACCTCATCGTTTCACTTTCTTTGAGCAAATAAACTTCTTGTTTTTGAAGATTCAGGAAAAAAAGATGTTTTCTTGTAAACAATTTGTACATTTTCTTGCCACTTTCTATACAATAACCTCTCTTCTGAGGAGGACCTTCTACTTCATGTTTCTTTGGAACACCTTGGCATTTAATAGTAGTGAAAACCTTGCCTACGGTAAATCTGGCCGTCTCACCCTCAAGTGGTTGTTGACTCCATAGGGGTCTCTGGTTTCACAATGGCTTATGGATGCTAGGGAGCTGGAGCAGAACTGTGGTGGTGATGTTGGTGTGGGATGTATCTCCATCACATCTTTATCATAGTCATTGTCACTGTCATCATCGTCATCTATCTTGCACTCCACCAAATACTCATCAGACATCATGGTGACTATATTCATATACAAACATACCATCAACTCAATAGTACATTTCTTAAAAGTTACACGTGTGATTTTCAAAACTGACAAGGCTGCCTGAATAAGTAATTGGTCTCCTGTATTATTAAGCTAATTTAGGATGAGTGGATGCAGACAGGCCTATTCATCAATTATATAAATAACTAACACAGACAGGCCTATTCATCAAGTAAATAAATAATTATATCCTTTCATTAGATGAAAAACATCATGACAGGAAATGCTGACTGTAATAGATTATACACCTGATATAACAACTGACCTGTTGAAGAATAATTTTTCATGACATCTTCAGAGGACTGGACTTACCTTACTAACATGTGAGAGTGTAATAATCCCAATATATGACTAGATTGATATAATACATTGATCAGGCGTAACATTATGACCGCCTGCCTAACATTGTGTTGGTCCTCCTTTTGCTGTCAAAACAGCCGTGACCCATCGAAGCATGGACTCCACTAGATCCCTGAAGGTGTGCTGTGGGATCTGGCACCAAGATGTTAACAGCAGATCCTTTAAGTCCTGTAAGTTGCAAGATGCGGCCTCCATGGGACTTAAAAGATACTTTTGATAGTTATTGACCATATATCTATTATCTGTTATATCTATCAAAAGTATCCTTTAAGACCTGTAAGTCCTTTAAGTCCTGTAAGTTGTGTGGTGAGGGCCCATGGAGACCCCACCTCGCAACTTACAGGACTTAAATGATCTGCTGCTAACATTTTGGTGCCAGATCCCACAGCACACCTTCAGGATTCTAGTGGAGTCCATGCCTCGACGGGTCAGGACTATTTTGACAGCAAAAGGAGGACCAACACAATATTAGGCAGATGGTCATAATGTTATGCTAGATTGGTGTATGTTGCAAATACAACTTGCACATACTTTTCTGTGCACATACTAACTGACATAGCATTATTCATTGACGTACATATTTACATATTTATCTGCACGTGTTCATTTGCACAATTTCTATTATTTGCATTCCATTGTTATGTACCTGTACTTTGCAATGACAATAAAGTTCTATCTATCTATCTATCTATCTATCTATCTATCTATCTATCTATCTATCTATCTATCTATCTATCTATCTATCTATCTAATATGTGAAAAAATAGCACAGATTAATGATCTTATCCAGTTTGGAAAAGCTCTGAACATTAATATCTATGACGTTTCATGCAGGTCATTTTGAATGTTATGTAGTAATAAGCAACTGGACCTATGGGATAATCTGTACATGTTCCTCCACTAATTCAAGGTTGCAGAACAGCTGCTTAGGCTGAACAGTCTGTATGACATGTCTTCCTTACAGGTCTGGCCACATGCTTTCATTACTGTGGCTTTACATTCTAACCAGTTGTCATCAAATCACATTACTCTATAAAGTGATTGATTCATGTACTTACTAAAAACGACGTATCTTAAATCTTTTATTTGCATTTTTGTGATTTAGTGTCATGTTAGATGGAGAGGGTAAATATTTTCTCACTTACCCGCTGCAATTTAGTCCTGGTATACTCCTGTACAATTTATATCTGCTGAAACAGGTCCCACTTTATAATATGCTAAGCAGACAAGATGCATAAAATATCTTGGTCTGTAATACAGTATAAGCTAGAATGCAGAAGAAGAAGAAGAAGAAGAAGAAGAAGAGGACATGGCGGAGTGCCACACTTTTTTTCCCCCTGACCATTCGCCTGTATCATATAGCATGAGTGTCAGTCAAGTGTGGTGTGTGAGAGCATGTGTCTGTGCTCAGTGAAGAATTAGTAGGGGGAACATTGGGTTATTTTTGGGAAAGGAATGACTGAACCTATAGAGGAAGAGAGATCATATTACAACTGAATAGACAATTCAAACACACACACACACATACACACAAACACAGATTTTCATCATCTACTAAAAAATAAAGACGGTAGCTATACTATATTTCCAAATGTTTTGGGACACCCCTCCAAATCATTGAATTCAGGTGTTGTTTTTCAGGGGTTGGGCTCGGCCCCTTAGTTCCAGTGAAAGAAACTCTTAATGCTTCAGCATACCAAGACATTTTGGACAATTTAAATTAGAGTGGAAACTGCAAGCCAGACCTTCTCGTCCAACATCAGTGCTTGACCTCACAAATGCGCTTCTAGAGGAACGGTCAAAAATTCCCATAAACACACTCCTAAACCTTGTAGAAAGCCTTCCCAGAAGAGTTGAAGCTGTTATAGCTGCAAAGGGCGGGACAACTCCATATTACATTCATGTGCATGTAAAGGTCCCAGTTTTGGCCTGGCTCGCAGTCTCCGCTCTAATTCATCCCAAAGGTGTTCTATGGGGTTGAGGTCAGGACTCTGTGCAGGCCAGTCAAGTTCCTCCACACCAAACTCACTCATCCATGTCTTTATGGAGCTTGCTTTGTGCACTGGTGTGCAGTCATGTTGGAACAGGAAGGGGTCATCCCCAAACTGTTCCCACAAAGTTGGGAGCATGAAATTGTCCAAAATGTCTTGGTATACTGAAGCATTAAGAGTTCCTTTCACTGGAACTAAGGGGCCGAGCCCAACCCCTGAATTCAATGATTTAGAGGGGTGTCCCAAAACTTGACAATATAGTGTATATAAATATTATTATTATTATTATAAATATTAGAAATATTAAACACATATTATTAAGTGAAAGCTTTTACTTGACAAATGATGGCCTAGATACTGTTTAATATCTAATATTTTATAAATGTGCCTTTGAAAATATTTGGTGAGTTATTAAACACAGACACAGAAAATTCAAATGCATTTTAGAATGAAATCCATCATTTATTGAGATAATATTGCAAGTCATACAACAACAACAAGTCATTATGTAACACATTTGTCATTATGTAACACATTATGAAACATTTTCAGAAAGGATATAGTGGCACAAAAAAAGAAAGGTGTAGCAGATATTGTATAAAAGGCCTGGTCAGCTTGTAAGGCTGCATATATACTTATAATACTAACACAAATTTCATGGTGTTTTTTGCTCCCTTTATGTATGTGTACAATCTCCAGGAACATTAACTGCTGAGTATTTGAGCTTTTGAAGGTTCTTTAGTCTAATATTTTCCTTAATCTTCCACTAGCTTCCTGTATGGAATGCACTTAGCTACCTTGTCAGCCTGATATGATTGTGGGATGCTCATCCTTGGAAGTGGCACAAAGACCATTTAAGCTCATTTGCATCGCTTTAGTTAGCAAAAACTGATGGACATGAATCAGGTCCAGTCAGACCGGCTTGTGTATGCAGCTTTACAGGCTAAGCTTCCTTTTAATCAATATGTTTATATCTATCTATCTATATATATATATATATATATTTATCTTCCCCCTTCTGAGTGGTGTAAAGCAGGAGGAACCTATCAGAGGTGTACACAGAGGTTTAGTAGGAAGTGAAAGTGCTGCTGTACTACCTGTGCTTGCATCCGCTCGTTCACAGTTTGGTCAATCATTTTGTCTCCAACATCTACAACTCTTCCAGTATCTCTGTCCCACTCTCTAGCTGCTCCTGAGCTATCAAACGTATCATATACACTTGTCTTCCCGGATATCCAGCAGATGTTTTGTGCATGACAAAGACAAGATAAGTTTGTGTGCGGTGAAGTGAAGCAGTTGTACTTATTTTGGTTATCGCACTATTCCTACATGAGAAGTTTACACGTGTGTGTGCGCGTGTGTGTGTGTGTGTGCGTGCACGTGTCACTTATTGCACTTCTTGTACAATGATCTTTGACTTGAAGATTTCACATTACACAGATGAGTACATAAAGACTATGGGGGGGGGGGGATGGGGGGGGGTGTCACGCTAATGTATGGAGTAACCAAAACAAGTTCTTTCCCCTTACTGTCTGCTTTTTTTTTCTTTTTAAGCGCTTAATCCAAGATTACATTGCATAATCTATCATTATGAATGTTTTAAGAAATGGAGACTTGTCGCTGATAATGTTGAGGATTGTTCTCTGTTTTTTTTTTTTTGTTTGTTTTAAAAGGAAAGGGATTTGTCTAGATTTAATGCAACTAGACTTCTTTAGAAATAAAAAAAAATAAATTAAAAAAAAAAATAATAATAAGGTCAATAAGGTTCAATAAGGTCACGTCAACAAATATAAACTTCTAACAAAATGAAAAATAAAACAATTGATTATTTAACTTGAAAATAAAATAATCATTTAAAAAAAACAATTACTATAAAAATATTAATTTTCAAAAAAAATAGTTGTCTATTCCAGTTGCAGCCAGAATGGAAATTTATATGTATAGCTGTGTTCCTTCTCTGAGTAACAGATGACAAACTCATTGCATTAACGCAATAAAGCAGTGGATTTTCCAGTTTGTAGAGAGAAACCAATACACTACTATAAAATGCTGCTTTCCAGAACTGCTTTTAACATGGCTTCATTAACTGTCACATTATTCCCCCTTAAGGGGATCAACAGCACCTGTGAGGTGAACTTGAGATGATGTCTTGGGGACTTGAGAGATTTAGTACACACAACTATATAAAACACTGATCTGCCATAACATTATGACCACCTGCCTAATATTGTGTTGGTCCCCCTTTTGCTGCCAAAACAGCCCTGACCCTTGGAGGCATGGACTCCACTAGATCCCTGAAGGTGTGCTGTGGGATCTGGCACCAAGATGTTAGCAGCAGATCCTTTAAGTCCTGTAAGTTGCGAGGTGGGGCCTTTATACAGGACTTAAAGGATACTTTTGATAGATACTGACCACTGCAGACCGGGAACACCCCACAAGAGCTGCAGTTTTGGAGATGCTCTGATCCAGTGTTCTAGCCATCACAATTTGTCCCTTCGTCAAACTCGCTCAAATCCTTACGCTTGTCCATTTTTCCTGCTTCTAACACATCAACTTTGAGGACAAAATGTTCACTTGCTGCCTAATATATCCCACCCACTAACAGGTGCCATGATGAGGAGGTCTTATTCTCTACACCTCTCAGTGGTCATCATGTTATGGCTGATCGGTGTATACCAGAAATTGACCAGAAGACACAAAAAGCTTAGCTCAGATTGGTTGCTACATAGCCACATAGCAAGCAAGTGCTCTTTTCTGGTTGAATAGACTGGGTACCACATGTGAAGTGCTGTTTCAAGGGCATGTTAAAAACAGTACATGAATGCGAGAAAAGAATTAAGGTACTCCACTGCACATCACTATAATAAATGATCATTGTAACAGGGGCAAAAACAAATGATAGAAAAAGGTTCTACATTACCGTATCGTTACATTTATGTTAAGCACAAACAAAGCCAGTAGCATGACCAGTGAGTAATTTCAATACCATTAAGAATGACTGGCTGAGTCACTGGCACTACATGAACCAAAGTCACTTGTCATAAACAAATTTTTTTTTTTTTTTCGGAATTGAGGTCTCACAAACATCATATTATACTTTTAGAAAAAATATATTAATCTCTGCTGTGTGTTAGATCTTTCCCTTGCCTTCCTTTCATGCATTTTCTGCTCTTTCTTTTATCCCTCTTCCATCAGTCCTGCTGGTCGGAGGGTCTGAAGAGGCCTCGGCTACGCAGGCCAAATCCTGCTGACTTCTTTATGGACTGCCGAGAAGGTGCACTGGATGCTGAGGAGGAGGAGAAGGAGGAGGAGGAGGAGGTGGAAGAGGACATAGCTGGTGAAACATTGCTGTCTTGAGGAGGCTGCCGGGAAAGGAGCTCTTTGAATACTGAGTTCATCTGCCGGGTGATTTCCTGAGGATGTTAAAGAAAGAAAGAGAGAGAGAGAGAGAGAGAGAGAGAGAGAGAGAGAGAGAGAGAGAGAGAGAGAGAGAGCGAGAGGGGAGAGCAAAAGAGAGAGAGACAGACAGAGAAAAACAGAAAAGAGAGAGACAGACAGACAGTGAAGACAGAGCAAGAGAAAACAGACAGACAGACAGACAGAAAAGGAAGAAAGAAGAGAAAAGACAGAAAAAGAGAAAAAAAAAATAAATAAACAAAGAAATAAATAAAGAAAGAAAGAGACAGAAAGAGAGACAGAGAGAGACAGAGAAAGAAAGAAGGAAAGAAAGAAAGAAAGAAAGAAAGAAAGAAAGAAAGAATAAAGAAAGAAAGAGGCAGAGAGAGAGGCAGAGAGAGAGCGAGAGAGTCAGACAGACAGACAGAGAGAGAGACAGAGAAAACAGACAGACAGAGAGAGAGAGAGAGAGAGAGAGAAAGATGAAAAAAGGAAAAACAGAGAGAGGGGTGACAGAGACAGAGAGAGAGTGAGAGAAGAGCAGAGAGACAGACAGACAGACAGACAGAAGAGAGAGAGAGAGAGAGAGAGAGAGAGGGAGAAAAAAAAGAGAGTCAGTTGAATCAGTTACTTTAGTTGTTTGAGATGAAAAGCTGCAGCTCTTTGCAGATCATTTTAAGCGGTTCTGCTCTATACACTAAAATACAGTATGCTGGAAAATGTAGTTATATGTACCTTATCAACTGTCTGTCTCTCAGCTGTTCCTCCAATGGGCCTGACGCTGTCCAAGGTATGTCTCCTTTCCTGTAGCCTGGAAAAAGAACATGTTTATAGGGTTAATCATTTGTCTCTTGTTTCCATAAAAATAAATAAGTGTACTTAGTAATTATTGATCTGTTGATTTTGTGGTATAATGTGCTGAATCGCAGAAATTAGCACAAAAAACAAGCAAACTCTGAGATCATCAAATTATTATTATTTTTTTTTTAGCTAAGTACCGCAGATTTGGGTCAAGACACGTCATGTGACGTGATTACAACATGTATTCAGGCAAAGCTCTCTTCAATTCACGTGCATTGAACATAAATCCAGCGGTCATAGAAAGTAATTAGAGAAGTCTTCACTGAGATGAATCCTGTGCTTCGTCAATTCAGCTAGCTTTCCATAAAAAAGTTTTGTTGCAACAATCACTTATAGAGGGACTGACAGAGTGTATTTTGTGGTACAACAGGCTGAGGTTTCAACTAATCAGACGATTCAAATGTCTCACACACACACACACACACACACACACACACACACACACACACACACACACACACACACACACACACACACTGAGAATGAGATCGATATCTCACAAAGTATCTAGATTTAATTTGGCCACAGTTTCAGATGGTTTGTACGCAGCAGCAAGATTTATGATCATGACACGATTATAAAAATGAAGCTAACCCTGATTTCTTCTCTGCAGATGCACGTGTGCTTTACATTAATCATAAATGTAACTATGAAATATAGATTTAATTGAAATAACCATAATTCATCAAAAGAGAACATTTGTATGGGATTGTATTTAGTTTAACCAGGGCCGATGGCATCCCATGACATCCAAAGAACAAGCCTTTGTTTGTCATATTTGCATTACACTACAGTGTATTTCTTCTTATGCATATCTGAGGTTCTTAGAGAATTGGGGTCGGAGTAGGAACAGACAGGGTGAAGGTGTCAGGGGCTTGAACCCCCAACTTTCTGATCAGTAGCCCAAAGACTTAAAGATTATAAACAAGAGCATTTAACTTTAGAGGCTAATAATGTGATGAACATAATATGCCATCTAATGGACTAAGATATTATTGTTACTGTATAACATTTCATTGTGGTATGTTCTTTTCTCCTACCCTGTGATTTGCCGGGCCATTCCCGGTGATTGAGCTGGGAAGAAGAGCCGGCCCTCTGGTACCTGGATGGGGAATTTGCGTATTGGACTGATGTTTCCACTACCCCCTCCTTCTCCTACCACAACACCACCTCCGCTGCCGGCCCGCTGCCTTCCAGGAAGTGATGCACTATCACTGTTCACACGCATGCTAGGGGTGAGGTACATACAGATTTCAGCAGTTACATCTCAAATGTTTAATGGATAGGTTAAAAATAAGTAAAAATCTGCTGTCTGTTAATGACACACCGAGTGCTGTGTTCTGCCTGCTGCTGCTCATCAGCTAGATTTCCCGTGCTGCCGCCTCGGCTCTCCTCCCTCTTCCCTCGTTCCTGCTTTCGCTCCGCCCTGGATTAGAGGAGAAAGTATTGTAGTTTATCTATCAAAAGTGGTCCAAGGAAGGAACAGTGGTGAACCGGTGACAGGGTCATCGGTGGTCAAGACTCATTGATGCACGTGGGGAGTGAAGGCTGGACCGTGTGGTCCGATCCAACAGACGAGCTACTGTTGCTCAAATTGCTGAAGAAGTTAATGCTGGTTCTGATAGAAAGGTGTCAGAATACACAGTGCAGGACGGGTCAGGGCTGTTTTGGCAGCCAAAGTGGGACCAACACGATATTAGGCAGGTGGTCATAATGTAATGCCTGACCGGTGTACCTGTGTACACTGGGGTTTTTTGTGTGTTACTGAAGGCCACACATTATTCACTTCATTATTGCAGAATCTTGACAACAGATTACAGAAACATCCATTTTGAAGTTGTTGTTACTCCTCTGGACATTAGAAGAAGAAGAACTGAGGGCAAGAAGCCTTTATCATCACCACTCGTACATTACAGCATAGTGGAATTCTTTTCTTCACATATCCCAGCTGAGGAAGTTGTGGTCAGAGCGCAGGGGCAGCTATAACACAGCGCCCCTGGAGCAGAGAGGGTTAAGGATCTTGCTCAATTGCCCAACAGTGGAGCTTGGTGGTGTTGGGGCTTGAACCCTGATCCTCCGATCAACAACCCACAGCCTTAACCACTTGAACCACCGCTGCGGCGCAAATCAAACTCATCAACTTTCCTTTTCGTGAATGAAGAGAAACCCGAGCTTATGCGCACAGGGTTGTTTTCTGATCAGTTTTTGACAGACTGTCCATAGAAATGTGTTTATTACATCTAGCCCTGCTAAACAAACCAAAGGTAACGAATAATCTTGTAATAAATGAATTCTCACCCCTCAGGCACACTGATGTACTTATGAGGAATGAGGCCTTTGACTCCTCCGACTTCTCCTTTCCACCAGTCAGCAGAGGCCTTGCTGTGGAGTAGGACATGGTCCCCCTGCTTGAATGACAGCTCGGCTGGAGACCGTGCAACATAATCAAACATAGCCACAGCCTCCCACTCTGCGCAACCAGACACACACACACACACACACACACACACACGCACGCACGCGTACACATATACACACAAAACACGAGGAAAACAACACAGCATGGCCCATGGACACAACACGCATGATGGCACATAAACAGCACACAAGCAAGACAATGTACACAAACACAGAGATGAGCATGTTTGACCCAATGCACAGGTTTTTCAAGTCTATTTTACTGTATTTTATGAATAGTAGAAATGTCTACACTATTATTAGTCATTATTTTGAATCAAAGGAATATCTATAAATGCAATCAGGGTTATAGTAGAACTGTAGTTCCTCACCATCTTCACTTGGAGCATGTTCAGTCTCTCCTTCGCCCTCCTCTGCAATAGGTTCACTGCAGACACAAAGACAGATATTAATGGATATTAATCAAGGAAATTAGTCTATCATTACCAGCAGATGTTAACGCCACCAATAATGAAAAGTCTCACCAGTATTCTTGCTCCAGGGTCATGCATTTCTCATAGACAGGGCCTGGAAGCTCAGCAGGACCAGGGAAGATGCTCTCATGCTGGAGGATCATGGTCTTAACCAGGGCATTAATCTGGGGCTGCAGAGTTACCGCATCGCCCGACTCGGCCCCACCTCTCAGCAGACTGGGTCCGAAGCACACAGCAAGGTTATAGGGCTGCATCATGTTCTCATCACTGTACTGAGACACACTGCGCATACACACACACACACACACACACACACACAAAACGTATGTTCATTTAAATTATGCCTAAAGACATAATAAACATAAACAGTTTGATTTCTAGAACATCTTTCAGTTTTCTTAACAAGTCATGGGCTCTCACTTTCACTCTAGGACCCTTAATATTTATAGTGGTTCGTTTCTCATCTGTGATATACACCTTGAAGCTGTAAAAGCCAACAACAATTTAGCAATAAAGAGTTAACGTTAATTCTTCGCAATCAATTTCATTTTTTAAACATATCTTTATGTCTATGAATGCACACTTTTTTGTGCATAACTACAAGAGAGTCAAAAGACCTCAAACGCTTAATTATAAAGGGGACATATGCACTAGATGTATATTAAGTAACAACAACAGAAAGTGTCCAATTCTGGTATTTTGTTAGACATGCTATTGATTCTGTTATTTACAGACATGTGACGAATTAAAGAGGGGGGGGGGGGGAAATCACCTGTTATAATGGTGGTGGCATTTTAGGCATTTAAACTGCTTTAAAAGCTCACTTCAATTGTATACCCTTGGGAGATTTTAGAGTGATGCATTAGACAGCACACCTCTAATAACTATAATCATCAAAGCCATATTTAATGGAATATATATATTTTTTTTAGAAGAATGCTTTTTCGTCCCTCAATACAGTTCCAGAGAGTTGTAGAATCTATACCAAGGCACACGGAAGGTACACTACAACAATAATTATGTGGTTTATGCATAAATGATTCAGTATTTACTTGAGTGAGCAAGGCAGCCTATCCAGTCCATAGCCACAAACAGCAACATATGGGAACAGACTTTCAAGGCTTTGTTTGCAGATGGTGCAGAAAATACCATTTTGTTTGAGAATATTATCGTCACACCAGATATTGAATGCTACATTAATTTCTGGGCAAAAAAAAAAAAAAAAAAAAAAGTATCGCTCGCACCCAAACGAAATTAGCACTAATAAATTGTTTCATGTAGCATGACAGCAATAATTTATTTATTTTTGAATAAACAACTGAATGAAATGTCCTACTGGAAAATCATTTATAGTATTGTTTCCTATTTGTGCTTGAGAGAAAGGCAGCACTACTCACTGATGGAGGAAGGCAAATAGATAGCGTATGACGACGATGAGGGGTCTGGGGAAGCATGAGACCACGAGCTTTATCTGTGCTGAACTCTCTGCTATGTTCTCAATTTCTGTTGATGACACACAGAAGGAGGATTAGAGAAACACACAAACATGATCGCATCGTGAGCATTAGACACTGGAGTAGCTCCAATCAATAACATGTCATGGCTCTAAATCATCATCTAAGGTTTGCACAGAAGCGCGATAAAACATCACAGCATCGATTCATTAGACCACACACACACACACACACACACACACACACACACAAAAGTGCCTGACTGTTATCTTACGGACACACTCCATCAGCTGACTGAAGCTCTCCTCTGGGAAGAGAGGTTTCTCCAGGTCTCTGAAATACAGTTTGAGAACTCCTGCTACTGAGTCAATGTCACACTCGCTGTCCGTCAAAGGGTCTTCCCCTGGGAGAAAGACATTTTTATTCACATACTAATATGCAATAAATACATATTTCTCTGATATTTATGACTGTTTGAAGAATAACTAACACAGTGTTGACCTCTGACATACACTAATAATAACGAATTCTTACTACTACTACTAATAATACTAGGAAGTGCAGAGGTGTTTCAGGGGGTTTAGTTTCTCTGTTTTCAGTTTGAGTCAGAAAACCTGCAGATGTCAACAAGCAAGCTTGCAGAGATAGAGACTAGACTTTATAAAGTCCTTGCCGAAAAAACGAAGCCCGTCCCCGTTCAAGCCTTTAGTCACCATGGAGAATCAGCTTAACACAGGTAAATGCCAAAAAGGATGAAAAAGGTTTTCAGCTCTCAATCAGCCAGCTTTTAGATTCAAACTGGACGGTGTGATGAAGCCCTGCAGTGACTATCCCCTCTGCTATTACCACCAATTTTTTTCTGTTTTGCTTCAGACCACTGCTAAACATCTACTGAAATTTATAAACCACGACACTGCCTACACCAGCTGGCTTTTCATCAACCACTGATAGTAAGTTACCTGGTGAAAGTTCATACACGATCCTTTGTGCATTGAAACCGATACCATAAAGAAAAGCCACAATAAACATGGCTGCAAGTCTATAAACTGAAATATCAATTAGCCGTTGCATATCCTGATGCTCTATGGCCTGGTTAATGACCTCTCCCTTTTCCGGGTATTGATAAATGGTGCCTTCATTGACATGCAAGGCAGGGTTGTCACATTTTTCATAGATAACCTAATATCATGATATTCTTGAAATACTCCAAAGAACTGGAAAAACATCCAGAAACCATAAAAAAAAAAAAACCTTGGATAGACTCATGGACTAGAATCATCCAGGTAAAGCTGAAAGGTGTAGATTTTCCACACCCTTTCCCTGTAAGGAGTCATTCATCATGGAGGACATACAAGTTCATACAACCAGCTCCACAATGCCAACTTTTACAGCAGGAATTTTAGGTCCTCAATCATCACCCTTTCTCTAATGAAGTTATCCATGTGGCCTGACCAGGCCTTCTCGACTTTTAAGAGAGCATTCAGTACATTCAGCTATGACTACTATTGTAGTAGTAGTAAGGAGGTGTACGGATGCCTGGAACAGTCTGATTAACAGGTACTGCTCTGAGATGTCTGCATATGAAGCAGAGGACTGGGTGTGGCTGTCCATCCATTTAGAAGCGATCAAAAAATGCACCATAACTGCACCATAACAACTAAACAATAATGACCGAATACTGCATAATAGCTCATAGTGATCACCACCATAATGTCCAGCAGAACCAAAGATCTGTGCAATTGTTATGGGACACTTGTGTTCACTAAATCACAACAACTCGGTGTGAAATGGAAATAAAATGTTTTTTGGAAATTATCATACAATAAGGCAATGAATTAGCAAAATCTGACTTTTCTTACCTCTTTCAAACGCATCTCTGATATTATTGACTTCGCTCTGAGAACCCGGGACTCTGAATATGCCCTCGTGATGCAGACCTTAAAACAAACACATTTCATTTGCAAACATATTATTCATCTGAATTACAAATACATAATTCCTCTAGCAGCATGAGTCATGGCGGGCTGATGCCTGGACTCACCGTGGAGGTTGATGAAGCGAATACAGCTTTCCACCACTAAGGGGATCTGCTGCCCGGAGCTCTGTTAGGCAGGTGGATACGAATAGAGAGCATAAGAATTGAAATGAGTGGCTACAAATGAGGCCACTAATAATGGGAATGTCACAAAGACGTGATGATAACAGTATAAGACTGCAGAGATGAGCGTAAGACAGGAAATAAGAAAAGACACGCATATGTAAAGCTGCGGGTTAATCTAAGGTTAAAGTCAGTAGTGCAATAGTGTACACGGCCTGAGTGTAGGTAGTGAGGAAGACTCTCTAGGACAAGCAAAGCAGTACCTGAGTCCTTGACATCCGCCTTCTTCTCCTGATGCACCAACCAGCCATACAGTTATGGAGGAAATATTCGAAAGAAGAAACAGAAAACGCAGCATGGGCAAGAGAAGGTGTGAGATCCACAGACAGAAAGAAAAAAATACCAAGGCAACCAAATGGAAAGAGGAAAGAAGCAATGGGGGAAAGGGGTAGATAGTGGAGACATAAAAAGCAGAAACAAGAGTCAGATGAAAAGCAATTAGCACAAGACTACATTTGCTTCCCTTTTTATATTCAGCAGGCAGCAACATCCATTTTAATGCATTTACACAAAGGAACTGGACACCACAGCTTAAACACTCACAGTAACACACTGTCAGCCTGGCTTGGAGCAAACCAAGTCCTGTTTTTTTTTCTGCGTTAATCTAATTTCCAACCACTCAGCCAGAAACGTGTGCATTTTAGAGTCAAGAGGCCGCCCACACTGACTTAAGAGAGAAACAGTTCTGTAGTCCTGACTACATTATACAGTAGTGTGGCATAACAAGAGGGTACGTCCCATAGATTAGTGTCGACTTCAGTGAAAGAGACGAGCCAGGGTTAACGCACAGCGCAGTTTGACCTTCAGATTAATGAATAATATAAAGGGAGAGACTCAGAGAGATGCACAGAGGAGGAAAAAGAAGATTGCACTATGAAAACTAGCTGAATAAGCAGAGGCCAGATGGCAGTCCCACCAGGCTCATGCACCTCTCTCAGTCACCTAGAAGCTATCAAGGATGCACATGTACTGAGCCGCAGTCAGCCAGGACACCAGAGAAAAAAAATGTTCATGGCCAGGAAAAAAGAGCGCACTGATAAGAGAGCTCCATGTGCTGTGTGAAAACATATTGGTCCCAGACAAAGACGTTTTGCAATGGATGTTTATCTTACATGGACCCAGAGAAGATTAGGAAAGCTACACTATATTGCCAAAAGTTTTGGGACGTCTGCCTTTACATGCACATGAATGTAATATGGAGTTGTCCCGCCCTTTGCAGCTATAACAGCTTCAACTCTTCTGGGAAGGCTTTCCACAAGGTTTAGGAGTGTGTTTATGGGAATTTTTGACCGTTCCTCTAGAAGCGCATTTGTGAGGTCAGGCACTGATGTTGGACAAGAAGGTCTGGCTCGCAGTCTCCGCTCTAATTCATCCCAAAGGTGTTCTATGGGGTTGAGGTCAGGACTCTGTACAGGCCAGTCAAGTTCCTCCACACCAAACTCACTCATCCATGTCTTTATGGACCTTGCTTTGGTCACTGGTGTGCAGTCATGTTGGAACAGGAAGGGGTCATCTCCAAACTGTTCCCACAAAGTTGGGAGCATGAAATTGTCCAAAATGTCTTGGTATGCTGAAGCATTAAGAGTTCCTTTCACTGGAACTAAGGGGCCGAGCCCAACCCCTGAAAAACAACACCTGAATTCAACGATTTGGAGGGGTGTCCCAAAACTTTTGGCAATATAGTGTATCTAAAAACTCTCTTTTCTATCCAGATGAAACATACTTGGTTAGCATGGTCTATTTAGTGTCTTGGGATTAAGCATATTCATACTAAGAAAGACTTCCTAAAAGTGTGGAGGCTGTTATCACAGAACAGGAGGACCAACATCATGTTAACTCCCATGGAATGGGCACATACTGGTGTAATGGTCAGATGTCCACCTAATTTTAGTGCACTGGATGATAAAATCATATTTTGACATTGCCATGCAATGCACTTTGGGATTTAAAATGAGTCCTGTGTATCTGAATAGATTAGTATGAATGATAGGTGTATTACGTATTGATTTAAGAGCACCAAGCGATCAGAACGTGGTTGTATCCAAAGATAAGTGGATATGCATTCTCAAATCTTTGAACAACGAAGAAGCAATGGTGCTCAAGGAGAACACTTTGTCTATAACAATGCGTCAGGTAACCAAAGAATGAATAAGGACCCCAAGTTACATCAGTGATGTACAACAGCAATAACTGTACTGTTGAAGACTTGCCTAAAATGCAAACCCACAATACACTCCTTCTTTAACACATAAATTCTTCCCTGCTCTCGCTCAGATGCACAGTTTTTTTTATTACATGGAAGTAAACAGAGCTAACAATAGTTTTTTAGTCTTTCCAAAAACAGATGCCAAACAGTGTAGTCTGATGGAAGAAATGCACAATGACACATCAATTCCTTTACACAATCGTTTAAGCATGCAAGTACAAAACACAGCAGTAGAGCAGGAACAGTTTCGGCAGATGATCACACAAGGGAAATGGGGAAAATATGATTTTAATGTAGGAACAGTTTGAAAATGGCACTATGAATGGCTGAACAGCTTCATGCTATTAATCCCATATTTATTAATAATTATTCCCTCCCCCCCTTTTTTAGTGCAAGTGTACAGACTAGCAAAGAATTCCAGGGACTGCAAAGCAAAGGAGCTGTTCATTTCAGCCAGGCAAAACGTAAGCAACACACACACACAAGCACTGTGAAACTATGGCACATGATTGGAGAGTCAGTGGCAGGAACTCTCGTATCACAGAAGCTGGAGGGAGGAGTAACGTGGCAGAAAGGAGCTTTGCAGTAATGCATCATAAATCCAGCTAGAGGTTGTTGTGGAGCACAGGGCTGTACCTGGATGAAGGACAGCATGTTTCCAGAGAAGAGTTTGTGGTTGTACTGGGAGCAAGGCCTGGCTTTCCGCACACGCACTGACCTACCAGACTGCATTCTGGGAAATACATACACGGCACTCCACTGTGAAACCATGGCATCATTACATGCGCGTAACAAACATGCACTCCATTATCATGCACATGCACACTGGTGTGCTGACAGACGAAATTTGACATTTGTATGCATCTATGGTTTTCTAAAGCCTTTTAGGTCGAGTCTTATCTAACGGATTTTGAGAGTACACTCCAGATTCAGCTCAGTGGCTCAGAGGGTACTATTTTTTTTTTACATACAGTAAGCCTGGGCTGTGGGCAGGTTGTGTCTGCAACACATCCATGTGTAAACAGTACCAATACAAAGGACAGACAGACAGACAGATGGAAAATATACTGTACCTGGAGGGATCACTGTCAACTGCCTCTGCTGGGTGGAGAGAAATTAGCAAAGAGTAAATAGAGATCATTACAAATAGGCCAAAGCTGTGCTCCTTTACAACTGAGTTAGTAAGATGGCTCTCACGGGTCTGTTTTAGACTTTTTTTGTACCTTTCTGTATGGCTTCCTTTAACAGGTCATGTTTGGCCTGGAGTTTGCAAATCACTGAGCTCCCACTGAGATACTCCTTCACTTTCTGAACGCCACAAAACAGAACAAAATGAACACACTTCAGTTCACAGCTTTTTACCAGAAATCATCTCTGTTTGTCGATTTGTATTCGTGGAACTCTAGCACGCATGCTGATAAGAACCAAACTTATTTTGTGCTTACACAAAAATAAAAGGTCTCTGTTTCCTGCTGATTGGCTCTGCGCTTGGTTAAGCTCAGCTTGGTGTTAGGGCCATCGCCTGTGCTCTCTTGTGATAGGCTGGCTGAGACATCAGGGGTGGGGTTACAGTCATCGTCACAGATATTCTCCAGGAGAGCAGCATAGGTGGCCTTGAGAGTTTTACTGACCTGAGAAAAAAAATCAAATGACGTGAGAGTCTGCGTATGCCTTAAATATGACATCATTCACCTTCACTTCTCGATATAAATATATCCTATGTATTCACAAATATCGTTAACCTATGGGTATTAGATGTATACGTCACCAGGGCAAAATTAGGCAGTATAAATTTAAAAGACACAGAATCACAGTGTGATTAATAGAGTTGATGATTAAGAGATGATACGAGATGTGATGTGTACCTCCTCTGTTTCCAGGGTAACGGTAGACAGCCTGGACTGCAACTGCTGGTATCTGGTTTCCATCTCATACCTCACCTGACAGTCAGCACTGACCTCACAAATCTTACACACACACACACACACACACACACACACACACACACACACACACACACACACACACACACCTGAGTGTGGAGTATGTCAGATCTCCCTAACACAGATTTTGACATACATCAGTTGTGTATGTGTGTGTGTGTGTGTGTGTGTGTGTGTGTGTGTATATATATATATGCATGTTGCTACCTGGTCTCCCTCGTGTAGCTGGTGCTGAAAGTGGAATGGCAGGCAGAAGGCAGAGTTATGTGCCTGCAGCAGGGCATCTCGGTCCTGGCCCTGGTCCAAAGCACTCACCGAGCTTTCAAGCTGCTGAAGTCCATTCTTGAGGTTCTGCTGCGCCCGGTTCCTGTTGGACAGGTAGCCACGCATCACCCGTGTCACAGACAGGTGGTAGCCGAGATCTGTGCACTGCAGACAGACATGGCAACAACAGAATGAGTTGCAGAAGTAGTGTATAGGCTTTGGGCTTTATGGAAATAATTGCAAGAATTCAAATAAATATCTAATCAAAGCCTAGTGAATTGGCTATACATTGCATGAATTGAGGAAGAAGGCTCTTATCTAGGGAAACGATCTGTCATTTTCTTAGAAAAAATAAAAATTGTATACTTTTTAACCACAAAAGCTTGTCTAGCACTAGCTCTGGGATGAGCGCTCGCGATGCTACGTACTACGTAATCACGTCAAAAGGTCACGTGTGACGTTGGCGGAGCTACAGACCCAGGGCTTACTAGTGTGGAGAAGGAGGACCGCTCCGAAGTTGTTGTGTGAGGAATGACACAAAGTTATATGTACCTTTTTGTTAGTAAAGAGCGTTGAACTTATTTGCACTTCCTTGGTCTTTGCACGTTCGCCTTGTAAACACTGGGTCTGTAGTTCCGCCTACATCATGCGTGATCTTTCGATGTGATTATGTAGTACGTAGTGTTGCGGACGCGCATCCCAGAGCTAGTGCTAGAGAAGAACCTTTTTCCTCGGCTGGGATCGTTTAGAGCTCTTGGAAGCTGCATTTAAACCGCATTTTGGGAGTTCACATTTGCGTGCATCTTTGAAGTCCACTATATGGAGAAAAATCCTGAAATGTTTTCCTCAAAAAACATCATTTCTTTACGACTGAAGAAAGAAAGACATGAACATCTTGGATGACGAGGGGGCGAGTCAATTATTTGTACATTTTGTCTTCTGGAAGTGAACTTCTCCTTTAACATGTCCTGATGCGGCAGTGCTAGCTCAAAGTTTTCTAAATGTTTAGCTTCTATCTGCTACTAAGCACAGGAATTTAAACACCATGGATGCAGTTAAATTTCTTGCACATAGGCAAATTTTCTTATTATGACATTATTATAAAGCCACGTTACATTATTAAGCCTATTTATACATTTTAGTGATTTCTCCTTTTTTTTTGCACAAAATAGAACATTTAAACCTTAATTATTACCCTAATAGCCTTATCTCATAATGAGGAATCTTAACATTTGTCTATAAAAACTACTGTGTAGAGGTTGCAGTCAGCAGGTAACTAACCAAATATTTTCATGCCACATGATGAAACTGTTCACTATGAACAGAGAATAATACAAAAGGAAGTGAGCTATTATTGGTCTCCTACTACCTTAGAATAGGGAACTAAAACATATTTTCCAGTAAATCAGAGATCAGACAGCAGAAAGGCATCATCATGCCACTCACATCAATCAGAGTGCATATATCTTCAAGATAGTACTTTTTCATGGCAGCGTTGGCTGCTGCGAGGTTGAGCAGGTAGTCATTGCGAGCTTTAGTGCACTTCAGCTGGGTCTCTTGTACTTTCCCTTGCCTCTGCAAAACACACACACACACACACACACACACACACACACACACACACACAGAGGAAGCAGCAGGTTACAGATATGAACATCTTCCTGTGCCATCTTCAGACAAAGGAAACTGCACAACGCAAACTGAAAAACAAACTCCGCTCTACCTTTTCCATTAGCCTTTCCATCTTCTTTACTGAGCTGCGTCTCTGCCCTCCTGATTGGCCGACACTGAGCTCAGAACTCTTGCCAGTCTGTTTCTCCTCCAGCCTGGCAGCATCCTTAAGTTTGCCCTCAGCGGAAAGACATTCTGAGTGATACTGGTGATAAGTTTTTAGAGCCTAAAGTGGGAATTAATAATTACACACGTGATTTAGCTTACTGGTTAATGACCGCTTTTAATAGGTAGAAAAGAAAACGTTTTATCTGCAAAAAACACACACACACACACACACACACACATAAAATCACACAAGCCAAGAGCCTTGAGCCAAGACACTCGTGACAGGCAAGCTGTTCTGTGAAGGGTGAAGACTTTCAGAGAGCAACCAGCTGGCAAAGGAGAGGGTAGTTTAAATCAGGATATGTGACCTGGGCTTGACCACAGAAGACCACTGGGGTAGGGATCTATGCCCTACACCCCAGGGATCCAAAAGAGCTTTTGATCATGAGATGCTCACATATGCTTTACAGTACATTTTTAACAATAAGCTTACATTTCCGTCATTTAGCAGACGCCCTTATCCAGAGCGACTTACATTTTTATCTCACTTTATACAACTGAGAGTTAAGGGCCTTGCTCAGGGGCTCAGCAGTGGCAGCTTGGTAGATTCAAACTCACAACCTTCCAAGGAGTAGGCCAAAACCTTAACCACTAAGCTACCACATCCCCCATGAAGTTCAGCCATCTCTTCATGTCAAGTTATTTAAAACAGATTTAGGGAATTTTCACTCTTGGGCGTTTTTTAGACCCAAGGCCGGTGAAAGCTGTGTTCAAATACAGGGAAAGCACTTCCAGAGCTGGTCAATGAATAAGGTTCAAGAAGCAAGAAGCTTTGACTGACAAACTTCACCCAAACTGTTGACCAGGGTTAAAGTAAATATAATCACTAATTAAATACAAATGCATTCATTAAAGTCATTTAAAAAAAGAATTAATTATCACCCATCCATCCGTTTTCTGTATCATTTAGACCCTGGATGGGTTGCCAGTCCTTCGCGGGCCACAATCACAAACACAACGTGCACTCACACAGCCTTTCACAAACTGCCTGTCTTTGGACTGGGGAGGAAACCCCACACATACAGCACAGAGTTGAACCCCCAGCCCCGGAGGCGTGAGGCAAACGTGTTAACCACTAAGCCACGTGCTCGTGCACAGGATGATAAACAAAGATGCACGACCAATCTGCACGGAATGCACCTGTGCAGCAAAAAAGTCATACCTTTTCTCTAATTTGGAGTATTTTGTGTGCAAATGTGTTTAATCTAGTTCAATCCTGTTTAACCGCAGAGATGCGTGTTGGCCGCATTTACACAGCAAAATCACACTCACCGTCTGCAGCTCGGTGGTGACCTTGAGGAGTTCATCCTGCATCAGCAGCCCCACTTCTTTACTCTACAAAACAATCACAAAAATTCAGCCCAGTGCATTCATTAATGAAAGAGAGACAATACACTCTCTGGGATTGTGTGTACCTTCTTGGCCAGACGGTTTGTGTCTTCGATGCAGTGAGACAGGCGCTGTGTGAAGGTGGTGGTGCAGATCTCACTGAGCGAGCTGTGGTCCCGGCTCTCCTGCTTGGTCTGCGTTAGCAGCACTGACCAGCACTGTGACACAGACTGGTCCGTATGCTCCTTCCTTAATAAAGACAAAGGAAAGAAGTTTAACTCAGAGCTCATAGTTCTGATACGGAATTTCTATGGAGGTGGTTAAGCTGATGTACTTTTTGGTCTTGAGGGTGAACCTCTCACTGAGTTTTTCCAGAGAGCGTGCATACTCAGCCTCGATCTCCCCCCGACGGCGTAAATAATCACCAAGATCCTGGAGCTGCTGGGTCTTCTGTTCCAACTGAGCATCCAACACCTTCAGCTGCTCTGAAAGCTGACTACGCACCTCTGAGAAGAGAGAAAAAAAAAAAAAACAGAGGTACAGAGAGTCTCAGGGTTTTCTCTCTTTCACCCAGACGGCATGCAGCCCGGGGTAGTCATGGGACACGATAATCAGAAACAGTGTGACTAGACTACAGTGAAAAACATGACTATGTCTGACCAAAAGGGGAAAAACAAAAACAAGAACAAGAGAGTGAAAGTGAGAGAAAAAACATGAAAGAAAAAACACCATGTCCCCAACTTTACCTTTGATCTGTGTCTCGTATTCTGCCAGACACCCCCTTTCCTTCCTCAGTTTGCCATGTGATGTCATGGTCTTGCAGGAGAAGCAGGAAAATCCTGTGCCGTATCACGAATCTCAGGAATATGAATGTGTGTTAATGGCCCTCTTAATGGTAGAACTCTTCAAACAACCCGCAGCCCTTATATAGTGATGAAAAGAAGCAGTCACAGTTGGATGTTTTGATCGCTCTGCCTATCAGCAGACACTGACATACGCAAAAAAAACGGAAAAGAGAAATGATGGCGCGTGTTTCTGTTTCTGTCAGCTTAGCGACAGTTTTCGGTTTCCTCAGCGCTGCAGTTGATCTCAATTTTGTGTGCTTTTATGGATTCAGCGCTAGAACCAAGCACAGCAGAGGATCCGTCGTTTTCTTTATCTGTTTCCTGAGCGAGTGGGTAAATGTGATTGTCCTCGCCTGTGAAGCAAAAAAGAAAAGACAAAAGAACAAGAGAGGAGTTTATAATGAATTTGTGTCAATAAGTGAAAAACTTCAGCACACCTGGCCACATCCGGTTTACATCAGACACCTCACCAAGACATCCTGTTCACACAGTACCGAAAAGCTTGGGTTTCTGTAAAGATGTGGTTACGGCAGATTGTTTACCTCCTTTTCATTGCGTCAGTGTCTGAAATGCCTTGTTCATAATGGTTTCTTTCTCATACCTATGCTATAAACCATCTAAATATTCAAAAATATTAAATTCAGAACAATTTCACGCTCTACTTTGGAGGACACTTAAAACACTTTCCTTTTAGGAGTAATAGGATTTTATGTTCTGATACGAATTGTGTAACTTCTAGGTCATAGCTAGCATAGCAGCTGTTCATACTTTAAGCTAAAAAGCTAAGACAGGATCTGTTATACGGTAGCAAAAAAGAACACATCTGCATTTTATACACTACTGTTCAGACGTAGATCCATATTCATATAAATTTTTTTTTTTTTTAGATTTTCTCCATCTATTTTTCCCTTTGCTACAATTCTTTACTGTAAATTTATGACAGTCAAAATCTTCGAGAAAGCAAGATGTCTTTTATGCATAGCTCACATCAACTGATTTTAAATCACATGGGACTTTTATTGTTTTTCAAAATTTGCTGAACATTTCAAAAGATATCTATAGAGAAGAAAATTCTGTAAAACAAGGCTTTTTTTGCTGATTTTCTTCAGCATTATATACAAATATTATAAATATTTATACAGGGATATAATTATACTACTCGCCCTATACTCCAGCAAACTTCATTAGACATAAAAGAGTGACTATGGAAATATTTGTGTTAATTATAAAGCATTAGAAAAACCTATATTGAAGATACCGATTATTAATTTAGCACACAAAATTGTTGTATTTTAAATCCAGTAAACAAAATTGTCATTACTGTGTCAATTACCTCTGTGGTACATTGTACACTGATCAGCCATAACATTATGACCACCTCAGTTGTGTCAGTTCCCCTTTTGCTGCCAAAACAGCCCTGACCCGTCATGCACTGTGTATTCTGACACCTTTCTATCAGAACCAGCATTAACTTCTTCAGCAATTTGAGCAACAGTAACTCGTCTGTTGGATCGGACCACACGAGCCAGGCTTCACTCCCCACGTGCATCAGTGCATCAGCCTCGGCCGCCCGTGACCCTGTCGCCGGTTCACCACTGTTCCACAAGCAGTTTTGGAGATGTTCTGATCCAGTGGTCTAGCCATCACCCTTTGGTCAAACTCGCTCAAATCCTTACGCTTGTCCATTTTTCCTGCTTCTAACACATCAACTTTGAGGACAAAATGTTCACTTGCTGCCTAATATATCCCACCCACTAACAGGTGCCATGATGAGGAGATCATCAGTCTTATTCACATCACCTCTCACTGCTCACAGTGTTATACCTGATCGGTGCATATAAACTTTTCATACCCGACAATATTCACTTTAATAATCCTCAGCTGTAATGAAATGTTCAGGAGGAAATCTGAGAGAACAATGCTTCTGCAAAAGATTTCCTTGTGTTTCTAAGATTCACTTCCTAGAGTCTGAGTCACTGTGGGGAACCGAAGTCGTGGGGATCCTGCCCGGGATGTGTCAGCATGGTGGGCGTGTTGCTCCTGTTTTCAGGGTGGAGGGACTTGAGTCATATTTTTCATTCTCGGTTCTTTTCTTCCGAGTTGTTTAGGTTTTCAAATAAAAGCTTATAGGAAGGTACCTCATGAGCACCAGCAAAATGTTGTGTACTGCTAGCATCATGTGAACATTTGGTCTGAATACAAAATAAATAAAGAATACTTAGAAACCCCAATGATGACAACTTCCAATGACATGATTGGTATAAATGTAGTTATTTAATTCTGTGCTGCACCTAAATCTAAGCATAATCAAATGAATCTTAATCAAAAGGAAACAATTTGGCTGTTTTAATTTCAAATTAAAGCTGTTTTTGTGAAACTCTCATGAGGATTCCCCCAAACACACACACACACACACACACACACACAGCAGACTTTTGAAGAAACTTGCAGTAGCCATGATGGAAGTGGCACAGAGGGGACTTTCATCTGAGCTGTAGGAGCTTTTACACAAAGAGAGCCTATGTGAAATCTGTGTGTGTGTGTGTGTGTGTGTGTGTGTGTGTGAGTGTGAGAGAGAGAGAGAGAGAGAGTGTGTGTAGAAGATGGAGGGTGGGGTTGGGGGTATGGGGGGGTGTTCAGCATGACTAAGTAACTTTCTTTGAGTGACCCTGCAAGTCACCGCACTACACTGTCTCCATCAGCAGCCTAGACTGCCCACACTTATCCCTTTGTAGCTCTGACTCAAACACTCCAGAGCATGCACAGGGCTTAAGTTTAGAGGTCACATCCCTCAGCTATTATAGGCATGCAATTATTAGATTTTGACCAACCTAGCAGTTAAGCATGAAATGGCCTGGACTCAGCTTATGTGTGCACTCAAGAATGAATCATGTCCTCTTATGGTTTGTACTTTGTCCACCACGGCTAATAAAAGAGCACACACGCATGCACACACACACTTTCTTGCTTTCACACACACTAAGACCGCATGTCTGTAAGAATAATATGAAATGACCATCAATTACATAACCATTCATATCTCAGTGCAGTCCTTTCATATTTGTTTTAAATGGAAATATATTAATGAAGAAGTGGAATAAATGTGTGTGAGGGCTGTATTGACTAAATGGAAACACTTGAATAAACCTGATCTGCCTGCTGTATTGAGTTAAGAAGCTGCAGGGAATTAGAGGTCTATGAGATCAATCCTGTTTTACGCTCCCAGTGGGCCAAAGATGACACCAAGAACTGGACCTTATCTTTCCCTGAGAAAGGGACCAGCTCATTACACACACTTATACACACACATACACTCGTTCAACCACTCAACTACCACCCATTCAACCACTTAACCCACCCCCCATCACACACACACACACACACATTTTCTTACTGGTCACTTTAATAGGAACACTTGTACATCTTGCAATTATCCATTTATGCAATTAATAAAATAATTCAGCTACAAGGGAAGCACTTCAGTTAATGGGGAGGAAAAGCATGCAATCGTAATGACTTCATGGCATGGTGGCTAGACAGACTGGAAAATACTGCAATTCTGGAACTTTCACATACTAGATTTTACACAGAATGGTGCAAAACACAAAAAACATCCAGTAGGCAGCAGTTATGAGGCAGAAATGGCTTGTTGAGTTCTCAAATAACTCTCTACAACCTTTGTGAGAAGAGACACAACACAATGCAGGCTGTAAAAAGATGCCAACAGGTAATGATGTATTCTGTATATATACTGTATTGAGATACACTATATTGGCAAAAGTTTTGGGACACCCCTCCAAATCATTGAATTCAGGTGTTGTTTTTCAGGGGTTGGGCTCGGCCCCTTAGTTCCAGTGAAAGGAACTCTTAATGCTTCAGCATACCAAGACATTTTGGACAATTTCATGCTCCCAACTTTGTGGGAACAGTTTGGAGATGACCCCTTCCTGTTCCAACATGACTGCACACCAGTGACCAAAGCAAGGTCCATAAAGACATGGATGAGCGAGTTTGGTGTGGAGGAACTTGACTGGCCTGCACAGAGTCCTGACCTCAACCCCATAGAACACCTTTGGGATGAATTAGAGCGGAGACTGTGAGCCAGACCTTCTCGTCCAACATCAGTGCCTGACCTCACAAATGCGCTTCTAGAGGAACGGTCAAAAATTCCCATAAACACACTCCTAAACCTTGTGGAAAGCCTTCCCAGAAGAGTTCGAGCTGTTATAGCTGCAAAGGGCGGGACAACTCCATATTACATTCATGTGCACGTAAAGGCAGACGTCCCAAAACCTTTGGCAATATAGTGTAACGAATATACCAAAACTAAAGAAAGATAATGAAGCCTTCTTCATTTCACTTTAGAGATAACCTGCAGTATTACTTACAGTAATGAAATGCACAAACTGCATTTAAAAATGCCTCAACACTGCAACTCCTTCTATTACTTCAGTAAAACCCTGGAAATACAAACCCTCAGCTCTACCAAATGCAGCGCACCAAAATCCTCCAGTTTCCTGCTAAACATAGGTACAAATTACAGAGCTGCAATGCGTAATAAGCAACAGGATTAAGCCAAGCGGATTATTAGCAGTGTTAAAGAAGCTCCTTACAGTCTTGTTTATCTTCTCACCGTATTAATATGACATGTGTTCACACTCACCACATCACACCTCCTCATACCACTGGAGTACCAAACACTGTTTATGTGAAAGGCCACACTTCAATGCAGAAACTAAAGAGACATCGAACCGTTCAATCGGAGAAATTAAGTCTTTTTATTGTAAAAAGTTTTCCTCACTTTCTGGCAGCTCAGAATGGTTAATGGTTTCTGCGTCCAGAATCCAAATCAGTGATGTTGACGCCCACCAATATTTAACCCATTAGATAAAAAAGGTGTCTCTACTCGCCTGTCAGTCATGAAGCCTATCAACTCCAAGATCTTCCTCACTTACACTAGGTTTGAGAATGAAGAGGTGCTTTCGTCTCTGAAACACTAGAACATGGAGTGATCTGTCCGTCAGGCCACACGCCGACTAACAGTAAGAGACAGACGGAGAGGAAGTGAGTAAAAGAGATTTTTATCTTAGAAGATGAAGAAAGAAGAGTGTGAGTGCAGAGGAAATGAAGAGTGAGAGATACATGAAAGAGAGACAGACGCTAATGAGAGGTGAAGGAAGAGTGTCAGCTCAGTGGTTACGGATTTAATGTAGAGACTGGAGCTACTTCTGGGCTCTTGAGAAAGAATCTTTACCCTTAAATGCTCATGGGATCCAAGAGTCTGAGATGATGAAGGCTAAAAATTAGGAGGCGGGGCTACCAGTCTGAAACAGATCAATGCTGAGACATAATGAAACAGGAAGCAGCCTTATAATGTTTAACCGTTAGTGATGTCCTTCCTTTAAAGCAATCAAACCGTCCACCTTCACACACACACACACACACACACACACACACGTGAGCAATCCAAATGGACAATAACAGGTAACGCACATACATGTGCATATAAATTAAAATTAAAAAAAGATTGTGTTTAGCGTTGATCAGTTTTGGTGAAGTAACAGCTGTACAGCTGTGGAAAAATAAATGTCATGAATGCCAGTTTGCCTCTTGCGTGCGCAAACATGTATGTGTGCGTAAATCAGAATGGCAGCAAAAGCTGCAGGCGTTCTCACACACACACACACACACACACACACGCACGCACGCACGCACGCACGCACACTGCAGACAGTAGATTTACATGCATCAATAATAAACAACAGCAAAGCCTTACCTCATTCTCTGTAGCCTTCTGTCTGTCACTCTCGCTCGCTTTCTTCCTCTTCTCCTCTTCTCCTCCCTCCCTCAGTCTTGAACACAGAGAACACTGTGCTGGAGTCAAACAGATTTCACGGAGCAATTTGATTTCTCTCCCTGTGACACATTCAACACAGTCTCTCTCTCTCTCTCTCTCTCTCTCTCTCTCTCTCTCTCTCTCTCTCCCCTACACTCTCGAACATAAATACACACGAGCTCCCCTCCTGTTTGTTCTGATATCTCTCTCTCTCTCTCTCTCTCTCTCTCTCTCACCCACACACCACTGCACTCTCACACACCACCAATCCCTCGCCGTGAGAGGATGTCATAAACTAAGCCCCGCCTCCATCTCTCCCCACTCCCCGCAGGCTTGCTATAAATACAAGGATGGATATGAATATGCTGTCCTGTTGCCCTGGCTCGCCACTCTCCTCTATTTCTCATCCCTTGTTCTCCCTTTGTCTCATTTTCTCTCCTGCCATGTGTTGATGATTGTGACCTTGCATTTGTGTTCAGTGACCAGCAGCAGTCCACACGTAGATGTATGATTTGTAATCTCTCACTCCCTCACACACACAGTGCCAAGGTGGTAATTTACGGCCATGAAGCGACCACCCTGCAGATGATGTGGCTTTAAAGCAGATCCTGGGAGTCGTGACCAAATCAATACTGAGGATGGTTAGCTGTGCACAATAACAATGCTTCCACTTGATGCTTCTACACACAGAAGCACAGCAACAGCCCATTTCATCACAGGTGTATTACATATCATGCTATTTGCTTTTTTTTTCTTCTATGCTAGATGGCTACTTCCTCCATGATTGTGTATATGATAACTATTTGAACAATAGCACTTTATTATTTCTCTGTTCCCCAAAGAAGCTAATAAATACTATCTCGGAGGAAATAAAGAGGACGGCCCAATCGACCATCACACAAAATACGTCGCGTACAACATATACAGTAAAGCGCTACGAAAGGTGCAAAAAGACATCTTGACCAACCAGAAGTGGGGGAGGGAAGACATGAGATCATGTATCTGTGTCGATAAGTGTGTTACTTTTCCATTAGTAAGGGTGTGTTTGTGTGGTTAAGAGCTAAAAGCAGAAGAATATGAAAGACAAAGAAGTAAGCTCTGCTTGTGCACAATCTTCTCAGGGATCAAGGTGGGAGTTTAATTCGGTTCAATGGGACGTACAAGGTGCAACTCTTCCGGTTCTAACAAATTTGAGAGTTAGAGAGAAGCTAAAATCTACACTCTCTTCACCCCCAGCTTTCCTGTGCTTGCTTCCTTCCTCTCTTGCTCTCTGTCTGTCACTGACACATCTCAGGATGTGGTGACAAGACTATGCATACAGAAAATTTCAAAAATCAATCTGAAATGCATTTGGCCCTCTTTCGGTACACTCCGTGTTTCACTACATGTTTCAGCATGGATTTTTGTTCACACTGAACAGAAAAAATGCTCATATCCAAAGATGTCACAGTAATCCATCCCTAATCAAATATTACACAATCTCATGAGATGCCTTACTTCAATTAGGGTCAATCTCAGTCAAACTCACACGGATGTACTAGCTGTGGAAGCAAGGATTACTCCACATGAACCTCTCCACCCGTGTGTGGCTGGAAAGATGACGCCGCTGTCAGTGACCGGGGGGCAAGCAGGCAGGGCGTCACAAGGATCAGACAGGACACTAACAGCAGGATCTGTCGCTTACTAGGGGTCTTATGCAACCTGGCAGGTAGCCTAAAAATGCACACTGAGTTAACACAAACAGTGATACAACAACATTATGCTAACATGGTCAGCAGCAACTCGTCTGCCCCCACTCTGGTCATATCCCATGATCCGTCTCTTTCCCCTGGGGTCAGTTCAGTTTCCACTTGGTCAGTCAGTCCTCGCAGCTCTGACCTACTTCATCACACTGGCTTTACACACACACTGCATATAGTACAACTAGACAGAAAGCAGCAAAATTAACACTCCATTAAAGCTGATATACACAATCCAAAGAACAATGAGTCTGCATTTTTAAAGGTCACCAAGCTGGCAATAACCGGTCATTGTTTATGCTGTTGACCAAACTGAATTTGATATGGTCGAGAAAATGAAATCACCTTTCAATTAAATACCAGCCATAAACAATACTACTGTACCTTGCCTGTGTGCTCCAAAATATCTATATACAGGCCTGTATTGATTTGGTGTATGGCAGAAAAAATATGATATGAAATGTAATGTGGCAAAACACACGTTTTAATGCGTTAGAGTTGCTGACAAAAGTGACTGAAATCAGATAAAGTTCTGAAGATAAGCCTTGAGATGGCAGAAGCAGGAAATTCATGTTGTGCTGTTACATCTATTTGTTTCTATCTAACTGCTCGGGTCGATAATGTGGTAGTGCAGAGCAGATTAGCAAACCACATGTTGAGCAGCTCAGAAACCTCTGCTCATTTACATTTAACTGTGAAATTCAAGAATAGAATAGAAGTGTTACCTCTGAATCTGCACCGAAGAGAAAATCAAGTTCAGGCAAGCCGAAATTAAAACGAATAAAAAAGTAAATGTAAAAAAAAAAAGAAAAAAAAGAAAGATAAATAACACTGTGATCTGTGGAAGAGCGAGCTGTCTCATGCCCAGATATCACTGATTTCAACAAGAGCATGGCTCGGTTAAGTTTAAGAAAACTGCATTACGTTCTGAGTCTCAGCTGCACACTCATGTCTAATTCTATTGATCAGCGTCTTAGAGAGTGTACTCACTAGTATGTGTGTGTGTGTGTGTTGCAAACAAGATGTGAACCATGTTTTATCTGTTACTATTGTACAGAAGGAACTGTGAGAAGATACAGTACATATACACCAATCAGGCATTGGTCCCCCTTTTGCTGCCAAAACAGCCCTGACCCGTCGAGGTATGGACTCCACTAGATCCCTGAAGGTGTGCTGTGGGATCTGGCACCAAGATGTTAGCAGTAGATCCTTTAAATCCTGTAAGTTGCAAAGACTTAAAGAACTTACAGGACTTAAAGGGTACTTTTGATAGATACTGACCACTGCAGACCGGGAACACCCCACAAGAGCTGCAGTTTTGGAGATGTTCTGATCCAGTGGTCTAGCCATCACAATTTGGCCCTTCGTCAAACTCGCTCAAATCCTTACGCTTGTCCATTTTTCCTGCTTCTTCACCTCACACTGCTCACAATGTTACGCTTGATCAGTGTAAATGCATAATATTTACATTTAGTCGCTTTAATTTCCTAATACAACATCTTTATTTAAAAGACTTTTTTTTTTTAATCCCTAAATGCCTGTGATTAACTTTTAATGGTTAATGCAGTAAAATATAGTATGTACTCAATACAAACAGAGTATTTCATTCCATATCAGTCTGCTTCATTACAATAACAATTTAAAGTGGTTTTAATCTCTGGAACACAACAGTGCAACACCGTGGCCATTCTGTAAACTCCTCAAGTTAGGTATGTCACTGAGTAACACCGCCTCTCCTGTGAGCTTCATAATCATGAAGAAGTTATATGAGAAATGAGAGAAATTTGTATCTAACAAGACTAGTTTTGCTGAACTAACAATAATTCTACATGATTTATCATGCAAATATCAGCGATACAGCATCTCTGACTGAATATTAAACTGTACTATAGGGTGAATTTATTTATTGTTGTCAGGGAAGTGCTTCCCATTCCTGAAGGCCAACACAGAGGGAATAAGGAGGAGCTTCTTCCCACAGGCCATCAACCAGAACAACACTTAGAACTTGCAAGGACTTTTCTGGACTTGTCTGCTGCACAACACCCACTAACTTTTGCAAAGCATATACTGTACTAAAATTGCACACAATCGTAAAGATCTGCACCTTATTCATATCAGCTATCCTATACCTGTATTCACACGCTCTATTTTTATCTTTCTATTTACACCGGTCAGGTATAACACTGTGAGCAGTGAGAGGTGAAGTGAATGAGACTGAGTATCTCCTCATCATGGCACCTGTTAGAGGGTGGGATATATTAGGCAGCAAGTGAACATTTTGTCCTCAAAGTTGATGTGTTAGAAGCAGGAAAAATGGACAAGCGTAAGGATTTGAGCGAGTTTGATGAAGGGCCAAATTGTGATGGCTAGAACACTGGATCAGAACATCTCCAAAACTGCAGCTCTTGTGGGGTGTTCCCGGTCTGCAGTGGTCAGTGATCAAAAGTGGTCCAAGGAAGGAACAGTGGTGAACCAGTGACAGGGTCATGGGCGGCCAAGGCTCATTTATGCACGTGGGGAGTGAAGCCTGGCTCGTGTGGTCCGATCCAACAGACGAGTTACTGTTGCTCAAATTGCTGAAGAAGTTAAAGCTGGTTCTGATAGAAAGGTGTCAGAATATACAGTGCATCACAGTTTGTTGTGTATGGGGCCGCATAGCTGCAGATCAGTCAGGGTGCCCATGCTGACCCCTGTGCACTGCCGAAAGCGCCAACAATGGGCATGTGAGCGTCAGAACTGGACCACGGAGCAATGGAAGAAGGTGACCTGGTCTGATGAATCACGTTTTCTTTTACATCACGTGGATGTCCGGGTGTGTGCGCGTCTCTTACCTGGGGAACACATGGCACCAGGATGCACTATGGGAAGAAGGCGAGCCGGCGGAGGCAGTGTCATGCTTTGGGCAATGTTCTGCTGGGAAACCTTGGGTCCTGCCGTCCATGTGGATGTTACTTTGACACGTAGCACCTACCTAAGCATTGTTGCAGACCATGTACACTCTTTCATGGAAACACTATTCCCTGATGGCTGTGTCCTCTATCAGCAGGATAATGCGCCGTGCCACAAAGCAGAAATGGTTCAGGAATGGTTTGATGACCACAACAACCAGTTTGAGGTGTTGACTTGGCATGTTGAATCACATGAACTGAATAAAAACTGGTCACAAAAAAGAAGTTTGAATTTTTCTGCTTTGCAATTTGATCTGAATGAAAAAAAAACCCTTACAGCATTTACAAAAAAATACAATCTTCATTATTTTTCAACCTCACAAATTCAGGTTATTAATTAACAGGGCAGTATGATAGACTATTATTATATCTATTATATATCTATAGTCTAATATTATATAGCTAATATCAGTGTAAAAAAAAAAGAACGTAACTTCGCTTATTGACTACCATTGTGTCGAAGACACACACACACACACACACACACACACAAATTGATAGTACACTAAAATAACTCATACTGCCCTGTTAATTAATAAAAACTAATTTAACTTCCCCCTTGGTCCATTGTCTTCACAGTCCGCAATCCCTGCACAATCTTCAGAGTCGTTTCTCCCCTGCAGCTTAATTACAGGAGCCACTTTCTGGGTTGTTGGGAACATGTATACAAATTGTTTTGTTTTTTTTGTACAGGATAATGTTGATTCCAAAAGTACGATGTGCGTTATTATACAACTTTTTATTTTACTTGGAAAATATCCCATTCATGTGAAAAAATGGACTAAAGCCAAACTTTGATCATTTTATAAAAGAGATTAAACAATATGGTACTACATTAGACAGGGTTAGGAACGAGTACATCAGAGGGACAGCTCATGTTGGACGTTTGGGGGACAAAGTTAGGGAGGCCAGATTAAGATGGTTTGGACATGTTCAGAGGAGGGAGAGTGAGTATATTGGTAGGAGAATGTTGGACATGGAGCTGCCAGGCAGGAGGCAAAGAGGAAGGCCAAAGAGGAGGTATATGGATGGAATTAATGAGGATATGAAGCTAGTGGGTGCAAGTGTTGAGGATGCAGAAGATAGGGATAGGTGGAGAGAGATGATTCGCTGTGGAGACCTCTGAAGGGAAAAGCCGAAAGAAGAAGAAGGAGAAATACTACATTAGACAAATGAAGATATGAAGATTTTTGTTACTTTAAATTGTTATAATTTTACCCTTGGCAAGAAGTTTTTCACCTTACATATTCTTTGAATGTTTATTTGTTTTTTGTGCTTGTTGCGAGTTGTATATGCTTGTACAAATATATGTATAATTTTTGCATAATAAAAATAAAGAAATAAATAAATAGAAAAAAAGATCTTATCTGCACGTCGACATTGATTTATCCTTCTTTAAACCAGTAATAAAATATCTCTAAAAGTCCCGAAAAAATAAAATAAAAAAATAAAAAATAAATTACATGAGTCGTGTTCCAATCGGCGAGTGTTTCTCCGCGAAGTACACTACCCAGGGAGCAGGACACACTTTAAAGTGCACTGCGACACGCACCCGAGAAATCGGCAATCCATTGCTCTTCCTGTAATAGCCCGGATGTTAAGACCTGAATTTTTCCGACCCGAATTTGAAGGCTCGTATTTTGTCTACGTGAATATTAATGCCTGAATTTTTTCAACCTGAATTTGTGAGGTTGTAAAATAATGAAGATTGTATTTTTTTTTTTTTTTGTAAATGCTGTAAGGATTTTTTTTCATTCAGATCAAATTGCAAAGCAGAAAAATTCAAACTTCTTTTTTGTGACCAGTTTTTATTCAGTTCATGTGATTCAATTATGCTATTTTGCTTTCAGGAATTTTGGCACTATTATACTTCCATAAAACATGGCATTAGCAAAGAAGACATGTTAAAATATTTAATACAGCAAGTTAATGTTAGCAACTTACACCAATCATGGAATGACATTATGACCGCCTGCCTAATATTGTGTCGGTCCACCTTTTTCTGCCAAAACAGCCCTGACCCGTCAAGGCATGGACTCCACTAGATCCCTGAAGGTGTGCTGTGGGATCTGGTACCAAGATGTTAGCAGCAGGTCCTTAAAGTCTTGTAGGTTTTCAAGGTGGATCCTCCATAGGGTCTCCATGGGCCCCACCTCACAACTTACAGAACTTAAAGGGTACTTTTGATAGATACTGACCACTGCAGACCGGGAACACCCCACAAGACAGCAAAAGAGCTGCAGTTTTGGAGATGCTCTGATCCAGTGGTCTAGCCATCACAATTTGGCCTTCGTCAAACTCGCTGAAATCCTTACGCTTGTCCATTTTTCCTGCTTCTAACACATCAACTTTGAGGACAAAATGTTCACTTGCTACCATATATATGTATATATATCTATCAATCATGTTGGGGCACGGTGGCACGTTTGCCTCACACCTCCAGGGTTGGGGGTTCGATTCCCACCTCCGCTGTGTGTGTGTGTGGAGTTTGCATGTTCTCTCCGTGCCTCGGGGGTTTGCTCCGGTTTCCTCCCCCAGTCCAAAGACATGCATGGTAGGTTGATTGGCATCTCTAAAGTGTGTGTGAGTGAATGAGTGTGTGTGTGCCCTGTGATGGGTTGGCACTCCGTCTAGGGTGTATCCTGCCTTGATGCTCTATGACGCCTGAGATAGGCACAGGCTCCCCGTGACCCGAGTGTAGTTCGGATAAGCGGCAGACAATGAATGAATGAATATATATCATGTTCACTATATTGGCAAAAGTTTTGGGACGTTTGTTGGAAGTTTTGTGCATGTAAAGGAAGACGCCCCAGTTTTGGCCTGGCTCGCAGTCTTCACTCTAATTCATCCCAAAGGTGTTCTATGGGGTTGAGGTCAGGACTCTGTGCAGGTCAGTCAAGTTCCTCCACACCAAACTCACTCATCCATGTCTTTATGGAGCTTGCTTTGGTCACTGGTGTGCAGTCATGTTGGAACAGGAAGGGGTCATCCCCAAACTGTTCCCACAAAGTTGGGAGCATGAAATTGTCCAAAATGTCTTGGTATGCTGAAGCATTAAGAGTTCCTTTCACTGGAACTAAGGGGCCGAGCCCAACCCCTGAATTCAATGATTTGGAGGGGTGTCCCAAAACTTTTGCCAATATAGTGTATTTGAATACCTCTTACGAAGTATGTTTAGATTTCTAAAACACTAACATGTTTCAACATTGAAGAGTCAATAAATCTTTTCCGTCCTGGTCTGCAATTTAGCAGAAAATCTAAACACAAATGACATGAACATTGATTTATTTCTGCATTCACACTTGAAACAGTTACATTAACATTCTGGATGTGAAATGTCAAAAAAGAACCAGCTGTACCATATTATTTATGGAGCACTTATATGGAAGCAAGCCAAAAGTTTATTCCTTTAAAAAAAATAAAACAAAAATCTCAAACTAAAAATTTTACTGCAGATCATTTCAATCCTGCTTTACAAATCATATACACACACACACACACACACACACACATATATATATATATATATATATAGACATTTCACAGGTTCAAGCATTTCACATTAGCGTAGATTAATGAGATGTAATTCTGCTTGATACTGAGTCTGGTTATTCAGTATGCAAATGAACATGATGACACACATAAGATCCAGGAAGAGGAGTACATTATGAGAACATTATGGCTGCTCTGCTTATTTTACATCTCAGCAGATTAACAGAGATATTGTCTGTGTGAAGGATCAGATTTGACTGTGTGTCTCATCTCCTCTGCCTTTTTAACCGCTTCCTCCAGATTCGGCGGTGACACCAATCCCAAACGCTGCAGTGCCTCCAGCAGCTGAGCTCGTGAATTGCTGATGAATGAGTGAGACAGGAACCAAGGAAGACCACCACCGTTCCTCAGGGTATAAAGGGGCACTCTAGTCAGACCTAACACCTAGACAGACAGATCGATTTTAGGAAGAAAAAAAAAATTAAAGCAAAATAGTTTTATGTGAAAGATCTACCTCAAAGCCGTGATCCACAGCAGTAGACACTGCAGCTCTCTCGATCTCTAGCAGCTCAGCCTCTGTAATCTTCTTGCTGTAGAAGTGTAAGATGAGGCGGGGCGGAGACTGAGCAAGGTGAGAGGACACATAGTCGTTCACGGTCACTGACACCGACGCCCCCATCTCCTCCTGTAGCTCTCTGCTCAACCCGGCCTCCAGACTCTCCTCTGAGGGTTTAACTAACCTGCAGAGAGCATTTCAGAAACATGTATATACTAAATATCTAAATGTAGTAGTGTTAGGTTTATTTAAAGCATGTGTTAATGTTGCTTATATTTCTGTACATTATTTACTTGGTAAAAGCACAGCACTGTGGTACAACAGGTGGCATTGCTGCCGTACAGGTCCACGGCTTCCTCTGCTCAGGTTCCTGTCTGTGTGGTGTTTTGAAAGCTCACTTTGTGCATGTATTTCCTTTTGGATCTCAAAAACATGCAGGTAGATGGATTGGTTATGCTAAATTGGTGCTAGGTGTGAGTAAGTGGTATCGTATCCAAGCTGTGTTCCCACCTCACGCCCAGTGTTCCTGGGACAGGCTCCAGATCCATCACCGTTACTGAAGATAAATACACCGATCAGCCATAACATTGTGAGCAGTGACTGGGGAAGTGACTGATGATCTCCTCATCGTGCAAAAGGGAGACCAACACAATATTAAGCAGGTGGTCATAATGTTATGCCTGATCGGTGTACGTAATATTATACAATGCTCAAAAAAAATGAAAGGAACGCTGGTGATCTCAGTGGGGAAAAATATCATGCTGGACATCTATACTGACATGGACTGGCTAATGTGTTAGGAACGAAAGGATGCCACATCGTTTGATAGAAATGAAAATTAATCAACCTACAGAGGGCTGAATTCAAAGACCCCCCGAAAATCAAAGTGAAAAAATGATGCAGAAGGCTAGTCCATTTTGCTGAAATTTCACTGCAGCAACTCAAAATGGTACTCAGTAGTTTGTATGGCTCAGAGATGTTCTATTGGATTTAGGTCAGGCGAGTGTGGGGGCCATTCAGTGGTATCAATACCTTCATCCTACAGGAACTGCCTGCATACTCTCCTCACATGAGGCCGGACTGGCGTGCACCAGGAGGAACCCAGGACCCACTGCACCAGCATAGCATCTGACACTGGGTCCAAGGATTTAGTCCTGATACCTAATGGCAGTCAGGGTGCCATTGTCTAGCTTGTAGAGGTCTGTGCGTCCCTCCATGGATATGGCTCCCCAGACCATCACTGAATCACCACCAAATCGGTCATGCTGAACAATGTTACAGGCAGCATAATGTTCTCCACGGCCTCTCCAGACTCTTTCACATCTGTCACATGTGCTCAGGGTGAACCTGCTCTCATCTGTGAAAAGCACAGGGTGCCAGTGGTGGACCTGCCAATTCTGGTGTTCAATGGCAAATGTGCTCCACGGTGCCAAGCAGTGAGCACAGGGCCCACTAGTGGACATTGGGCCCTCAGGCCACCCTCATGCAGTCTGTTTCGGATTGTTTGGTCAGAGACATTCACACCAGTGGCCTGCTGGAGGTCATTTTGTAGTGCTCATCCTATTACTCCTATTACTCCTTGCACAAAGGAGCAGATACCGGTCCTGATGATGGGCCAAGGACCTTCTACAGCTCTGTTCAGCTCTCCTAGAGTAACTGCCTGTCTCCTGGAACCTCCTCCATGCTCTTGAGACTGTGCTGAGAGACACAGCACACCTTCTGGCAATGGCATATATTGATGCGCCATCCTGGAGGAGTTGGACTGCCTGTGCAACCTCTGTAGGGTCCAGGAATCGCCTCATGCCACCAGTAGTGACACTGACCCTAGCCATGTACAAAACTAGTGAAAAACAGTCAGAAAAGATGAGTAGGGAAAAAATGTCAGTGGCCTCCACCTGTAAAACCATTCCTGTTTTGGGCGTCGTCTCATTGTTGCCCATCTAGTGCACCATCTAGTGCATCTAGTGCACCGGGCGGGCTGGTCGGATAGGCGGATGGGCGAGCATTTGGATGGATGAATGGGCGGGTGGATGGATGGATGGATGGATGAACTAATTTGCATCGGATGGAGAACATTTTCATTCAGCTTTCATGTGTCACCTTACTGCTGGTTGTTGTATTTGATTTTCAACTCCAAACTGCTCAGTTCCACAGGAATGAATGTTTCTTGTCAGTGTGAAAGGGTTAGAATTTGAGCAGTTTCTTTAATTAAACTAAATGAATTGACAAACAAATTACTCCACAGAATGACTTACCCTCCTGGGAATCCAAGTAAACCATCGAAACGCATCTGCATCTGAAAGAGACGTGATGTTTTGACCATATCTGTGACACATTCGAGGAAGCGTTTTAGGTGAAAGGCAGTTTAAAGTTTTAATTTATTAGCTTAAGTAGTACTAATGACTTGACTTCCTCTGAACACAATTCGTCCACTGCACTTGATCCAAAATGCAGCTGCGTGCCTTGTTTTCAAGTTCTCCCACTCCACCCCACTACTGCTCCTCCACTGGCTTCCAGTAACAGCATTAGATTCAAAACACTGACCCTACAAAGCTAAGAATGGACCCTCTGACCTCAAAGCTCTTATTACTCCTCACATTGCACCTCGCTCCCTCAGATCCACTAGCACTGCTCGACTGCTCCACCATCTCTCAGGGTAAGAGGTCGGTCTACATCTAGACTCTTCTCTGTTCTGGCACCGAGCTGGTGGAATGAACTTCCCCCAGATGTCCGAACAGCACTGACCGTCTTCAAACGACTGATGAAGACCTATATCCTCCTGAAGCATTTAAACTAGCTCTTGATTTATGTATTGTTGTATGTAGAATTAAAAATAAAAAAAAGTTTTTAAGGCTGATGCTGTTCTAAGTCTCTGGCCTGTTGAACCAGTGTTAATGTATTCATTGATAGAGACTTCAAAGCACTTATGGGCGTCTGCCAAATGGCAGAAATGTAAATGTATAGTGATAATATTAAGGCTAAGCTTCATACACAAGCATTGATGCTTATTTTTGTATCAAAACCCAACGCTTCATTCACTCTGCCCACAATCACGTGACCAATGCCTGAAGCTATGCCTTTTTATCTGCAGCACAAACCCTGGCAGACATTTTGAGGATTGTGTAATGAAGTTGTCTAAGTAGTTTAATGATCCAGAAGTAATGATTTAAGAGATAATGAGCAGTTTAGCAATACAGACATACTGAGAATGCATCACATTTTCATTTTAAAATATAAAACTGCTAAAAAAATGCCTATTTCAGTTGTCATTTTATATATTTAAAATGATTTGCATAGCAATTTGTAGACAAAACGTCGAATCGTGACTTATTATAGAATCACGCTCTTGTAGATATCTGACTGCTATCATTAACTGCTTAATAATAACGATGTTTTTGTGAGACAATTTGAACCAGAACTGCAGTACAGAGGGGTTTGAAGCTATAAATTCCTTGGTGTCCTCATCACTGAGGATTTCATATGGTCACTGCACAGCAGACATATTATAAGGAACACCTTTACAACCTCAGGTGCATTAAGAGATTCTATCTGAGGTCATCTCTACATAGCAGCATTAATGACCAGTTTGGGAACTGTGCTGCTCTTGCATGTAATAGTAAAGTAGTCCAAACTGCTCAGCGCATCACCAGAGAGGAACTTCCCTCCGTCCAGGACGTCTACAACAGACGGAGGCTGAGGAGTGCCTGGAGGAGTATCAAAATGTCCAGCCATCCAAACCAACCATTTCACACTACTGCCTGGAGGCAGATGGTACTGCCGTGTTCCCACAGGCCAAATGAGACGAACGTTAAGTGCACATTGTATATTATCTTCATGTAACATAGCCTACAGACTACACGCTGCAATTTTCTACCCATTTAATTGTTTACATATACAACTGAGGGCATTCTGTACATGTTAATGTTCACACCGTGTGTATACATACAGTATGTTTCATTCTAAATACTGTGTGCTGAGAACTGGATGATGAATGATGTTTTTATGTCGTGTGATAGAGAGAGAGAACGAGGGAGAGTGAGTGAGTGGGGAGAGAGAGAGAGAGAGAGAGAGAGAGAGAGAGAGAGAGAGAAGGAGGGAGGGGGGAGAGAGAGAGAGAGAGAGAGAGAGAGAGAGAAGGAGGGAGGGGGGAGAGAGAGAGAGAGAGAGAGAGAGAGAGAGAGAAGGAGGGAGGGGGGAGAGAGAGAGAGAAGGAGGGAGGGGGGAGAGAGAGAGAGAGAGAGAGAGAGAGAGAGAGAAGGAGGGAGGGGGGGAGAGAGAGAGAAGGAGGGAGGGGGGAGAGAGAGAAGGAGGGAGGGGCGGAGAGAGAGAAGGAGGGAGGGGGGAGAGAGAGAGAGAAGGAGGGAGGGGGGAGAGAGAGAGAGAGAGAGAGAGAGAGAGAGAAGGAGGGAGGGGGGGAGAGAGAGAGAAGGAGGGAGGGGGGGAGAGAGAGAAGGAGGGAGGGGGGGAGAGAGAGAAGGAGGGAGGGGGGGAGAGAGGGGGAGCGAGAGAAGGAGGGAGGGGGGGAGAGAGGGAGAGATAGAGGGAGAGAAAAAGATGGAGAGCGACACAGACAGACAGACAGACAGAGATAATATATATATATATATACATACATACATACACAGTGAGAGAGAGAGAGAGAGAGAGAGAGAGAGAGAGAGACAGTGTTAGCTGCGTCTTTACTGATAACGAACCGTGACTTTAACTACTTCATTTCATTTACCAAAGTTTCCATATGCAAATATATAAATGAAATGACTCGGAAAACACAACCATTAAACTAAGTAGAGTAATTAGGAAATGTTTGCAATAGCTGCCCCACTCTTTATACAACTGTGTGTTACTATGGTTACAGTTGTGTATAGGAGGGGCTTTAATTTCGAAAGGTGACACACAATGGAATATTAGAAACACCCCACCCCACCCCACCCCGGCTGTAGAGTTTATTAAAGGCTGCACTTTGTCGTTTTAACCGCTAGGCGGTACTAACGTGCACTAAAGTACGAAAGCTTTTTTTTTGCATCCTCGCCGCCATTTTATGGTATTTCAAAATAAAAGTCTACACGATATTTCTGCGTGCTTCTCTGTTGTCAGTCAAATAAATCAAAATTCATTTGGAAAAGTAAATCCTATGTCTGGTGCTCTTTGCTGAGCTCACTGAATTTTCTGGAATATTCCACATAAGACTAAGCAATAAAAACTTCCTTACCAGTACGATATGTTTAATTGGGATTTTGCCGAAGAGTTTAGCATTGCTATCTGCGTACAGCAGGATGTGACATGCGTGTTTATGGTCCAGCCTGGACAGCGCTTCTTCTCTGCTCATGTCTCTTCCAGCCATTTTTGCACTTTTGGCAAACGTATGTCAGGGAAATAACTTTATAAACGTGACTTTATAAATCTGACCGCCGATAACAGTGTCACAACAACTATGGTTGTCTAATAGAGTTTAATTTCAAAATATGAGTCCTGCAAGATATTTGACCTCAAGTGAGGATGCGCTATGAATAATTCTGATTCTTTTATCTTATCTTTCTTAAATTATTTTAACTCCGGGTTCGAGATGGCAATAGACTCTGGATGGGACAAAAGTCCATCACTAGTCATTATGTACACAGGGAGAACACACACACACACACACACACACACACACACACACACAACCTGGGTTATCAGGCTGCCCCACCACCCACTGCATGATACACTAAAAAGTTGTCTAAAAAGTTAGTTACAATTTTAATATATAATTTTCACATAATTAAATTTCTTAATATGGTTTGTAATTCTTTTATTCAACTGTTTTTGTATAATGGAGTTACTTTATACATGTATGTTGATGCCTGTGTATGATTCTTTCCATCAAACCTAAACTAGAGGTGAAAAACCTCTCCAGCAGCATAAACAAGTGTAAACATAAACAAGTAAACATGAGAATACCAAATGTCCTGCCTGACCAGTTACAGTTACATGCTTTGGGGATTCTTGTAATGTCTGCAGTATTTCTGATCATGTTCGTCACATGTATTTTCTATTTATTTGCATTTATTTTTGTTCTGTTTAGCCCTTGAAGACATTTTGTTGCAACCTTTTTATTTCTGTCATTGATCTTGTAAAGCGACCTTGAGGTTAAGAAAGACGCTATATATAAAGCATTATTATTAGTAGCAGTATATTAGCAACAGCAGTAGTATTAATATTAGTAGTACAGGCAGTAGTAGCATTTGCAGTAGCAGTATTAGTAGCAGTGGTGGCAGGAGTAGTAGTAGTAGGAGGAGGAGGAGGAGGAGGAGTAGGAGTAGGAGGAGGAGCAGTAGTAGTAGTAGGAGGAGGAGGAGTAGCAGTAGTAGTAGTAGAAGGAGGAGTAGCAGTAGTAGTAGTAGGAGCAGGAGTAGCAGTAGTAGTAGCAGTAGTAGTAGTAGTAGTAGGAGGAGGAGGAGTAGCAGTAGCAATAGTAGTAGGAGGAGGAGAAGTAGCAGTAGTAGTATTAGGAGTAGCAGAAGTAGTAGTAGGAGGAGGAGTAGCAGGAGTAGTAGTAGTAGGAGGAGTAGCCATAGTAGTAGGATGAGTAGCAGTAATAGTAGTAGTAGGAGGAGGAATAGCAGTAGTAGTAGTAGGAGTAGCAGGAGTAACAGTAGTAGTAGTAGGAGGAGGAGCAGTAGTAGTAGTAGTAGGAGGAGTAGCAGTAGGCGGAGGAGCTGTAGTAGTAGAATGAGTAGCAGTAGTAGTAGTAGGAGGAGGAGGAGTAGGAGGAGTAGTAACAGTAGTAGCAGTAGTAGTAGTAGTAGGAGGAGGAGTAGCAGCAGTAGTAGTAGGAGGAGTAGCAGTAGTAGTAGGAGGAGGAGGAGTAGGAGGAGTAGCAGTAGTAGTAGGAAGAGGAGGAGTAGGAGGAGTAGCAGTAGGAGGAGGAGGAGCAGTAGTAGTAGTAGTAGGAGGAGGAGTAGCAATAGTAGTAGTAGTAGGAGGAGTAGCAGTAGTAGTAGTAGTAGTAGTACTAGGAGGAGGAAGAGTAGCAATAGTAGTAGTAGGAGGAGGAGTAGCAGGAGGAGTAGCAGTAGTAGTAGTAGGAGGAGGAGTAGTAGTAGTAGGAGGAGGAGGAGTTGCAGTAGGAAGAGGAGGAGGAGTAGTAGTAGTAGTAGGAGCAGTAGTAGGAGGAGGAGGAGGAGGAGTAACAGTAGTAGTAGTAGGAGTAGGAGGAGCAGTAGTAGTAGTAGTAGGAGTAGCAGTAGGAAGAGGAGGAGTAGCAGTAGTAGTAGTAGTAGGAGGAGGAGTAGCAGTAGCAATAGTAGTAGGAGGAGGAGTAGCAGTAGTAGTAGGAGGAGGAGTAGCAGTAATAGGAGGAGGAGGAGGAGGAGAAGTAGTAGTAGGAGGAGGAGGAGGAGGAGGAGTTGCAGTAGGAAGAGGAGGAGTAGTAGTAGTAGGAGCAGTAGTAGTAGGAGGAGGAGGAGGAGTAACAGTAGTAGTAGTAGGAGTAGGAGGAGCAGTAGTAGTAGTAGGAGGAGTAGCAGTAGGAAGAGGAGGAGTAGCAGTAGTAGTAGTAGGAGGAGGAGGAGTAGCAGTAGTAGGAGGAGGAGGAGGAGGAGAAGTAGTAGTAGGAGGAGGAGTAGCAGTAGTAGGAGGAGGAGTAGCAGTAGTAGTAGGAGGAGGAGGAGGAGTAGGAGTAGGAGGAGTAGCAGTAGTAGGAGGAGGCGGAGTAGCAGTAGGAGGAGGAGGAGTAGCTGTAGTAGTAGGAGGAGGAGCAGTAGTAGTAGTAGTAGGAGGAGTAGTAGCAATAGTAGTAGTAGGAGGAGGAGGAGGAGGAGGAGTAGCAATAGTAGTAGTAGGAGGAGGAGGAGGAGGAGGAGTAGCAATAGTAGTAGTAGGAGGAGGAGTAGCAGGAGGAGTAGCAGTAGTAGTAGGAGGAGGAGGAGTTGCAGTAGGAAGAGGAGGAGGAGTAGTAGTAGTAGTAGTAGGAGCAGTAGTAGTAGTAGGAGGAGGAGTAGCAGTAGTAGTAGGAGTAGCAGTAGGAAGAGGAGGAGTAGCAGTAGTAGGAGGAGGAGGAGTAGCAGTAGCAATAGTAGTAGTAGGAGGAGGAGGAGGAGGAGAAGTAGTAGTAGGAGGAGGAGTAGCAGTAGTAGTAGGAGGAGTAGCAGTAGTAGTAGCAGTAGTAGTAGTAGGAGGAGGAGCAGTAGGAGGAGGAGGAGTAGCAGTAGTAGTAGGAGGAGGAGTAGTAGGAGGAGGAGGAGGAGTAGCAGTAGTAGTAGTAGTAGTAGTAGGAGGAGCAGTAGGAGGAGGAGGAGGAGGAGTAGCAGTAGTAGTAGTAGTAGGAGGAGGAGGAGTAGCAGTAGTAGTAGGAGTAGGAGGAGAAAGAGGAGTAATAGGGGTATTCTGTTTAAATGAATAAGTTCTGTCCTCTTCCATACCCCACACAGACAGATAGGTGATAAGCAGAAAACAACATGAAGTGTTTTGTTCAGGTGTCTACATACATTTATCCATATAGTACATACCACAAGTCTTAGCTGTTGCACTTATGTGAAATGTATTTATTTAGAAAGCTTTCATGAGCTCTTAAGTCAAAGATATTTCTCAATTTAATTCTATAGCTGTGTAATTTTTATTTCAGAGATGTTTTTTTTTCTTACGACACTACTTCAGTGAAAGAGGAACCATCAGAAATTTGAATAGTATTTCTCTAATTTACATGACAGAGAAATGTGTTTAAATGATGGTAGCTTACACAGAGATGCAGTGGATAAATCATTAAATTAATATTAACAAATCACAATGTTACCATAACATATGATGCTGTACAGGAGTAATCTGTTACACCAGTTTATACTAATGATCATTACTGATGTCTATATTTCTATCCATACATCTTTGTTTTAATATCGCATTAATAGATCTATTTGTTTGCCTACTTGTGGTTTGACAAAATAATCTTCACAGTGTAGACACGCATACTTGCTGGCAGTTTTCTTATTCTCAAAACAAGCTGCTAAGTGTCAGGCCACGCAGTGTGCTGCTGAGCGGTATGCAGCCCTGCCTGGAGTGTGTGTTGTCCATCTAAGGGGTGTAAGAATACAGCAGAGAGACAGTGAGGTAGGAAACAGATGGCTGCTCAAGTGTCTGGCCTCGTGCCCTCAAGCACTTGTCAGAATTCTTGAGCAGCCTTACAGCAGGATTGGAGGCTTGCAACATCACTATGCTATGGGCCCTGAAGAGGAAGGAGCACGTTTCACAGCCACACCCTGCTTTAAGTGAAAAATCATTTGTCTTCACGGCTCCTGTGCCAGCTGGACATTGCTACACAGGAAAGCCATATACTAAGGATCAGGAAGACATTAACCTCGGAGCCTTACAATCTGATAGCCAGCATGAGTGGATTTGAATATGAGGACATTTCGCTTTGTAGATTGATGTGTCAGCATGAGACAAATTAAGTTAGTGGATATCTAAAATACACTTATATTACCAAAAGTTTTGGGACACCCCTCCAAATCATTGAATTCAGGTGTTGTCTTTCAGTTGTTAGGTTAAGCCCCTTAGTTCCAGTGAAAGGAACTCTTAATGCTTCAGCATACCAAGACATTTTGGACAATTTCATGCTCCCAACTTTGTGGGAACAGTTTGGGGATGACCCCTTCCTGTTCCAACATGACTGCACACCAGTGACCAAAGCAAGCTCCATAAAGGCATGGATGAGTGAGTTTGGTGTGGAGGAACTTGACTGGCCTGCACAGAGTCCTGACCTCAACCCCATAGAACACCTTTGGGATGAATTAGAGCGGAGACTGCGAGCCAGGCCTTTTCGTCCAACATCAGTGCCTGACCTCACAAATGCGCTTCTAGAGGAACGGTCAAAAATTCCCATAAACACACTCCTAAACCTTGTGGAAAGCCTTCCCAGAAGAGTTGGAGCTGTTATAGCTGCAAAGGGTGGGACAACTCCATATTACATTCATGTGCATGTAAAGGCAGACGTCCCAAAACTTTTAGCAATATAGTCTATAGTGCACTGGATTTGTTGGTGTGTGTGTGTGTGTAGCTATGTTTTTATATCTTGGTGTGGACAAAAAATGAACATTATTTATTTTAGAATTTTTTTTATTTAAAAAAACTTAAGGATGGTAAGTTTTGTTTGTAGAATTAATTAGCTTCTGTAATAATTATGTAAATAAAAGGTCTGCCTAAGAATAGTAAGACAAGTGTGCGTGTGTGTGTGTGGGGGGGAGGCAGCAGTTGTCACTAGGGACAGGTGTGGATCTTTGTCTCTCGAGGCTTCCTGAGTGAACCATTCAGAGGCATCACCTCACTGCCAGCATTCTCTGCCTCTTTGAAGCTTTGCCTTCTCTCAGAGCGGCTCTCTATGAACAGACATACTGTTTGTGCAGCAGCGCAGTGACCTCTCCTCACATGTCCTCCTCATAATCAAGGCTCCTGCAGTGTCACACCATGTCTGTGTGAGAGTATTGCATTTGAACAATGTCATGTACATATTTGTGTATAAAAAGGTGGACCGTTGGAATTTTAAGTGTATGTGTGTGTTAGTGAATGCTTCAGCAATTGTCCTTCATGTTCATCTACATGAAAAAATGGAATCATGACAACCATCATGGTGAGCTTCATTACTCAAGAGGAGAAATGAGGAAGGAAGATGCCATAAGTAATTGTTCCTTTTCTAATTGAAAAAAAAAACACACACACACACACACACACACACATAACTTATTAAAGCTTACACATAAATATTAAAATGACATCTCATTGTGCTTGGATTATTGAAATGGATTGTTTAGAAGGAGGCATGGATTAATTTTCTATAACAACATGGCTTTAATAGTTACAGCTGCAAAGTAAATTAATTTGGAAGTTTGGAAGGAGTCTTCAGTATCAGTGCTTTATAACAGACATGTAAAACTGTAATATATGAAATTGTCTTTCAAATTCATGATGTAAGAGGAATTAAACACTGGGACATGCTGTTACAGAAAAATAATTCACATTTGCATCAGGGTGGTGTTCATATAACAGCAGTGGTTTACACATTTGACCTCACACCCCCAGAGCTGTGGGTTTGATGTGTGCACTGAGTTTACATGTTTCGGGGGTTCACTCTGGGAAATCCAGTTTCCTCCCCAAGTTGAAAGACATGAATTGTGGGTTGATTGGCATATATAAATATTTCTTTAGTGTGTGAATAGATAAATGAGTGTGTGTGAGTGCATGTGTGTGTGTGTGTGTGTGTGTGTGTGTGTGTGTGTGTGTGTGTTCCCCATGGGATAGGCTCCAGGTTCCCAGGTGCCATTACAATGATACAGAATTGTGTAACTGATAATCGCAAGATGTAAATAAATATGGAACAATTATACAGTCCATTCCATTTAACTTAATATCCATTTAACTCAGTGATGCATCAGCATATAAATCAGTTTAACAGAGTGTTTTAAAGTCTCATGTTGCTCAATATTTACAGGTCTACATTTGTGGCCAAAAATGTAAATACACCAAGATTAAAGGTTTTAAGGTTAAAGGAAGACACAAAAATGTATATTGACACTGACCAGGCATAACATTATGACCACCTGCCTAATATTGTGTTGGTCCCCTTTTTGCTGCCAAAACAGCCCTGACCCGTCCTGCACTGTGTATTATGACCCCTTTCTATCAGAACCAGCATTAACTTCTTTAGCAATTTGAGCAACAGTAGCTCGTCTGTTGGATCGGACCACACGGGCCAGCCTTCACTCCCCACGTGCATCAATGAGCCTCGGCCGTCCATGACCCTGTCTCCGGGTCACCACTGTTCCTTCCTTGGAGCACTTTTGATAGATGCTGACCACTGCAGACCGGGAACACCCCACAAGAGCTGCAGATTTGGAGATGTTCTGATCCAGTGGTCTAGCCATCACAATTTGTCCCTTCGTCAGTCTCGCTCAAATCCTTATGCTTGTCCATTTTTCCTGCTTCTAACACATCAACTTTGAGGACAAAATGTTCACTTGCTGTATAATATATCCCACCCACTAACAGGTGGATATATTGCTGAATATATAACAGCTGTATAATTATATACAGTTGTTCATGGTACTTTCAGTTTTGTTTGGAAATTGCTCCTAAGGAGGGGCTGGAAAAGTGGAGGTCCACATTTTTTTTGCTGAGTTGCTTGGATTTTCCCATGGTGTCAAGAACACTGGATCTTAAGGTGAAATACTTCCATAGGTTCACTAAAAGTCTAAAAGTCATGACATTCATTTCTGGAATGTTCTAGACAAGGAATCGTTCAAAAGATGATCAGCTCGGTGGATATAAACTTATGATATATTTGATTAAAGATTATAAATCTGTATTTAATTATCTGTTGTAAAAAATACCTCTGATGTAAACAAAGTAAAAGTCCTAACTGACTTTCCAAAAGAAATATATAGTAACATGACAAGTGTGGAGTTGCTGAAATTGAATCTCTAAAGCCTAAGTGTGTGGAACCTTTGTCTTAAACAAAACATAAAATAAACTCGCAGGAAATCAAAATCCAGGACACAATTCTCTACATGCATTTACTATTGTAATGATTAAATTATTTGTGATTATTTATTCTGTAAGGTACTAGTACATCTTGCAGGTTATATGTGTGACACTACATGCCAAAAATTATAGAAAGCATGACCCTAGCGGTCAAGGATTTGATCCCAGGTGACCCCTAATGGCACAGTACCCTCAAGCTTCAGCAGAGGAAATCACTATTACTGTAACACAAGACACCCTAAATAAAATCATCTAAACATCTACACTATATTGCCAAAAGTTTTGGGACACCCCTCCAAATCATTGAATTCAGGTGTTGTCTTTCAGTTGTTGGGTTAAGCCCCTTAGTTCCAGTGAAAGGAACTCAATGTTTTATCATACCAAGACATTTTGGACAATTTCATGCTCCCAACTTTGTGGGAACAGTTTGGGGATGACCCCTTCCTGTTCCAACATGACTGCACACCAGTGCACAAAGCAAGGTCCATAAAGACATGGATGAGCGAGTTTGGTGTGGAGGAACTTGACTGGCCTGCACAGAGTCCTGACCTCAACCCCATAGAACACCTTTGGGATGAATTAGAGCGGAGACTGCGAGCCAGGCCTTCTTGTCCAACATCAGTGCCTGACCTCACAAATGCGCTTCTAGAGGAATGGTCAGAAATTCCCATAAACACACTCCTAAACCTTGTGGAAAGCCTTCCCAGAAGAGTTGAAGGGTGGGACAACTCCATATTACATTCATTTGCATGTAAAGGCAGACGTCCCAAAACATTTGGCAAAATATTGTGTACATTTAAATCATAAACATTGTCTAAATACCTAACTGCACCTATCTACATAGATGTATGGGTTGGTGGATGTGTAACGTCCCCGGGTCCTATTCGCAACCACTCCAAGTGGGTAACAAGGAGGATAAAGACTGCAGCCTCTAGCGTCAGTCGCCAGTACACCTTTTAAGATCAGAGGAGTGAGGTTTACCTGCACGGCACCTACCGCTGGCCTCTGTTACAGATGGACAAATGGACGGACGTATGGATGGATAGTTGGATGGACGGATAAACTATATGCCCCAAAACGGAAAGTTGTAGATGAAAAGCATGAGACATTAAATACAGCTACTGGTCTAGAGTCAAAGCCTTGTTAGTGCTGTCCATCTTATTTGGGCTGACTGTGTGGCAGCAGAGGGATTGTTCTGGCATGGCCATGCTATTCTGGATCTACTTACGCATAAGTTTTATGAGCACTAGTGGCTATTGTCCTGGTTTAGGCGTCAGGCTCAGAGAGGGAGGGTGGACATTTCGCTGTCAAAACAATGACTAAAATAGACAAACAGCTGCAGGTGCTCCTATCTAGGTTACATTCTAAAGTGTGTGTGTGTTTGTGTGTGTGTGTGTGTAGTGGTAGAAGATGTTGGAGGACGGGGAGATCAGCTCTAACACAATGCCGTTGAGCCTGGACCTGGAGCCATGAGGTGGTGGTAATGACGCATGTCCATTTTGAGAAACACTCACTAAAAGACTGATTAGCTCACATTATTGCTAATACAGGAGGAGGGCAGGAGATTAGAGGTCCTAGATATAGCTAAAGTTAAACAGACTCAGTCTTTTTATCTCTCTCTAGTCTCTCACTCAATCACACACAAACACACACACACAGTGTACTGAGTGACTGCAGTACAGGGC